>OX336393.1:449088212-449688212 GCA_946902985.2 Meconema thalassinum | reverse complement strand
CCCCCAATCCTCTCTTTCCCTACGCTTGTCTCGCTCGCTCCACCTATCTTCCCCTCCTTCAACTTCCACGCTGTTCCTCTATTTCCATACGCTTGTCTCACTCGCTCCATCTGTCTTCCCCTCCTTTACCTTCCACGCTGTTCCTCTCTTTCCCTACACTTATCTCGCTCTCTCCGTCTATCTTCCCCTCCTTTACCTTCCACGCTGTTCCTCTCTTTCCCTACGCTTATCTCGCTCGCTCCGTCTGTCTTCCCCTCCTTTACCTTCCACGCTGTTCCTCTCTTTCCCTACACTTATCTCACTCGCTCCGTCTACCTTCCCCTCCTTTACCTTCCACGCTGTTCCTCTCTTTCCCTACACTTATCTCGCTCGCTCCATCTGTCTTCCCCTCCTTTACCTTCCACGCTGTTCCTCTCTTTCCCTACACTTATCTCGCTCGCTCCGTCTATCTTCCCCTCCATTATCTTCCACGCTGTTCCTCTCTTTCCCTACACTTGTCTCGCTCGCTCTGTCTATCTTCCCCTCCTTTACCTTTCACGCTGTTCCTCTCTTTCCATACACTTATCTCGCTCGCTCCGCCTGTCTTCCCCTCCTTCACCTTCCCGCTGTTTCTCTCTTTCCTTACGCTTGTCTCCCTTGCTCCGTCTGTCTTCCCCTCCTACACCTTCCACGCTGTTTCTCTCTTTCCTTACGCTTGTCTCCCTTGCTCCGTCTGTCTTCGCCTCCTTTACCTTCCACGCCGTTCCTCTCTTTTCCTACACTTATCTCGCTCGCTCCATCTGTGTTCCCCTACTACACCTTCCCGCGGTTTCTCTCTTTCCTTACGCTTGTCTCGATCGCTCCGTGTTCCCCTCCCTCACCTTCCTGTGGTTTCTCTCTTTCCTTACGCTTGTCTCGCTTGCTCCGTCTGTGTTCCTCTCCTTCACCTTCCCGCGGTTTCTCCCTTTCCTTACGCTTGTCTCGCTTGCTCCGTCTGTGTTCCACTCCTTCACCTTCCACGCTGTTTCTCACTTTCCATACGCTTGTCTCACTCATTCCGTCTGTCTTCCTCTCCTTCACCTTCCACGCTGTTTCCCTCTTTCCATTCGCTTGTTTCGCTCGCTCCGTCTGTCTTCCCCTCCTACATCTTCCCGCTGTTCTTCTCTTTCCCTAAACTTGTCTCACGGGTGGCTCGCCTTTGAAGCCTAGTTTGGCGGATGTATTCAAATTCCATATCTTCGGGGAGCAAGGCTTTCCCTGCTTGAAGGACAGTGTTGTCAACTCTCCACAGTAGCTACTGAGAGCAGCGAGACTGGACAGAACTACGTGCAACAGTGGACACCTGATAAGTGAGCAGGCCGCCAGGACCGGAGTCTGCACTCCACGTGGAGCTATTGGTCAAGAACCATCAACTATGGTTATTGTCGGCGCGTGCTACTGTCTAAAGTTTGAGTTGCCGCTCGTTAACGAAGGAAATGAGAGAACTTTACAAACCTCATTTGTGTTCGCAGAATGCTCTTCCAAAAGATCTCTCAAATTCCCTGACTCTTCCTCCCTATATGATTTCGCCATATTTTTAGCCTATTTTCAATTTTGAAAAAATAGGCTTATGAAGTCACCTTTTGTCCCTGTGTGTGTGTGCGTGTGTGTGTGTGTGTGTGTGAGGTGTGTGTGGGTCCCCCCGTAATAAAATCTAAACGGCTGGAGCGATTTCAGTGAAACTCGGTAAGTTCATAGCACTATTCCCGGCGACCTCGACCGTGCTCTTCAAATTTTGTTACGTCTCACTAATCCAACATGGCGGCTGTGCGAAATATTTCACTAGCGTTCAATATCTCCGAAACTATTACCGATATCGCCCTGAAATTGTGTACGGTATTAAAGGGCACTACTAAAAATTCACCTATGAGACTTTCAAAAACCTGGTGACTACAAAACCAACATGGCGGCCAAGCGAAATTGAGACATTTCAATAGACTTTTCTCGCGATTTAACTATCCAAACGTAATGATACTTGGTACAGCAAATGTTTATTCACATTGCAATGCACTGGAGTCTAATTTAGTTCAATTGTTTACATAACCTCAAAATGGCGGCTGTGCGATATATTTCACTGACATTCTATATCTCCAAAACTATTACAGATTTCACCCTACAATTTTGTACGGTGATAAAAGGTACTGATACAAGTTAACCTCTGTATATTTCATAAATCTGTAAAGTACAAAACGAACATGGCGACCAAGCGAATTTGAAATATTTTAATAGACTTTTCTCGTGATTTTACTCTCTGAGCGCCGTGAAATGTGGTACAGTAAATGATTTTGCAGTTTGTAATGCACTGCTATCTAATTTAATTCAATTGTTTACATAACCTCAAGATGGCGGCTGTGCGAAATTTTAAAATTAAGTTTTTATTTCTTGTGTCGTAATCATGCGATCGAAGTGAAAGTTTGAATAATGAAGCTAGGCAATAATTGTCCTTGAATGGTACATAACTCTATGGCCTATACATATAACAATCCTAAATGGCGAGCTTCCGAAATATTTAGACGGTTCTCAATATCTATGAATCTTTTAAAGCTACCAAACTGAAATTTTTATGTTCATAGAGACTATGAACATATGTTCACCTATAGGACTTTCAGTAACCTGGTGAGCACGAATCCAACATGGCGGCGACGCGAAGTATAAATATTTAAATGGACGTTTCTCGCGAATTAACTATCCGAGTGCCGTGAAACGTTGCAGGTTAAATGCTTATACAAATGTTGATCCACTGGCATCTAATTTATTTCAATTGTTTGCATAATCACAAGATGGCTGCTGTGCGTAATTTTAAAATCTCGTTTTTACTTCTTGTGTTCTAATCATGCGATTGAAGTTTGAATACCACACGTACACAATAATCTTAATATAATAGTACAAAAATAAAAATCCAACTTGGCAACCATCTGAAATATTTAGAGGGTTCTCAATATCTACGAATCTGTTACAGCAATTAAACTGAAGTTTTGTATGTTGATAGAGGCAATTAACATGAGCAGGATATATGAAAATAGGCTGTATAGTTCTTCACGGAACTACTTGTTCTGAATGTGTTCTGTTGTATTATCTTTCAATTGACGATTTTCTTACGCAAGTAATTATAGTATTGTACCGCTGAAGCATTTGTTTTTTTTTTTTTTTTGCCACGACTGACAACAACAAAAGTTCCCACTTTTATTTAAATGAACTTTCTGGAATCTTTCCTTTGTTGGCAGAAGGTTGCTCAGCAACCGTTTTATTTCTTTTTGATTAATAACTTAAATTTAGAATTATTTTTAGGGATTTTAGTTTGGTTCAGATTTCTCTTAAATAAATTTCCTCTATTTATTGTCTTTCTAAAATTGACGATTTTATATAGAATTAATTGTCAAGGATAATTTTTGTTTCATCTTTCAAATATTCTCGTAGATAGTATTTCTTCACTCTTTTCTTATATTGCTGAAAAGGACCCCATTGTTTCGGGACGAAACATGTTCAATGACTTATTACACTTTTAATAAGTTTTATAAGACTTTAATAAGGATTGCATGCATTTGTTTTACCAATGAAAACTATGCAATCAATATGGATATATTATTTAGACCAATATGAAAATTTTTCGAGCTTTTTACAATGATAATAATGTTTTAGGTTTTAGGTCCGTTGAACTACTGTGGTTTAAGTGTTAAAGAGGTCGCAGAGTATTGCTATGAAGGGGATACTTCACGTGTCAGTAAATCCACTGGCATGGGTCTCTCACATTTAAGCATCTCCTAATGCTAACTTACTGCGCCGGGATTCGAACCCGCAATCTTGAGTTCAGCTGGCAAGAAACTTCTCTTCTTCATGTCTAGCTATTAGGAACCGTATGTCTACCCTTTAGTAGTACTATCAGAACGGGATCGGGGAGACGATGCGCTCTTCCTGACGCTCACCTCATGTGTGTAGTTAATGAGAGAAGGTTGGTTGGTTCCTCAGTTTAGGGGCTGTGACAACGCGGTCATGTAGGCCCGAGTACCTTGGGCGTGTAAGGACTGCAGACAATAATTTCAAATACTTCCTACTTTCGCTAACAAATGCTACCGTCCACGACACCTAGCTGTGACCTTGGCTACTACTAGATGCCATCGCAACCAGCGCCCAGTGACGAACGTTGGAACTTAAGAGCATTAATCAAACCAAACCTACAAGTTTAGTTAGTGGAAGTTTCCTTTACATGCCATAAATCTACGACATGGGCCCGCCGGCTTTACTTCTCCTCCGAAGAAAGGCATACTGAGGGATATTTAACGCTCTTAAAAATCCGACGACTTTGGCCGGGTTTCAACCCGCAATCTTGGGCGTAGAAACTCAGCATGCTACCAACTACGCCACCGAAGCCGCCGGTTAATGAGAGATGATGATGAATCACAGTGGGCAAGGAGATGGAAGAAAGCGGAAGGGACCACCCAAAGACTTGCCTTCAGCTGAAAATGAAAAACTACGGAAACCATTTCAAGGATGACCGACGGGGGAGTTCGAACCCACTCGCTTTCCAAGTCCACAGATAGCTTTACTTCATGGCCTAGCGTTGCGCCTTAGCAAGTGTAGCTACCGTGTTGGTTTTCTTCCTTCCTAGCTAGGATGCATTGTCTTAGAAATTCTTGTGCCATGAAAAGAAATGTACTATATCTGTCCTAGGTCTGGGTGGCTAAAACAATACCACTAGCTATCATTTTTGACATTGGTCGGCCCCGTGGTGTTGGGGTAGCGTGCCTGCCTCTCACCCGGAGGCCCTCGGTTCGATTCCAGGCTCCGTCAGGGATTTTAAAACTGACATGAGGGTTGGAAAGGGGTGCACTCAGCCTCGTGAGGACAATTGAGTAGCTGTCTGATAGTGAGGCAGCGCCCCGATCACGAAAACCAAGATTAACGGCCGAGGGGACCTGATGCGCTGATCACGCGTCACCCCATTATATGCAGGCCATATGGCTGGGCAGTGGTCGCTTGGTCGGCCTAGGCCCTTCAAGTGCTGTATAGTGCCAGGGGTTGACTATCTTTTCTTTCTATTATTATTGTTGGCAGGCTTTAGAACATGCTCAGTTCTGCAGTATCAATTACAGTATGTACTGAGGAGATAAAGTCGAGGATCGGTCAAGCCAGAAATGCATTCAATAAAATGGGGAGAGTGTTCAGTAGCAGAGACCTTAATTTACATCTTAAAATTACACTTCTGAGATGTTATGTCTTCTCCACCTTGTTCTATGGAGTTGAGACCTGGACCATAAAGAAAAGGGAAATGGACAGATTGGAGGCATTTGAGCTATTGACATACAGAAGGATACTGAGGCTGAGTTGGAAAGGTAAGGTCACCAACGATGAGGTGATGGGAAAGAGAAAGCAAATATTAAATACTGTCAAAATTAGAAACCTGCAGTATCTGGGTCATGTGATGAGAAGGGAGGAAAGTTACAAGGCAAAAGAAGACCAGGAAGAAGACGCATTTCTTGCATCGATAATCTGAAAACATGGTTCAATTGTTCTACTCTTGAGCTGTTTCGTGCTGCATCATCTAAAGCAAGAATCTCTTTGATGGTTGCCAACCTCCTGAGAAGAGATGGCACATAAAGAGGAAGAAGAAGAAGACGAGTATTTCATTGCTTTCCTTGGCGTACATTACTTAATACTATTTTAATGTGGATTCTTTCACGAACCTTTACGCAGCGGTTGGCAATGAAAAGTTGTGTCTACATTGGATTCAACTTAAACAAAATTACTAACGCATAATATTTTATTTTCAACACACGAGTTCTAGCACAATGAACAGCACGCATTCGTAATAACATCGTCCATGAAACGCTGTAATTGTGTAGGGATCAACGATCCTCAATAGTATTTTCATTCAATAGACTGATAGTGGAAACTGACCGTTTGGGTTATTCAGACTTAGCTACATGTAAATTATATAATTGTTTCCAAAGCTTCTGCTCTCTCTATTGTTCCTTATTATGGGATGATGCTTACATAGTCAACAAGGCACACACCAACGGATTTCATTGAATTTGCATGGTTAAATATAAATCCATTCATGTTTATTTATTGTGTCTGTCTGCCTTTTCTGGTCTAGGTTTACCTATTGAGACTTTCAAACAGGAGTCTATTTAAAAGCTGCGCTCGATCTTAAATTCTCCGAGTAAGCTAATTATGTGTATTACAGAATTACCAGTAACCACGGATCACAGGCGGCTTCGGTGGCGTAGTTGGTAGAAGCTGAGCTTCTATGCCCAAGGAGGCGGGTTCAAACCCGGCCGAAGTCAGCGGATTTTTAAGAGCCTTCCTTCGGAGGGGAAGTAAAGCCAGCGGTACCATGTCATAGATTTATGGCATATTAAAGAATCTTCCACCTGTGTCAGGCTAAATTAGGTTAAACATTTGACAAACGCTCTTAGGCTCCGACGTTCGTCGCCAGGAGCCGACTGCGATGGCATCTAGTAACCAAGTTCTGAACTAGTAGTCGTTGACGATGACGTTTAGCGGCAAAAGTAGGATCTACTTGTAAAAATTCGAAGTCCCTACTTGAATTGAAAACAGATAACACACACTAACACAATCAACACCGGTTATCAGACAGGTTCTATACACACCCAAAGTACACGGGGCTACATGACCGCGTTGTCGCAGTCCCTAAACTGAGAAACCAACCAACCAACAATAAATGAATTGATTATTCAGTAAATAGCGTAATCCTACCCTAAAACATGTCATTGTTTCAGTAATACAGTATAGCCTACCTCTTTGTATTAGTTCATATTCAAAGTTATCCTGTATAATCCGACATTTTCGGTGATCCGAAGTACTCCAGGTCCTGTTTAGGTCGGATAATCGAGACTCAGCTGTATTTAAATTGTCCAGCTACTCTATAGTCTTTGTAGAGGCTTGCACAAAGTCTTCCAACAGTCCCAAGTACGCCATGTTCCAACAATTGGTAGAATGCTCCGCAGATCTTCGGCCATGTTCGGGTGTTCGGGTGTGCTCGGTAGTGGCATACAACGCCCCTCCCTCTTCACGGCAGTAGCTCGCTAGCAGCAGTTCTGAATGGATCGTCTGATCAGGCTTGGTTTACAGCTGTAGACCGCGTCTCGGAGCGAGACGCGTTGTTGAAGAATGGAGTGATCAGTGAGCCCGGTAATCAGCATTCGGGGGACACACAGGAGCCCCGCAATGAGCATTAATATACGCCGATTGATATTGGTCTCTGCGCATCGTTGAGTTTCGGCAAGCTTTTCTTGCGTCTGCTCTAACAATATGACGGATAGTCTGTCTCGGCACAACACAGTCACAGTTGGGTGACGTGTTCAGCCCCACTTATTCAGCAACGAGCTGCACCACCCATGGTTGGTTCGTACCCTGTTAAAAGGCCCCTACACACGTCCCGACACGACTTCCCTACCCAACCAAACAAGGGGGAGCTACCACCACCAGTCTAGTTCGGAACAAGCGCTTGTGGTGCTAAAGTGTTCTTAAAATGGCTCCGTATATAACACGAAATCAAAAGATAGGTGTAGCTTTGTGCGCAGTTATTATTTCAGATGATGAACGAAGAATGAAAAGAAGAGTGTGATCCAAGACGTGGTTGCAGAAGAGGAAATCTACTTACTGTACCTTCCGCGCTTCTCTTCTGTAAGCGGCTCGCATGTTTTCCAATTTTCTTTTTATAACTCCCACTGTAGCATGGGGTGTTATTAGCCTATTTTCAATTTAAAAAAAATAGGCTTATGAGATCACCTTTTGTCCGTGTGTGTGTGTGCGTGCGTGTGTGTGTGTGTGTGTGATTCGTGTGTGTGTCCCACCCTAATAAAATCTAAACGGCAGGAGCGATTTCAATGAAACTCGGAAAGTTCATAGCACTATTCTCGGCGACCTCGACCGTGCCCTTCAAATTTTGTTAGGAATCACCAATCCAACATGGCGGCTGTGCGAAATATTTCACCAGCATTCAATATCTCCGAAACTATTACCGATATTACCCTGACATTTTCTATGGTGATAGAGGGAACTACTATAAGTTCACTTATGTGACTTTTGAAAACCTGGTAACTACAAAACGAACATGGCGGCCAAGCGAATTTGCGACTTTTAAATAGACGTTTCTCGCGATTTGACCAACCAAACGCAATGAAACTTGGTACAGTATATGTTTATATACATTGTATTTCACCGACATATAACTTCGTTCAATTGTTTACATAATCACAAGATGGCGGATGTGTGAAATATTTCACCGGCATTCTATATCTCTGAAACTATTAGCGGTATCTCCCTAAAATATTGTACTGAGATAAAGGGCACTACTGGAAGTCCATCTATAAGATTTTCAAAAATCGGTTAACTACAAAACGAACATGGCGGCCAAGCGAATTTGAACATTTTAAATAGATCTTTCTCGCAATTTAATGTTCCAAGCGCACTGAAACCTGGTACAGGAAATATTTATACACATTGTTATCTACTGGTATCTAATTTAGTTCAATTGTTTACATAACCTCAAGATGGCGGCAGTGCGAATTTTAAAATTAAGTTTTTATTTCTTGTGATGTAGTCATGCGATCGAAGTGAAAGTTTGAATAATGAACCTACGCAATAATTTTCCTTTAATGGTACATGACTCTATGGCCTATACATTTAACAATCCAACATGGCGACCATCCGAAATATTTAGACGATACTGAATATCTACGAATCTATTTTAGCAATCAAACCGCATTTTTTAATGTTCATAGGGGCTATGAACTTAAGTTTACCTATAGGACTTTAAATAACCTGGTGATCACAAATCCAACATGGCGGTGACACGAATTATAAATATTCACATGGACGTTTCTCGCAATTTAACCATCCGCGTGCAGTGAAACTTGGTACAGTAAATCTTTATCCGAATGTTAATCCACTGGCATCTAATTTATTTCAATTGTTTCCATAACCTCAAGATGGCAGCTGTGAAAAATTTTTAAATCTCCTTGTTTTTTCTTGTGTCCTAATTATGCGATTGAAGTTTGAATACTACACGTTCACAATAATCTGCATGTAACAGTACATAACTCTAGGTCCTACATATATAAAATCCAACATGGCGACCATCCGAAATATTTAGTCGGTTCTCAATATCTACGAATCTATTACAGCAATCAAACTGAAATTGTGTATGTTAAATAGTGGCAATTAACATAAGTAGGATATATGAAAATAGGCTGTATAGTTCTTCACGGAACTACTTGTTTTTTAAATAAATTTCCAGCAGTAAACTGTAGCATTCATTTCTCTTGTCTCTGTTGGAATAACTCTCATCTTCGACGTCACATAAACACCGGCACTCCCTCCAATATTCGAGGAACTCGATCATAGTCACTTTTTTCGCGTCCATGTTCGTCAAAATGTTAATCGACAAAATGAGCCTGAAGGCTCGGATGGATAGTGAATTAGGGACGACTGACCTACACACGTGCCGACCCGACAGAGAGAATGGTGGGGGTTAGGGCAGTTGGATGGTTTTCCCGACACGACCACCCTAATCTAGGGCCTGACAGTTTTCACCACCCGACAAGCCTACACACGATCCAACTGTCGGGTCAACCGCTGTCAAGCCCTAGATGAGGGTGGTCGTGTCAGGACGTGTGTAGGGCCCTTTTTTAGGGCAGCATACGTTTAACGTAGCAGATCAAAACTTGACGATTGGTGTCGGGTACGAAGCAATGACTGCAATTCCTTCGGAGCTACGTTGTTTCACTCCTGCTGCCATTCTGCTATGACGTTAAACCCTCCCCTAACCAACTCCTGGGCTTTTAACACGTATGGAGAACGTGATTTCGAAAGACCAAATTTATGAAGTAACTTATGTCCTCATGAATTGGGAGAGCTACGTTCACAGGTATTTTGGTCAACTCACGGATCAGATGGTTATAGCCTAGGCTATCTCCAGTGGTGTAGGCAGTATTTCTTTCTGGGGGGATTTCAATCATACAGTGTGGTAGTTGTGTACATTATTAAAATGATATTTTTCTTATTATTCATGAAAAGCAATAATCGAATAAACATTCTCTTTGCATGAAAACTATTTAAGGTAATTATATTTGAAAAATAACATTTATTTTTTTAATATGGAAAACAGTAACTAATTATTAAAACTGGAATGTTGCAGTCCATACGTGATGGCTTATAATATTGATATTGAGAGAAAAATAAAGTTTCTCTCTCTCCATATACTCACTGGTATTACGATTGACTCCCAAAAGCTGACTGTCATGATGGCTTATCTGCTTCATTAATAGGAATAAATTGCAGAAACTCCTCTTGTACCGAATTATCTTTAAAGAAATGGACACACAGTGATGCACTTTAAAGCAGCCCGAAGCAACGTGGAAAAATTTACTGATCGCACACATTACTAGCAAAACTGATCTACAGCTCGCTCCAACGGTGGAGGAGGAGTCTCGCTGCGACTTGAGTGCAGGACGTTTACCAAGTGAAGAACGTGATCACATTTAAAGCATATTTATACAGCCTCACCCCCACCCCTAAAGGGACGCCCCCCCCCCCCCCCCACTTTGAGAACCTCTGTCCTATTATCGTAACCGATCGGAGAGGGTAAGCAGATTCTTAACATGCCGGCTCAAGTCTTATAAAGTAAACATGCGTTGAGTATAGACGAAGACTGTACTGTTCCTTGTATTTTCATTCAAGGACCAAGCAGTCAGCCCTTTCTTATGAAGCATCAGTCACTCTCGAGTCGTGGCGCTTGGCTTATATAAGCATAAGTTCCACCACTGCACTGAGCAACATCGAATCACAAATACAGTATTTAATTATTGTTATTATTATTATTATTATTAGTAGTAGTAGTAGGCTATTGTGCATGGTCCTAGACAAAGCAAGCGTCGACTACTGTTGTCCACAGCGCAGTCAATTCTCCTGTATGGAGCGGAGATTTGGTCTGATTCGCTGAGGATAGAGAAGTATAGGAAACCCCTAGCTGCAATGCAGATGAGAGGAGCTCTGAGGGTGGCGTGTGCTTGCCGTACAGATTCGGAACCTGCAGTTCTAGTGGTCTCAGGTGTTGCGCCAATTGACTTTCTCGCGCAAGAACGTAAAGAAGTAGACTTCCGACGAGTAGAACCGGGCAAGGCTCAAGCCCGGAAGGAAGCCGTGGCACGTAAGATGGAACTTTGGCAGGAGAGGTGGAATGACGATCTCAGAGGAAGGTGCACAGCTCGGCTGATACCGAGTTTGGTTGAGTGGACAAGTAGAAAACATGGGGAAACTAATTACTTTCTGACTCAGATGTTGACAGGTCATGGCTACCTTCGGTGTTACCTTCATCGTATGGCCAAAGTAAGGAGTCCAGTATGTATTTAAAGCGAAAAAGAACGAGGTAACGTATATCATACATTCTTCGTCTGCGATCGTTGGGCAGCGGAAAAACAATGACTTGTAGCTCAGGTTGGTCCAATAACGCCAGACAATATAGTTGGAATTATGTTGAGGAACGAGCACAGCTGGGACACGGTCGCTTTCTTCGTTGAGGTGGTTCTTCGTCAGAAGAAGTCGGATGGGGACTTGCATGATTTAGTTGTTTAAGTCTGCGATCCACAGACTGAGTATGAATTGAGAAGTATGAAGGTTCTTGTGAAGCAAAGAAAATGACTTCATCCTGAAGTAATACGAAAGTGATCCCGGGATGGGTTTTGTCAAGACGATAGGGTGTGGTTTTTAGTGGGTAAGAATCACACACACTTGAGGAGTCTTATGTAAGATTTTCCACTTCCCCCGTAAAAATATATATATATTATTATTGAGCGACAACGATAATATACCTTCAGTCAAAAAAAAATATTATTATTTTTCTAAAGAAGCAGTTTTGGTCACAGCAATGTATAATGATTACTTTTAAAACGAAACATGTATGAAGTTGCAAGTTCGTGAAATTATATGATAGAGGTAAAACAACAATTTCCTTAGTGTCGTTGAGAGAAATAGTACAAGAAAAAAATACAGTATTATAGAAGAGGTGATATTCAACAATATTTCCAAAATGTTTTCCGTCTAAAAAAATATTTAAAAATAATAAAATCAGAACTGTTACAAATCAAAACCTGTTACAAATCGAATGAGCGACACTTTTACTCAGAGGTTCTTGAAAGTCTTCGCAAAAGGGTCATGCGTGTGAGACCAAATATCAAACAGAACTGGGTGTTGCCTCACGACAATGCACGTTCCGACACAGCGATTTTAGTGAACCAGTAATTGGCCATTAAGAACATTCATGTGGCTCATCGGCCTCCTTATTCAACCGGTTTCAGTCCTTGTGAATTTTTTCCTCCTCCTGAGATTGAAACACACCTCAAAGGACGTCGGTTTGAGGGCACTGGACACCATTCAAACCGCTGTAACCGACGAGCTGAAGGCAATTCAAGTATCCGAGTTCCACCACTGGAATGGAAGAACTGCCTCCAGCGAAGTGTGTCTTCCCAAGGCAGTTACTTTGAAGGTGGAGGTGTTGAATGGTATTGGAATAAATCCCGGTTCCACTATCATCTTACCGATCGCCATAGATGCATGTGAGACCTGGAAAATATCAGTAAAATCAGCACACAAGCTCAACGTTTTTCACCAGCGATGCTTGAGGCGAATTTTGAAAATCAGTTATCGTGACCACTTAACAAATGATGAAGACCGTACTGAGAAGAACTGGTCTACGCAACCTGCACAAAATAATTGCTGCAAAGAAGAATGAAGTTCGTGGGACATGTTCTACGTATGAATGATAGAAGGGTACCCAAGTCAGCACTGTTGTGGAAACCAACGGAAGGATACTGAAGTAGAGGAAGACGACGTAACACCTGGAAACGAACTTTTGCAAAGAATCTTGAATGCATGGTTATGGACTGGGAGGAAGCTAAAAACCTAGCAGCCGATAAGAGTTCGCTGGATGAAACGTATTGCCCGATATGCTATCTAGCATTGGAGGAACTAAATCTAAGTAAGTAAGTAAGTAAAAAAATCAAATTAAATTAAGTAATTTACCCACCTCGTATTCCTTGTTAAATTTTGAATGGGTCATTATAATTGTGGACGTGTGTATGGCTAATTACCTTCTTATTCCCAATACTCCATTTTACAGTTAATTATGGTATCAGTAAGTCCAACTTTTGTGGACTGAGTTACCTAGTACGGTACTGAAGAGTTGTAGCCTACACTATTATTTATAGGTTAAAAGAAACGAGTTGGGGGGTGTTTGATTTCCATCTATAGCTCTAAAACTCCCTTTGGAGCGCTTATCAAAATGCAGAGCTAAATGTTGGTTCATATGGGGAAAAGACAAAAGCCTAACAAAAGTTGGTCGATTGCGAGCATTGTTTTCTTCTATTGTAGCAACAGTGAAATAAATTCGGTAATCAGTCAGCTTTGCTTCCATGGAATAATTTTTAGATCCCCACTGACATTCATAATCAGCTCTGCTATTGTACACATTTGAAATCGTTTTTATATTCAGCAGTGGTTTTCAAATGTGCTTTGTGCGAACAAATGTAAATTGTAATGTTCATATTACTAATTATTAAAGCTTCTATGCCCAAGGTCACGGGTTCAAACCCTGCCAAAGTCGTCGGATTTAAAAGAGCGCTAAAAATCCCTCAGTATGCCTTCCTTTGGAGGGGAAGTAAAGCCGTCCGGCCCATGTCATAGATTTATGGCATGTAAAAGAACCTTCCACTAACTAAACAAGTGTGAAGCAAAATTTGTAGGTTAGGTTTGATTAATGCTCTTAAGTTCCAACGTTTGTCACCAGGCGCTGGTTGCGATGGCATCTAGTAGTAGCCAATTTCACAGCTAGGTTTCGTGGACGGTAGCATTTGGTAGCGAAAGTAGGAACTACTTGAAATAATCGTCTGCAGTCCTTACTTGAATTAAAAACAGATAACACACACTAATACAGCCATCAAAACTAACACCGGTTATCAGATAGATTCAACACACACGCGAAGTACAGGGTGCTACATAACCGCGTTGTCTTAGCCCCTAAACAAAGAACCAACCAACCAACTAATTACTAAAATTTCCAGAAGGACTTTCAGGTTGCTAGGCTGTGTTATGTGATCCACGAAGTCTCACGTTAGTGCACCAAAGTTTTGAAAGGCTTGAAGGCATAAATCGGGGGTGCCACTGGAACAAAATATGTTCTTTAATCTTTAAAGTTTCTTGCCAGAGCAAGTGACAGTCAAGAATGCTAGCCACTACGCGACGTGGCGGACTGTATTTTTAATTACCGACACTTATTTAAAGAATTGAACCATAAACACACGCGTATCACCATCTCTGTTACCACCTCGTGGTGTAACGGCTAGCGTTCTCGGCTGTCGAACCGGCGGATGTCCACGTTTGACTCCCTACTCTGCCAAGGAATTTTAATTCTGGATTGAGGGCTGGAAAAGGGTACACTCAGCCTCCTGATGGAGAACTGAGAAGAGGAGGGTTCGATTTCCACCTCAGTCATCCTGGAAGTAGACTTCTGTGGCTTCCCCACTTCAACTCCAGGATAATGCTGGGTTGGTTCCTAACTTAAGGCCACGGTCACCTCCTCCCTAATCCTAATTTACAAAGCCACACACACATATACACGCGGCTAAACCGCCACGATGTCACAGCTCCTAAAAATAAGCAACAACAACCCTTTCACTTTCTTCTTCCACGTGGTTTGTCTCTTTTGTTACCGAATTTCTGTGTATAGTACCGGTCAAAAGCTTCGGATCACGTGAAGAAATCATGATATGTCAACTAAAACCTAAAATTGTGGCACTAGAGCTATGCGAATTTTTCACTGAGCTCTTACTTACATCTGATATAATACTCGTATATACGTCCTGATTTCGTTCAATTGGGCCAAGTATTGTAGATGTGATGATTTTATAGCTGTGGGTAGGTTTTAGCCAGGGATTAACTCTACCTAAGGGATGATGATAAAGGATAAAAGGAGATGGGTTTCGGTTTGGAGGAAAGTATTGGTAGATAGGAAGAGAATCCACCACAAACAGTTTTAAACTAAGAATTGGCAGTACCAAGCTTGGAGGAACCTAACTCCAGCGGGGGGCTGTGTTAAGAAGACTGAGAGTGCAGCGTGAATTAAGGTTGCCTGCAAGTTCTCGTTGATTGCACTTTCCCTCTCGGGCTGGTATTCTGGTATTATGGGGACGGGTAGCACTCTGATAACCCAAAGTAGCCCAAAAGAAAAAGACCATACTAATTATCTTTTTAGAAGGTTTGATATCTGTGAGGCATTCAAGAATGCTAGAGGGATTCGAGTTTGATATAATAATTTTATTTCTGGGCTCTGTTGGGTCTCCGTCAGACCAACCAAATGCTCCCAGAAAGGGACGCGATAAAGCAATATGAATGCTTTTAGTAATAATTTTACTTTCCTTCTTGATAACGTTTAGAAGAATACCAATTGTTGCACTTAAGAAAAGCTGTGTTTTAACCAGCAGAGTGCCGACTAAAAGTTTAGACCAGAGGAAAACTATTAATTTTGAAAACAAACCATAAGTTAGAGAGAAAATCTCAACAAGCAAGAAGCTTGCGGAGCTAGCTCTACTTGCCTTAATGGCTCGTTAGAATTAGCTATAGCCACTAAGAGAAGCTTTGAAAATGTTGTTACTAGAAGTTTTAAGTTAAATGCAACAAGTTGCACGAACTTTGTTGTTTTAAAGATTCGAGAAAGGAGTTTAAGCTTTAAGGAAGAAGCAGGGAAGATAAAGACCTGCCTAATTTTTATACTATTTAAAGCGATAAGACGAAAAAATGAAAATTGTTTATTTTACAATAGAAACTGTTAATAAAACAAAACATATAAGTTTGATTTGGGTTTGAATTAAGAACAATAAGTAGGTTGAACTTACAAAGGTCTCACACCTTATAATAACTAATTTACTATTGGTAAACTATGTTCAATAGGGTTATAAGTTTTAAACTTGCTGTAAGCACTAGATTTTTTAAAAGTTGTCCTTAAGATTAACAAATGTAACGTTTGTAACAAAGATTATGAAGCAATAATTAGATCAGGTACAATATAGGCACCTTTAGAATCCCTTTATAGAAATCTTTAAGGTTGTAAAAGGATACTAAATTCTTGATTATAGAAAAAAAAGAGATTAATAGGCAGTTTCTATAACTGCCGATATTTAAACAGAGTGAATAACTTGTATATTGAGAAAAGTTGGGAGGGCGCCTTTGGTTTGGCGAAGCCTCGTTGAGTAATAGCTAGGTTCATAAATTAACTTAATTTAAAGATTAATTTAATTTGTTAATAAAGGTATTTGGGAAGGAAGAAATGGAAAAATTAGGAAAAAGGCTTGGCCAAATTTATTGTTTCCATTCGAACGCGACGCGATTGGTGGTTGAACGGGCACTGATTTCACTATAGTCTATTGATGTAGTTGAAAAGTTCACTATTGCAGCACAGAAAGATATAGAGAAAATAGTTATTGCAATTATGTAGATCCTTAGTTGAATTTTAGCTTGAACAAGTTTATTGCGGTGGAATGTTTATAGGTTGTAGTTGAATGCTGAAGAAAAGTTCCAACGGAGGAAGGCAAATTAGGTTTTTAACAACAGTAAATGTGATGCGAATTCCTCAGTGAGGAGAAGTATTCCCATATTTAAGTGGAAAATACTTGATAGCTTTACATGTAGCAATATTGTTTGACATAGAAGGTTCCAGAGCAATGATGGCTGTTGAATTGGGCAGTAGGTCCCGCGGAGGAAAAGCTAAGTTTTTATAGACAGTGGGTATTGTAATGATATCCCTCGTTGTGAGAAAGTATCTCAGTTAATTTGTACAAGAAGTACTGTTTCATTTTAGAAAGTTAGCTTAGGTAGCCATAGCTTGATCAAGAAGATCTCTTGAAGGCAGTTATTACTTAACATTCAGCAATTCCCCACACTGTCTATAAAATTGAATTAAAAAGCATTTAGCTATTTAAAACCAATTAAAAGGCGTTGAAAGACATTGAGATTTGTACTTAGCTCATTTTGGTGAATAGGTGATAGTTCCTGGAGACCGTTGGTCTAAGATGTAGACATGGCGTTAAAATTTAAAAATGTATCTTTAGCACAGGAGACAAGCTCTAGGGAGAGCCCCAACTGTAGTATTACGACCGGCGCACAAGTGAGAGCGAGCAACCACGAACACGGCGGAAGAAGGTAAACGAGGGGAAGGGGAGGAGAAGCAAAAGAAGAGGGGATAAAGATAAGAAAATATACATTATGATAGGCAAATTGATAACATAAAAAGTTCTTCATAGATGTGAAGTTTCTTCTTCATGGAGCGGTGTTCATGGAGATGTTAACTGGCGATAACGACGACACCTGATGGCTTGATTGGTAAGGAAGTCCTCTTGAGTGTGGAGGAGTTGAGGAACTTCAGAGGTTAGCTGCCAGATGCCACTAGGTTGTCCATGGAAGATATATATCTAGAACAGACTTACGAAACATATAAGCAAGGGCAAAGAAAAAATAAAACGTAAGGAATCACTGTTGGTGTTTGCGAAAGGGTAAAGAACGAATTAACGAAAATAGATCAAAGAGCAGCAAACGCTAACTCTGCCTGACCGTGTATTCACAAGAATACACCATACTGCGTGGGGAAAACACCAACAGGGAGCAGAAACTCAGTGTCAAAGATTGAGAGGATGGGGGGCAATTAAATATATTGGTCTTGTAATATGCCCATTTGCGGTCAAGATCTTAACCACCCTGACTCTTCCATCCCTTCCCGGTTAACACTCGATCACCCTTCCGGAGACCCAAACTAAGGGGGAGAAGAATCCCTAACAAGAACCAGGTCCCCCACTTTGATGTCGGGATTAGAAAGAAGCCACTTCTGTCTCCGTTGCAAAGAAGTCAAGTATTCCAATTTCCACCTCTTCCAAAAGGAATTACGAAGGGCTTCAAGCTTACGCCAAGTGATAGGTAAATTAGAATTTCTATAAGAGTTAGGAAGGGGAGGAGGGGCAGAAAGAGAAGTGCCTATAAGGAAGTGACCAGGTGTAAGTGGAAGCAAGTCATCAGGGTCATTAGAGAGTGGGGTTAAAGGGCGAGATTAACAACACCTTCAATCAGAATCGACAGCGAGTTAAATTCTTCGTAAGTCAGAATGCGACTCCCTAAAACCTTTTTTAGATGACGTTTAGTAAGCTTAACACAAGATTCCCACCTGCAGCCATGTTGAGGGGCATAGGGAGGTATAAACCGCCACTTGAAGCCTTTAGAGTAAGAAAAGTTAGACATTTGTTCCATGGCAGGAGAAGATGTAAGAGCCTTCTTCCACAAGGATTTTGCGCCTTGAAAAGTGGAGACGTTATCAGAGAACATTTCAGAGGGAACGCCACGCCTAGCAGTGAAGCGAGAAACGGCTGACAAAAAGTAAGAAGTATAGGCATTTTTTACCAGTTCCAAATGGATCGCACCAGTAACCATGCACACGAAAAGAGAAATATAGAGTTTTCCAAGCAATTTTCGTTTAGCTTCAGGAGAATTGCGTTGATATTGAAATGGACCCATATCATCCACACCAGTTAAAGCAAAAGGGCGCATCAGAGAAGAGCGGAAAGAAGGTAGATCGCCCATCAATTGGGTACTGACTTTAGGTTTCACTTTGAAGCAAGGGATGCATTTGTGAATTACAGAGGAAACTTCATGAACTCCATTTATTATCCAGTAATTTTCCCTTAATAAGCAAAGCAGTGTGCGAGTATCAACGTGCAGATTTCGATAATGAAAGTCACGGATGATCAACGAAGTCGCATGGTGCTTAGAAGGCAAAATGACAGGATGCTTTTTGTCTTCGGAGAGTAAAGAGTGCGAAAGCTTACCGCCTACTCTTAGTAACCCATTTTCATCAAGGAAAGGGGCTAAGGCACGAAGACGATTTGACTTCGAAAGATCTTTCTTAGCGGATAGCAAAGACAATTCAGTAGAAAAGGCCTCTTGCTGTGTTAGCTGCAAAAATTTTACAGTAGCGAGATCTAATTCAATGATACTTAGGTGCGGTTTAGGAAGAAGAGGTTGGTTAACAACAAGATATTTCCATCTGAGAAGATAGGCAAAAATTCGAATTACTTTGAGAAAGGAAGAGTAGCGAGATAACAAGGGATATGAAACGTTGGAAATAAGACACGAAGCAGTAGATTTAGATACTTTGGCGTCAGGCAAGTTGGAGTTTGTAACCGGAGGTTTAGAAGGCAAGCAAGAAGAGTCTTCGATTAACCACGTGGGCCCATACCAGTACAACTGAGATGCTACCAATTGAGAGGGTAAACATCCTCGTGAGTTGTTGTCAGCGGGGTTATCAGCGATAGGCACATGTTTCCATTGACATCCAGAGGAAAGGGTTTGAATTTTAGATACCCCATTTGCAACAAAGGTTTGCCAGTGGGTGGGGTTTTTGGCGATCCAAGAAAGAGTGATCATGGAATCTCTCCACAGATAGATTTGCGAAAATTCGACTTTTAAGACTTTCTGCAGTTTTTTGGCAAGTTCTGCGGCCATGAGTGCAGCACACAATTCAAGCCTAGGCAAAGTAATAATTTTAAGAGGAGCAACTTTAGACTTAGCGCAAACAAGGTTTGAAAATGAAGATTCATTTAGTGAATTGCGAGTGAAGACAAAAAGGAGAGGATATTTGGCTTGAATTTTATTGTACAGACGCCATGTGGGACCGACACTGGATGGAGGCAAATCAAGAATTAAGGCATGTCATCACAAGTTTAGCGGTTCATGGATATCACCACAAACTATGTGCGACGACACATTTCCATGAAGTAGGAAATGAGTGTGTGTGTACTTTGTGTGGTGAAGGTTGTGAACGCTATCACATCAACCGATGCAAAAATAGGACAAAATCAATTTTAGAATATAGTAAAGATCAATAGACTAAATAACCAACATGAATATTCAATTTTGGCCATTCGGCTGCAATTAAATTTATTTTAATCCAAAAAAATATGCACAGCAACCGTAAGCTTTCTCGGAGCTGTTGGCATAAACATGAAGAAAGAAAGAAAGAAAGAAAGAAAGAAAGATGTATTAGGAGGAGCATTAATTAAATTTCGAGGAATTTCAATAAGAGAAAGATCAAGTAAGCTGCATCGAAAAGAAAGCCATCTATTGAGAAAAGAAGGAGGAACGGCTTCGTCCCATTCACATTTGAAAGACCATAGCTCTTGCATGAAAAGCTTGGCTATAACAACAACCGGCGCAAGAAATTGGAGAGGATCGAAAATGTTTGCAATTTCGGATAAAATTTGCCTTTTAGTGTTAGGGAGCTCTTCGGAAAGGGAGACTTTATAGATGAGAGTATCAGTGCGGGTGCACCAGTGTACTCCAAGCGTTTTTATGGATTCGGAATCTCCGCAGATTTTGACGGAAGAGGGGTCTACATCTTCGATGGGAAATTGGGCAAGAAACTCAGAGGAGTTGGAATTCCACTTATGAAGTGGGAATCCTCCATTCTTTAACAATGCTCTCAGTTCCAGTGACACGAAAGAAGCTTCCTCAAGAGTCGGAAAGGACTGGAGATAATCGTCAACATAAAAAAAGACTTAGTTAGGGCTTCAGTAGCTTTAGCATCAAATAAATGGCCATCTTGAGAGGCTAACATATGTAGGGATCGGATAGCAAGGAAGGCGGAAGGTTTCAGACCATAAGTGACTGTTTTTAAGCGAAATATTTTAATAGGTTTACTAGTTTCGTCACGCCATAAGATTCTTTGTAGATCTTGCTGCTCGGATAGAATCAAAACTTGACGGTACATCTGTTTGATGTCCGCTATGACTGCTATGGGGAACAAGCGGAAATTTAAGAGGATGGTAGATAAGTCGGACTGAATAGCTGGACCAGAATAAAGAGTATCGTTGAGACTGTTGCCATTGGTATCAGGTGATGACCCATTAAACACGACTCGGATTTTATCCTTTACAAGAGGGTTCTTCCACACAGGGTGATGATTAAAGAATACAGTTTCTTTAGGGGGGTGTAATTCGTCATCAGATTTGCTGACAACTTCCATATGATCCAAGTTTTCGTATTCGTCCATAAACTCTGTGTACTGTTGTTTGACGAGAGGTTCTTTCTTAAATTTGCTCTCGATAGCAAAGAGAGCTTTTCGAGCCTTGGGTTGAGAATTAGTAAGTTTGGGGGGATTGAATAATCTGGGCATTTGGACAATGAATCGACCTTCGGGTGACCGAGTAGTGGAGGACATGAAAAGTTGCTCACAGAATTCGTTTTCCGAAGAGCTCAAGTTAGGAGAATCAATGTTTTAATGTTTCTAGAACTGTTCTAAATCGGTATTAGCGAAATAACATTGCGATACGGGTTGGGGGGAATAATGAGGAAGTTGACCAGTAACAATCCAACCAATATTAGTGTCTCTGGCGACTGCGTTTGAAGATAGTTTACGAATTTGTTTACGAAGGCAATTCCAAAAAACATTGGCACTGAAAAGTATGTCAATGGGGTCTTGTACATTGAACAGAGGATCGGCTAACCTTAAATGAGAAGGAATATTCAGACCTGAGATATCAACAGAGTGGATTGGAGTATCCTCTCCGCTACTGTTGAGAATGAAGCAATTAAGTTTTAGAAAATTATTTCTGTGGCAAGTGTCCTTCATGGTTAATTTCAAGAACTGTAAAGATTGTGATGTTAAGCTGTTAATTCCGGATATATTAATAGAAGTAGGAGTTACTGGTAAGCCCAGTTTTTGATCAAAGAATTGGAAACGAAGTCGTGGGTTGCCGCTGAATCAAGATGGCTTCGTGCGCGGACCCAGTTGCCAAATTTATCCTGAACTTCAATTTGAACAGTGGACAATAATACTTGAGCACTACGCAAAGACTTAGCATTTTGAATAAAAGGAGAAGCATTATGACTGCTAGCATTGTCATTTTTTGAGAAGTGGATGCTGCTGATGGCCTCGATTGATCATGACGATACAATAAAGTATGATGAGGTTTTTAACAGTGGAAACAAAGTCCAGAAGACTTGCAATTTGATGCAGAATGCTTGGGAGAGAGGTAGTTAAAACAATATTTATTTTGGGAAACTAATTTCCTTCTATCATCAACTGACAGTTCTTTAAAGGATTTACATAAATATAAAGCGTGGGAATCTTTGCAAAGTATGCACTATAAAGGTTCATTTAAACTTTTACGGGATTCGCTTTGAGTGTTTAAAGCAAGAGAACTGACAATACGGCGTTCACTAGACCTAGTATGGTAACCAGGGGCGTATGACTTGGGTTTAGAAAAGCTAGACCCAGGTTTTTGGGTTTTAGACGCTACGTGTTCGCTTTTAGATTTAAGAGACAATGATTCAAATTTAGAACTAGGAGAAGAGGGTTCACTTTGGTTAGCTAAAGCAGTTAAGAGTTGGCATCTGGCATTTATGAAGGTGACAAAATGATCGTAAGAGTACTCGTCATTGTTAGAGAGTTCCATTTCCCAAGCTTTAAGGGTAGCAGTATGAACCTTAGAAACCACTAAATGTATTAGGAAAGTATCCCAATGGTCAGTGGGTTGATCTAATTGGGACAAAGCTTTTACGTGAAGTTGTATCGTATCGATGAGGGTACGCAGGCTAGTGACGTCATTATGCTGTGACGAAGGCAAGTTAAATAGAGCTCTCATATGGCGTTGAATACGTAACCGTAAATTACCGTATCTTTCCTTCAATAAATTAAAGGCAATGGGGTAGTTTTCAGCGCTTAACGGAAGTGCTTAGACTAACTGCAGGGCTTGTCCACGGAGAATAGATTGCAAATAATGAAACTTGTAAATGACTTGAATGTCTCCATTGTCGTGAACAAGGGAGCAAAAGAGTTCGTGGAAAGAATCCCAAGTAGATTCGTCTCCAGAGAAATGAGGCAAATTAATCTTGGGTAGAAATGGCTTGGGTTTGTGAGTGCCCTCACGAGACGGACTTTGTTGTTCGTGAAGGGAACCAAGAACAGAACCGTCCTTTTTCTGTTCTTCTTCAAGTTGGCGTATTATTTTACAGGCAGAGAATATGCCTTCGTAGTATTGATTTTCTACTTCTACTCTACCATCTGTTTGATTGAGCATGCAAGTTTCTATTTCAGTTTGAATAGTACAATAATTCTCAAAAGAACGTTCATAATCCTTCACGCGGTGTTTTAATAAATCTAATTGAGCTTCTGAAGGATCCAGCTCTCTGATGTATTTTCTAAATCGGGTAATTTGCCCTTTATAACACGCTCGTTTGGAAGTAAGATTTTCATCCTTACCGTCCTTATCTTTATCTGTAGGCGCCATGGCGAAATGGGTAAATTGAAGTATATCTTATGGAACTGTGGAGTTTTGGAAATGCTATCAGACTGGCAGCAGCAAACAAGTTGAAAGAGAGGGACACACCAAAGGAGACAGGAGCGACCACTTTCCCCCTCACCAGCCTTGCACAGTGAAATTGTAGCTGATAATTCAAAGTAGATGTTAATAACTTGCAAAATATTGACAAATAGATTCTCCCTGGTTTTGGCACCAAATTTTGGGTAGGTTTTAGCTAGGGATTAACACTACCTAAGGGATGATGATAAAGGAGAAAAGGAGATGGTTTTCGGTTTGGAGGAAAGTATTGGTTGATAGGAAGAGAATCCACCACAAACAGTTTTAAACTAAGAATTGGCAGTGCCAAGCTTGGAGGAACCTAACTCCAGTGGGGGCCTGTGTTAAGCAGACGGAGAGTGCAGCGTGAATTAAGGTTGCCTGCAAGTTCTCGTTGATTGCACTTTCCCTCTCGGGCTGGTATTCTCGTATTATGGGGGCGGGTAGCACTCTGATAAGGCAAAGTAGCCCAAAAGAAAAAGACAGTACTAATTATATTTTTAGAAGGATTGATATCTGTGATGCATTCAAGAATGCTACAAGGATTTTACTTTGGTATAATAATTTTATTTCTGGGCTCTGTTGGGTCTCTGTCAGACCAACCAAATGCTCCCAGAAAGGGAAACGATAAAGCAATATGAATGCATTTAGTAATAATTGTACTTTTCTTCTTGATAACGTTTAGAAGAATACCAATTGTTGCACTTAAGTAAAGCTGAGCTTTTAACCAGCAGAGTGCCGACTAAAAGTTTAGACCAGAGGAAAACTATTAATTTTGAAAACAAACCATAAGTTAGAGAGAAAATCTCAACAAGCAGGAAGCTTGCCTTAATGGCTCGTTAGAATTAGCTATAGCCGCTAAGAGAAGCTTTGAAAATGTTGTTACTAGAAGTTTTAAGTTAAATGCAACAAGTAGCACGAACTTTGTTGTTTTAAAGATTCGAGAAAAGAGTTTAAGCTTAAAGGAAGAAGCAGGGAAGACAAGGACCAGCCTAATTTTTATGCTATTTAAAGCGATAAGACGAAAAAATGGAAATTATTTATTTTACAATAGAAACTTTTTATAAAACAAAACATATAAGTTTGATTTGGGTTTGAATTAAGAACAATAAGTAGGTTGAACATACATAGGTCTCAGACCATATAATAACTTATTTACCATTGGTAAACTATGTTTAATAGGGTATAAGTTTTAAACTTGCTGTAAGCACTAAAATCTGCATAGGATTTTTTCAAAGTTGTGCTTAAGATTAACAAATTTAACGTTTGTAACAACGATTATTAATTAATTTAACTCTTAATAATTAGATTAGGTACAATGAAGGCACCTTTAGAATCCCTTTATAGAAATCTTAAAGGTTGTAAAAGGATACTAAATTCTTGATTATGGAAAACAAAAGAAAAAAGACATTAATAGGCAGTTTCTATAACTGTCGATATTTATACAGAGTAAATAAGTTGTTTATTGAGAAAAGTTGGGAGGGCGCCTATGGTTTGGCGAAGCCTCGTTGAGTAATAGCTAGGTTCATAAATTAACTTAATTTAAAGATTAATTTAATTTGTTAGTAAAGGTATTGGGGAAGGAAGAAATGGGAAAATTAGGAAAAAGTCTTGGCCAAATTTATTGTTTCCATTCGAACGCGACGCGATTGGTGGTTGAATGGGCACTGATTTCACTATAGTCTATTGATGTAGTTGAAAAGTTCACTATTGCAGCACAGAAAGTTATAGAGAAAATAGTTATTGCAATTATGTAGATCCTTAGTTGAAATTTAGCTTGAACAAGTTTATTGCGGTGGAATGTTTATAGGTTGTAGTTGAATGCTGAAGGAAAGTTCCCACGGAGGAAGGCAAATTAGGTTTTTAACAACAGTAAATGTGATGCGAATTCCTCAGCGAGGAGAAGTATTCCCATATTTAAGTGGAAAATACTTGATGGCTTTACATGTAGCAATATTGTTTGACATAGAAGGTTCCAGAGCAATGATGGCTGTTGAATTGGGCAGTAGGTCCCGCGGAGGAAAAGCTAAGTTTTTATAGACAGTGGGTATTGTAATGATATCCCTCATTGTGAGAAAGTATCTCAGTTAATTTGTACAAGAAGTACTGTTTCATTTTAGAAAGTTGGCTTAGGTAGCCATAGCTTGATCAAGAAGATCTCTTGAAGGCAGTTATTACTTAACATTCAGCAATTCCCCACACTGTCTATAAAATTGAATTAAAAGGCATTTAGCTATTTAAAACCAATTAAAAGGCGTTGAAAGACATTGAGATTTGTACTTAGCTCATTTTGGTGAATAGGTGATAGTTCCTGGAGACCGTTGGTCTAAGATGTAGACATGGCGTTAAAATTTAAAAATGTCTCTTTAGCACAGGAGACAAGCTCTAGGGAGAGCCCCAACTATAGTATTACGACCGGCGCACAAGTGAGAGCGAGCAACCACGAATATGGCGGAAGAAGGTAAACGAGGGGTAGGGGAGGGGAAGCAAAAGAAGAGGGGATAAAGACAAGAAAATATACATTATGATAGGCAAATTGATAACATAAAAAGTTCTTCATAGATGAGAAGATTCTTCTTCATGGAGCGGTGTTCATGGAGATGTTAACTGGCGATAACGACGACACCTGATGGCTTGATTGGTAAGGAAGTCCTCTTGAGCGTGGAGGAGTTGAGGAACTTCAGAGGTTAGCTGCCAGATGCCACTAGGTTGTCCATGGAAGATATATATCTAGAACAGACTTACGAAACATATCAGCAAGGGCACAGAAAATATAAAACGTAAGGAATCACTGTTGGTGTTCTACAAGGGAAAAGAACGAATTAACGAAAATAGATCAAAGAGCAGCAAAAGATAACTCTGCCTGACCGTGTATTCACAAGAATACACCAAGCTGTTGGAAAGTCACACCAAAAAATCACCATTTTGGGAGGTATAATGTAATGTATATTCCAACTGGTTGCAGGCATTGTCCTCAATTTTCTTTTTTAGACTTAGCAATAGTTGGGGATCATTTTGGTATTATTATACAAATTTTTTATATTGCAGGTTTATAATTTTTAAAGCCAGTGCTAAAATGGTCGATGTACTGATGACAAAAAAAAATCTCACGAGGAATCCCACAAACCAGAAATCTGTGCTTGGATGCCATCTGTTGAGTGAAAGGGGAACTATTAGACACGACAAGTTAGAAGCGGATAGGTAGCAAGGAAGCCTTACGACATGTGTGATACGAAGAAGGGAAAATCGACCATTTTAGCGCTGGCTTGAAAATGTATAAACCCGCAAAAAAGAGGTCCTGCATTTTTTGGAATTTGTATATTTATACCAAAATGATCCCCAACTATTGTTAAGTCTGAAATAGAAAACTGAGGGCAATATCTGCAACCAGTTAAAATATACAATACATTAAACCTCTGAAAATGGTGATGTTTTGGTGTGACCTTCCAACAGTTAAAAGGTTATAACATCTACAGTACTTGGCCCAATTGAACGAAATCAGGACATATAATTATATTCTATCAGATGTAACAGCTCACAAAAAAATCGCAAAGCTCTAGTGCCACAAGTTTTGGTTGTAGGTGACATATGATGATTTCCTTATGTGGTCCTAAACTTTTGACCGGTACTGTAGATCCACCATCGACTAGCGGCGAGGAAGCAAACTGCAGTGCACTATACCGTAATTACCATTATTATTATTATTATTATTATTATTATTATTATCATTATTATTCCAAATCATTTGACACGTTACAGTTTGATCGAAGCGGTTTCGGTGGCTTAGTTGGTAGCATGCTGAGCTTCTATGCCCAAGATCACGGGTTCAAACCCGGCCGAAGTCGTCGGATATTTTAAGAGCGTTAAAAATCCCTCAGTATGCCTTCCTTCGGTGGGGGAGTAAAGCTGGCGGTTCCATGTCATAGATTTATGGCATGTTAAAGAACCTTTCACTAATTACACATGTGTGAAGCTAAATTATAGGTTAACATTGACTAACGCTCTTAGTTCCAACGTTCGTCGCCAGGAGCCGATTACGGTGGGATCTAGTAACAAAGTGCAGAACTAGTTAGTCGTGAACGGTAGCATTTGGTAGTGAAAGTAGAAACTACTTAAAAATCGAATGTCTGCAGTCCTTTCATGAATTAAAAATAAAAAGTCCTCTCGGCACGCCGGAAGGCGGAGGTAGATTTCACCGGACAAACTTGGGGACAGGCGAAAATAGGCAGAATATGCAGGTTTTCGTAGAAGGATCAGACCTCATTTATTGCGAGAAGGTATTTTATAATTGGAGCTTAATTAACTTTGTTTTTCGTCATTTTATGCTTATTTTAAACATTTTATTGTCTTATGGGAACGGTAACCTTCTTGTCATTTGGGGTCCATTTGTATACTTGTGGTCACACTGTCCTTATGCAAGGTTTCGACACTGATGTGTAACTATGTAACGGTCTGTTACTTCTTCACGCAAAATTATATCTCCCGCAGAGATTTTGGATGGTTCCTCAGTTTAGGGGCTGCGACAACGCGGTCATGTAACCCCGTGAACTTAGGGATGGCTGTATTAGTCTTTGATTCAGGTAAGGACTGCAGACGGTCAATTTTAAGCAGTAGTTCCTAATGTTGCTACCAGGTACTACCGTCAACGACACCTACCTGTGAACTTGGCTACTAGATGCCACCACAACCAGCAACTCGCAACGAACGTTGGAACTTCCCCTCCAAAGGAAAGCATACTGAGGGATTTTTAGCGCTCTTAGAAAATCCGACGACTTCGGCCGGCTTTGAACTCGCGATCTTGGGCATAGACATTCAGCATGCTTGCTACCAGTTACGTCACCGAAGCCGCTTCACACTTAGTCAGATGGAATTCTGAATATGATCTCGTGCAAGTGCGTTATCTTGGCAACGTCTGATGGCTCATCCCTCATCAATTTAGTAGTGTTGCCATGGCAACCACTGATAGCTCTTGGCATTTTCTTATAATTCCGAAATCATTTTTCTCATCCCTTGGCATAATGGTGGGTCATATCAAAAATTCTTTCAGAAAAAATTTTAGGTAATTATTAGGGGAATATTTTCCATTTTGTACGGTTTTGATATTGTGCCTATTAAGAGAGATATGATTAATTTTTCCCGAAAAACCCACTTTTCCCCACCCCTTTGGTCAATGGTTAGTGCTATAAAAAACTCTTCAAACATAAATTTTTGTGCTTTATCCGACACATAGTATGAACGTTGAACGGATTCGATATTACACATATTAAGAGAGTTATAGCAATATTTCACTTTTTCGAAAAAAGCCCCCATTTTCCCCCCTTCTACCGACTTGGCCCAGTAACGAACTCGACCGAGATTTCATAGGTATACATATTCGGTAAAAAATTCAAAGTGATTGGTGCAAAATTACGGCAGTTATCGTGTCCACAAGAAACTGATATATATATATATATATATATATATATATATATATATATATATATATATTGAACCCTTATTGATCTTCGATAAATAAGTATTCATATTTATTATTATTATTACTACGGCCTAGGCAGCACATAAGGAAGTCGACTTGGATATTAGGGAGGCCAGCATTTCGTAATGATTGCAACAGAAGCCGAGTTGGTAGCTATTCCTGGGGGACGGCCAGAATTAGTCGAGTTCAAGGCCAAATTGTGCAACTACTGTACCAAAATTGGAGACATAAAGGAAGAATCACGAGGTCCTCTCAACGAACATACGATTGAATCAGCCAATCGCAAGAGACCAAGCCGTGACCACGAGGTGGACGGCGTCAGTAGTAAAAAGCCCGCGGAAGTGTGTATCTAAGGAACCGCCGAACGGATTAATCTCCGCTCGAGTAATTTGAGACGTTGGATTTATTTGGAGAAGAATGACACTAGCCCCATCTTTGTGAGACAAAAACTCTGGAAGTTTTTATCCGACTCCGCCCCACTCCACCGCCCTTGTCAGTTTCTCATAAATAGTTTGGCCTGACGCTAATCTAAAACTATTCTTGTGGAGCCTTCAGAGGCATACTCCACGCCAGTTGGAAGATGATTTTTGACGCTCAAATTTATCTAAGTCTATTCTTGTGGAGCCTTCAGAGGCATACTCCACGCCAGTTTGAAGTGTGATTTTTACGCTCTAAAATCAGTGAAGCTAATTTATTTTCTGCGCTCTGGGGAGCTAAAGTCGCAGCTTTTGCAGTATCGAATTTTAAAAGCTATAATACATTTTGTTCTAAAATCAACTAAATTGTGTGATCTAAATATTTCACGCCAGCGCGTGATAAACTGTAACATTCTTTTAAAGACGACGAGTTCAACTTTAAGGGGGAAGTATCGTATCACCCTAATTAGCGCTTACCAGAACCGAAGTCCACAAGACGGGACGGAAATACCGGACGAGATAGCGACTGCGAGTGCAGCCAGGATTTTGAACTTGTTAACGAGCCAGTGGCGCGGACTCGAGATGTGTATTTTATGTATAAATTGTGTGTATTGTATGTGTGTTTTTATAGTGCGTATGTGCGATATAATTAGGGCCAGTCTTCGCTATTAATCGCAGTAGGACAATTGTGGGTGAACTGAGTAGCCTGCAAGCGATTATAGATAGGCAAATATTTAACATTGAACTTTTCTGCCAAGGAGTCGAGACCAAGATGATCAGCACGTGGTTTGAAGTTGGGATGAGCTTCAAGAAATCAACGCAGACGACTACTATGGAGTGCTAAATTGTCCATAGGGCAATGGGTTGAGGAGGATGTCCTTAGTCCTACATGCAGAAGCGGTGATGTACTAAAATTGGATTATTTCAATTATGTAGTTAGATTTGGCCGGGGAACTTTGTAAATAGTCTTGTTTTTCTTTCTTGTTTAGCTGTTTTTCTTGTACCGACACTATATGTTTAAATGTCCGTTGGCGCGTGGCCAAAGTGTTTGTTGATATTTTGATTTTTTTGAGTCATGTGTAATGTACGCGGCGTGCGTGCGTGATTTTTATCCTTGCAATTGCGGAACCCGTTACATTCGATAAATGGTGCTTTATTAACGTTAATATTTGAAATAGGAATGGGAGGAAATGATTGTAAAACATTTTGCTGAACAGGTTATTATTCATGTTAGGGTAGCCGAGTGCACCAACTTAAAAGTAATTATAGAACACCTTCGTTCTAATTTTGATAGATTTTTCTTGAGTCCTTTTCAGGTGACTAGTCACGGCATAGAACGATGGCGCCAGCATGTGGATATTATTTGTGTCTTTTATTTCAGGGTCTGTCACAACCCATACGTGTGATTCAGTGTGTGTTGATGTGTCTAGTGTGTGTTGATTCTACGTGAGGAGGGGGTAGTTGTCCTACCGCCCTTATATATTTTTGCTGCTGTTGTATTTTAGATGGAAAGACAGAGTGCTCTTGGGAGACTGCTGATTCTTGTCCATATGTTTTTCTGACACACACGTATTATTGTGCTTTGGGGCACATTTTCTTCGAGATTCGACCCCATGTTCTGGGAGGTCGAGGTTATTGACACGTGGGTTGACAGACATGCAGAGTTCCACAAACCGCCCGTTTTGCCTGTGACTTATTTTGATAGGCAGTCCTATTTGTCCGACTGAACCCTGTAAGCTTTCATGCAGCAAACCTGTTCATTGTGATGGCTAATTTTTTTAAGCCATAATTAATTGGGGAGTTCGCCATGTGTGTAACGGATTGTTGTACCTTGTATGGGTAAAATATTGTGATTAACGTAAATGTTGGTTGTTTGCCTATTGCTTTGTTGATGACTCGATTTTCATGTAATTTTGTTTGTCACACCCGTGTGGTGTAGTGGTAGAGTATTTGTAAATTTTGACAGCGGTCATTTGAGTATTTTTCTATTGGTCACGTGTTAATGTACTTGTGTTGATTTGTGTGAGAAGTCCTAAGTTTTTAGGCAGTAAATGTTGCTACGGCAATTCAAGTCCAATTTCACACGGAAATTTTGTGTTTGTTTATAGTAGATTTAGGAAGTGTCGGTTTAACTTAAGTATTGTAGTTGTGTTCCCTTGTGTCGGTCTAGCTCTAGGAAATGCGGATTCGTTGTTTGAAGGGTCATTCTGGATGATAACGAATCACGCATTCAAAGTACACATCGTGATGCATGTAGAACGGCACACGCACTTATATGGTCACTTGTTGTATCGTTTTATTTAAGGACACTTGGTCCAGGTAATTAATCTCTCCAGAGATATCGCCTAAGTTTTTGGCATTTTTATTAAGCGGGAGTCAGTTGGGAGTTTTCGTTGTTAATTGTTTATGTGTAAATATGGTGATTTGTTATTAAATTCAGTTGTTTTAACCCTGGCTTCACTCTTTCCTGCATGTTATTTTGTTATATGTTACCCTGCAAGTTAATGAAGCGCCCTGACAGCAACTTACGAATATGACCCGTTACGCCCCGAATCTGAGTCTCATATGCTTCTTTGCAAGGGTTCATAAAACAAAAATGGCTGCCCAAGTGGGGATTGTTGTTGTTGTTGCTTCGCTGATCTCATATTTATTTCGTTGAGAAATGATGCCAGGTCAAGCGGACATGTAAATTCAGTAAATGGAGGCGATGTTGTACCGCCATGTGCATTAGTAAAATCACTGAGTTCCTAAAGTTAGAAATATTGAACAAGGTTAGAATTTGATTTGGTATTTGTTATAAACTTGTTCTGGCGCCCACATTAAAATTAGAAATTTGCATTATTAATGAACTCAGTCAAAGCAGGAAGATGTTGCTTTATATCTGACATTTAATTGACTTCGGTTAATTGGTGTTTCGTAAATTCTGTTGGTTAGGAATTTAAAAGCAGATCACTAGGGGTTATTTTGTTGTTGGGAATAAATGTCATTGTATTCAGTAAATTTTGTTACTGAAATTTTCATTAAATTAGAGCCAGTAATATTTAAATGTGTGACATGTATGTGCGTATAGGACTGAAACCTTAGCCCATAACCCTGTTTTTCTCTGAATATATTTGTGTGTGTGAAATGGCGATTGTTGATGAGATAAAGGCATTGTTAGAACAGATGTCGATCCAAATGTCCGCGAAAACGGAAAAACAATTAGAACAAATGTCCGTAAAGACGGAAGAACAATTAAAAGAACAATTAGAAGCTCAGCGTGAGCATAGTGAAAAACAATTAGAACAAATGTCCGCGAAAACGGAAGAACAATTAGTGCAGATGTCCGTAAAGACGGAAAAACAATTAAAAGAACAATTAGAAGCTCAGCGGGAGCATAACGATAAACAATTAAGTGACATTACGGTCCAGTTACAAGCGCAGAAGATAGACAGTGAAAAACAATTACTTGATATGAGCGGTAACATTTCGGTCCAGTTAGAAGTCCAGAAATTAGACACTGACAAACAATTCAATGAACTAAAACACAAATTGGAGATATTGGGGTGACGCGTGATCAGCGCGTCTGGTCCCCTCAGCCGTTAATCTTGTATTCGTGATCGGGGTGCTGTCTCACTGTCAGACAGCTACTCAATTGTCCTCACGAGGCTGAGTGCACCCCGTTCCAACCCTCACGTCAGTTTTAAAATCCCTGACGGACCCGGGGATCGAACCCGGGGCCTCCGGGTGAGAGGCAGGCGCGCTACCCCAACACCGCGGGGCCGGCTTAGTCAGATGGAAATACTGAATCTGATCTCGTGCAAGTGCGTTGTCATGGCAACGTCTGATGGCTCATCCCCCATCAATTTAGTAGTGTTGCCATGGCAACCTCTGATAGCTCTTGGCATTTTCTTATAATTCCGAAATAATTTTTCTCATCCCTTGGCGTAATGGTGGGTCATATCAAAAATTCTTTCAGACAAACGTTTTAGGTAATTATTAGGGGAATATTGTCCATTTTGTACGGTTTTGATATTGTGCCTATTAAAAGAGATATGATTAATGTTTCCCGAAAAACCCACTTTTTCCCACCCCTTTTGGTCAATGGTTGGTGCTATAAAAAAAACTCTTCAAACATAAATTTTTGTGCTTTATCCGACACATAGTACGAACGTTGAACGGATTCGATATTTCACATATTAAGAGAGTTATAGCAATATTTCACTTTTTCTAAAAAAAAGCCCCCCATTTTCACCCCCTTCGACCGATTTAGCCCAGTAACGAACTCGACCGAGATTTTATAGGTATACATATTCGGTAAAAATGTCAAAGTGATTGGTGCAAAATTACGGCAGTTATCGTGTCCACAAGAAACTGATATACATATATATATACATACATAAATTATGTATAAATTTTTGAACTGACGGTGGTTTTGGGGTCTGGGGGATGTGAAACGTGAGGATATGTCGAAAGTTTCCGGAAGTCGAAACATGGGACCCATTGCAATAGTTAGCTTTCTAATGAAATCTACCTAACAGATAAGACACACTAATACAGGCATCACAATTAACACTGGTTTATCAGACAGATTCTACACACACCCAAAATACACGGGGCTACATGACCGCGTTGTCGCAGCCCCTAAACTGAGGAACCAACCAGTTTGATCGACTATTGTTAAAATTACAATCAACAGGTATTAGAGGTCGGGCAATAGAAATGTTTCAAAACTACTTAACAGGCAGGAAGATAGTAATCAGAGTAAATAATTCTGTAAGTGATACTATCGAGAAGAAGAGTGGCGTACCGCCGGGGACAGTATTAGGGCCAACTATCTACAATATTTTTAGCCTATTTTCAATTTTGAAAAAAATAGCCTTATGAGATCACCTTTTGTCCGTGTGTGTGTGCGTGTGTGTGTGTGTGTGTGTGTGTGTGCGTGTGTGTGATTCGTGTGTGTGTCCCCCCCTAATAAAATCGAAAGGGCTGGAGCGATTTCAATGAAACTCGGGAAGTTCATAGCACTATTCCTGGCGACCTCGACCGTGCCCTTCAAATTTTGTTACATCTCTCCAATCCAACATGGCGGCTGTGCGAAATATTTCACTAGCATTCAATATCTCCGAAACTATTACCGATATCGCCCTGAAATTGTGTACGGTGATAAAGGGCACTACTAGAAGTTCACCTATGAGACTTTCAAAAACCTGGTGACTGCAAAACCAACATGGCGGCCAAGCGAAGTTGAGACATTTAAATAGACTTTTCTCGCGATTTAACTATCTAAATGTAATGAAACTTGGTACAGCAAATGTTTATACACATTGTAATGCACTGGAGTCTAATTTAGTTCAATTGTTTACATAACCTCAAAATGGCGGCTGTGCGAAATATTTCACTGACATTCTATATCTCCGAAACTATTACAGATATCACCCTGCAATTTTGTACGGTGATAAAGGGTACTGATACAGGTATACCTATGTATATTTCATAAACCTGTATGGTACGAAACGAACATGGCGACCAAGCGAATTTAAAATATTTTAATAGACTTTTCTCGTGATTTAACTCTCTGAGCGCAGTGAAATGTGGTACAGTAATTGATTTTGCACATTGTAATGCACTGCCATCTAATTTAATTCAATTGCTTACATAACCTCAAGATGGCGGCTGTGCGAAATTTTAAAATTAAGTTTTAATTTTTTGTGTCGTAATCATGCGATCGAAGTGAAAGTTTGAATAATGAACCTAGGCAATAATTGTCCGTGAATGGTACATAACTCTATGGCCTATACACATAACACTCCTAAATGGTGAGCTTCCGAAATATTTAGACGGTTCTCAATATCTATGAATCTTTTACAGCAACCAAACTGATTTTTTTTAATGTTCATAGAGACTATGAACATATGTTCACCTATAGGACTTTCAGGAACCTGGTGAGCACAAATCCAACATGGCGGCGACGCGAAGTATAAATATTTAAATGGACGTTTCTCGCGAATTAACTATCCGAGTGCCGTGAAACGTTGCACCTTAAATGCTTATACAAATGTTGATCCACTGGCATCTAATTTATTTCAATGGTTTGCATTATCACAAGATGGCTGCTGTGCGTAATTTTAAAATCTCGTTTTTACTTCTTGTTGTCTAATCATGCGATTGAAGTTTGAATACCACACGTACACAATAATCTTAATGTAATAGTACAAAAATAAAAATCCAACCTGGCGACCATCTGAAATATTTAGACGGTTCTCAATATCTACGAATCTGTTACAGCAATTAAACTGAAATTTTGTATGTTGATTGTGGCAGTTAACATAAGTAGGATATATGAAAATAGGCTGTATAGTTCTTCACGGAACTACTTGTTATAAACGATATCTCAAAAATAGTACTGAATTGTATGGTATGTATGTATGACGATGACATAATCCTTGTAGACATCCTTAGACATCCAGGAACAAATTTGATTTACGAGACTTGGATTTACGGGAAACTCGTAATTCAGAGACTCGAAATATCGAGACTCTACTGTACATGCAGCAAAAATCCTAAGGGTTAGCATATCTTCAAGTATTGTAAACAAATAATTGAGTGTTGTTGTTACTTCTTTAGGGGCTTCAGGCGACTTGTTCATTAGTGTCGTATAATTGGGAGTGTATAACATTTGTTTTAAATCTGTGTTTGTTTGGTAATAGTACTAGCGTGTGTAATTTGAAACGTGCAATATTGCAGACCTATTGTCTGCTGATGATGATGATGATGATGATGATTATAAGTGTTGTTTTAAGGGGCCTAACACCTAGGTTATCGGCCCCTAATGGTTTGGGTGATAGTGAAAGATGAAATGAGAATGAAAACTATAACTAATACTAACTACAGTCTTACATACTACTGATGCCCTCAACCTTCGAAGAATGAAGATTGAGGGACTTGGAAGGAAGGAGATCCATGAATGGCAAATGGGAAAGGGAAAGAGGAGAGGGCCCACCCCAAAGTCAGTGGAAAAAGGGGAAAGAACGGACCCAGCTCAAGAATCCCTGGGGATCGCCAACTCCCGAACTCACCAGCCATGAGCCCCTGAGGGAGTAGCAATATCCAGGGTACACCAGAAGTGGTAGGGCTACATACACCCTGCCTCCTTGCGGGCCTATTAGAAGGCAGCAGATAACATGAAAAGAGAAAGAAGGCTGACCCCTCGCAGAAGGAAGGTATCAGGAAAGATGATGCAAGGGCCAATTAAGGCGGGTTTGGAAGAAACTCCCTAGGCCTCGGATATCCTAATACCGTCGGGGTTGGAAGAGAACAAGTGTTGACCAAGGGATGTCGACAGGAAAGAAGACGGAGAGGAGCCTGGTACAAGTAAGTGAAAGCAATGCCGGACTCAGCTGGGGTCCCGTGGTCGCCAAACTACGTCCCACTAGATGTGAGCCCCTGGGGGGGGATCTATAGCCTACTATCGTATTTTACTGTACTTCGGGTCGTAAATTGAATTAATTAACTCACTAGAAATGATTAATTAACTGTTCAGCAACATTCTGCCGTCGAAGGGAAGGTTATTAACCGACTGTTCAGATAACACTCTGCCGCCGAAGCAGGACTGTAAACCATTAAGAAGTGTGCTAATGAGGAGCAGCGTTCTTCTGTAAGCGGCTTCGGTGGCGTAGTCGGTAGCATGCTGAGCTTCTAGGCACAAGATCGCGGGTTCAAATCCGACCAAAATCGTCGAATTTTTTAAGAGCGTTAAAAATCCCTCAGTATGCCTTCCTTCGGAGGGGAAGTAAAGCCGGTGGTCTCATGTCATAGATATATGGCATGTTAAAGAACCTTCCACTAATTACACCTGTGTGAAGCTAAATTGTATAGGTTAAGAATGTAAACAACGCTCTTAGGTTCCTACGTTCGTTGCCAAGAGCCGACTGCGGTGGCGTCTGGTAGCTAAGTTCTGAACTAGTAGTCGTCAATGGTGGCGTTTGGCGGCAAAAGTAGGAACTATTTGAAAAATTCATAAGTCTGCAGTCCTTACTTGAATTTAAAAAAACAGATAACACACACTAATACAGTCATCACAATTAACACCGTTTATCAGACAGATTTTACACACACCCGAAGTACACGGGACTACATGACCGCGTTGTCGCTGCCCCTAAACTTAGGAACCAACCAACCGTTCTTCTTTAGCGAAAAAATAATCAATGCATATGCCAATCCTTAGAGTTTTCAATGTAATAAACAAAATGTTCAGGACCAGTAAATAAAATAGACTGGAACACACGTCGTAATAATAGGGGAGACTTTGATAACTCCCGCAGTACGGCTAATTTTTCAGTACGTGAAATATACGCTTTGTGCAGAGATACCCCACCGCAATAGACGGGATCATCACCAGTTGTGTTGAGTCAACCATTTCATTTCTCTTGGCTATGAATCTGGAAACGACAAGAACTACCACCTGATGGTAATATCGTGAAAGACTGAGCTGTATTTTGTTTGTGAAGTATTTATAAAATCTCATATATTTCGGCATCGCCGTCTACAATTCTCAACCCGTGTGTTAGGTTTGGCAATGCCGCCCATCTGCCATCTGGAAGGCCTAGCGCAAGCACATGGTAATTGCTAACACTGCGTACACACAGATTTTGACGCCAAATATTTCTGTAAACACAACAGAACATAACGTGATACATTTATGAGGTAGTGTTAGTACCGTATATTATTAGACTTATACAGTAATATGGCAGATTTAGACAAGGCATCTTGGATTTAGCACTAGTACCACTAGTAACAACAAAAACTTTAAAAGTCACTAAATTCAAATTTCTTCGAAAGTATTATTAATTAATTTAGACAACCCAAGCTAGACGAAATTTCAAGAACTGAATTTGTCACAAATATGTAGTACCGTAATTTAATTTCTATGTTGATTTTTTGAATCTCTTTCCCTTAATTTAACATGTTTACCATAAACCCCTTAGAATTGCGAATTTACCGGTCTCCCCTACATGTCTGTCTGTCCGTCCGTCTGTCTGTTAGGTAGTCATCCCGAAGGCTGGTTGGATCCTCAAAAAGTACCACCATTATGTTATGGTGGTAGATACCCACGAAAACCCAAGGCAGCAGTTTATTGAGGCGTAGAAGGACAGAAGAGGAGTGAGGTAAATTACCATTGCTTACCTCACTGAGTCAGAACAGCAGTACTAACCCTATGAGTAGAATCTTTCACAACATCCACAGGCACTGACAACATTGGACCATTATTTTCATTTATTTACAAACTTTATATACATTTTTTTGGTTTCATGATAATTTTTAAGACAATACTAAACACTAAAACATTATTATTCTATACTCATATTTTTCTTTCAGTCCATTGTCATGACTTATATTTTCCATTATTATTTCGCATTTTTTATTTATTTAATTAAAACGAACCATGCACCTATTGTTTTTAAAAGCTTCATAAATTAAATGTACAGGTTGTACAGCATTGTTGACTTCATCAAAAACACTCTCCGACATATCATTTAACCTTGTAGGCAGAAATGTCTCAAAGTTTTCACATACACAAAGCACACGATCACCATACGCTGTTTTCAATTTCCGAATCTTGATAATGCGGAATGGAATATGCGTTGGCAATTCGCTGAGCTTCTTTGTCTCTAAGCCACATGCTTGCCCAACAGCATTCAAAACATTCATTGTAGTAGTCTATAAACAAAAGAAAAGCATTTCTATTACACTCTAAAACAGCTTTAATAATATTGAGCAATTAGGGATTTTGCACTATGCATGGCTAGTAAATTATACTAGTTATGCAAGAAATGCCCTAACTGTAGCAGATACTGCTTTTCTGCATATAGCAGAAGTGTTGAGTTCTAATGCACACTTGACACAGGCTATCATGTGTCCACAAGGCAAAAATACAACACCTAGTTCATCTTGATAACAAATTTTACATAATTGTTGGTCACACTTTTGTATCTGTTCGTGTGACAAGTCTTTTTTTCAGCCTCATGTATTTGCTCCACATGTTCAAACTCTAAAGGCACTTTTATGTCTTGTGCTGCAATCACGTTTTCTTTACGAATAGTGTTCACAAATTCCTGACCTTTAAGCAACACCATGTATTTACAGTTTGGTAACCAACGAGCGTGTTGCACAAAAGGGTCATCAGTCATTTGCCAATCCTTTAAAGCAAATACACAATAAAAACATATTGTTTTATCCCCTTCACAAGTATAAAAAAAATCCAGCTTCACTTAGCTGTTTGGTAAGGAGTTTTAATATTAATGACCAAACAATTTTATAAGATTCTAAACGTTTTTCAACAGAGCTGTACTCTGGGTGTGCTAGTGCTTTAGTCTTGCAAACTTCCAATTTTTCAAAAGCACATGCCAATTCAACACTGTCTATGGCATATGGACCACATATATCGACAATACCGTTGTTGATTGGTAATACATCATTATTATTATTTATTTGTGATTCAGCAACGTAAGTAGCGGCCAATGGACTTGTGGTTCGGTAAAATGAATACATGGGTATGTTACCCACTTGTTTTCCAAGCATGTAAGGACAACAAGGAGACCATCGCAAATGATCTCTAAAGGGATCATCCCCTTCTTCCCAGTGTGAAAGTTCAATACGACAAAACACACAGCGCACCACATCTTCTCGGTTCAAGTAAAAAAAAATGGCTTTTGCAAGTTTATGTGTCGACAAAAAGCCTACAGGCCAGGATTCAAATGTTAACCAACGATCATGTTCTGATTTTAAATTTAACCCACGTGGTAAACCAACTTGCTCACTTGTTGTATTTGGTACTAACGCCATGTGTTATAATAAAACATTTTTATTTCACGTTATTAACGTTGCACAAGAGCACAGAGTACTTTAAAGCTTAATGTATGCTTGTTCACTGTCTGTTCACTATGTTAATGGCGCATGACCACACCTAAGAACAATCAAAATAACCCATCACTCAATCAATCAATCAATCAATCTATACTTGTAATTAAACTTTATCGTTAATTGACATTAATATATCAAAACACCATTAAAATAAACTGTATGTTGGCACTAACAGTAACCCATGCACTTATTTACTTTTTATAAAGCTTTAGTCATTTATATCCCCCTTTAACCAATATATAAACAAAAATGAATGTCATGTCAGTTTGTTCAGATTTTCTTGTTCAAACCTGTGGATATTTGTTGAGTCCATAGGGACCCACCCATCAATTAAATTTAATTTTTTGTTTTTGTTTTTTAGAAATCCAATATGGCCTCGTACTTTTCCCAGTCAACAACCAATATAGTCTTGTACCGTTTGTCAACACATGGCCATTATTCAGGAAAGCAATCATTGTACCAGTCATGTACAGGTAATGAATATTTTTTTGGCTATGGTTTTTCATTAGTGGTAAAATGGAATAGCATTTTTAAGTTAGACTTACCTGAGTTTTAAATAGTTCACTGCCTGGAAACAATGGTTGCACTCTACTGCGTCTTGGGTTTTCAGCAAGTGCTACGGTGGTAAGGCTTTTCTTTCCATGTTTCTAAAAATAAATAAAATAAACCGCTATAAATACCTAAATTCAGGTTAATACATTTCATAAAATAAAATTAAATAATAATAGCAAACAAAAAAATGAAACAAGTTAGTTTAAAAAAATAATCTCACCTTCACTTGCAGTGGCTTGTTACTGTTTCCTTCTAGTGGGCCCAAAAGCGCAATGGTTTCTTGTATCTCTGACATGTAAGATATACCGGTTATCTGCAAACAAATAAATAAATAAATAAAAATCATTAATTACTTAATCAATAACTACAAATTTAAGGTTCATTAGCATGACATTATTAAAATAATCATTCATAGGTACTTACCAAAAAAATCAAAGGATTTTTTCCAAAGTTCAGTTCAGAGTTCTACTGTATACGTCCGTGTGCTAAAATGGCAAGTGCATGACTAACGCAATCGTTATCAGTTAGCCTAGCAACAGAGAGAGATGCATTTTCTCAGCGTTTTGACCTTGAAATGTTGTCTCTTTCACACGTGTTCCCACGCCTCTTCACATTCCTCAATCTGAATAAGATTCGTGTACCTTATACTAGTTTCATGTTTTTAATAAGGAACCAAAATGCCTACCTCTTATACATCTGTAGTCCTACTGTCTGAGAACCAAAATGGCGGTCTCTCTGTTTAAACACCGCACCTGCTAGCCACCACGAGGCAAGTAAGCTGATATCACACTTCCTGCTGACGTAGACATTTTTGTCTTATCAGCAGTCTCTCTCACAAGTCCGCTGGCTAGGTACAATATTCAGTGTTTAGTGAGCAGGACTGTGTGTGTGTTAGCATTGAAAACATGTGTGTCTTATTATTATTATTATTATTATTATTATTATTATTAACCATTTTACTGTAATAATAATTTCTAGCAAGCTGCCATCCTCAATACATGATCATGTTAACCACATACTTTCACCCTAAAACACATGACTTTACCCAGTTCAATATTTAGTTTATAACATTTCAGGCCAATGACCTTACCGTTTTGACTCTTTGCGTACATGCACATGACTTCGTCGAGGAAATGTTATAGGTTTCCATATTCTAAAACCATTTACTGTGCCAGACAGCAGTCTCGCTTATTACCGTTTACTAGCATGTTAACGATCCCCTTCAGGGGTAAAAAATTCCTAGCACACTTAACACATTTTCAAATATTCGCCTCTATCCGTCATAGGAAATATCACAAAACCAATCGTCCTAAGCTGCCCCGCCATCCCACCAAAATAGCAATTCATTTCTTCCGGGTACGGTCACCGAGATCGCCAACGTCTAAGAATCACTTGGTCATATCCTACAACCGTCTGTTGTGTCAGAGAGCGATCTTGCTCATCACCGTTAACTAAAACTTTAAAGATCCCCTTCAGGGGTAAAATATCTCAGCATGCTTGTCACATTTCAAAATATTCGCCTTCATTCATTCGTCATAGGAAAAAATATCAAAAAGCAACCCCTCGTTTTGCCATACATCGCTCCCGTCGAAATAGCCATTTCCAGTATCCACTATGGCCAATCATAGCCTCGTTGTAACGTACGTCAAACTCTACCGGCTCTCTGTCTACAAACACTCTTTTATTTAAAAAAAAAATGCATAGTTCTTGTCCTAGAGACTTGACAATTATTTTCATGGTAGAATGGGTAGGGACCTTTCATTTATGTCAATCAATCTTATTTGTCTACGTGTTAGTTTCCAAAATAGTAGAAATTCAACATTTCAGTGTTTTCAATAGTCTCAAAAATAAAAGAAGTATTATTATAAAAAGTAAAGGTCTTAGAGACTATTGGTTTGAACTATGGAACAACATTCTATCATGTTTGGTTTTCAAACTATCGCCTACTTTCGAAAACAAAATTATTCAATAAAAATATATAACGAGTGGTCTATAGGAAAGAGGACGTCAGCTCGAGTCCAACGACACCTCATTTGTTAAGATCCGACCATCCGTTCGCCAATGATCACCAATGATCGCGAGAAAGTAGGCTATCATTTTTTCCCTCCTACACCCTTGAAACTTTCTGTCCGCCTAGAGGGCATACCCACCTTTCATTAACGTCAAACAAACTTTTTCCAATTCACCGTTTCCAAAATAGCGCCAATCCAAAAAACAAACATTTTCATTTTTTTTAATACCAACACACATGCTTAGCCAAGAGATCGTCAACCCAACGCCAACAATACCTTGTTCGTTAAAATACGACCACGCGTTCGGGATATATCGCCAAAAGTTTATATGAAAGTAGGGGTGAAGTAGAATTGTCTCCATCCCACTACTGAACAGGTTTAGTCCTAGAGGCTTGAAATTTATTTTGCGGGTAGAGGGGGTCAGGGCCATTCATTTATGTCAAAAAAATTTTTGTAAAGTTCCTAGTTTCCAAAATATAGGAATTTCAAAATTGGACTGTTTTCAAAAAAACAAAAAATTATAACGTTTTATTATAAAAAAATAAAGGACATAAAGACCATTCGTTTGAACCATGGCACAACGTTCTATCATGTTTGGTTTTCAAACTATCGCCTACTTTCAAAAACAAAAATTTTCAAATTTTTTTTGAAAATATAATACGTGGTCCATAGCAAAGAGGACGTCAGCCCGAGTCCAACGATATGTCGCATGTCAGAATCGGACCATGGGCTCGCGAGAAATCCACTAATTTAACGTGGCTGAGGCATAGTAGTGGGGCAAGGAGGGTTCTAGAGTGGGTTAGAACTCCTATTACCCCCCTACTGTCCTTCCAACTTATTCTCTCCATTGTCCTCCAAAGCCGCGTTTCGAAAATCTCTATTTTTCTCTCATCTTCTTTCCTAAGCGTCCAAGCACTCCAAACAAAACATTTCACTAATCTCTTCCTTATGCTTACTTTCATTGCTCCACAAAATGATTTTATTTTCTTACAGATGGTTTCTTTTGTTATTGCCATGTTTTTATTTCTTTAGTGCAAATTATTTCTTGTTTAACTCAACATCATCAACAGCCTGTGTCCGTCTACGACTTCGATGGTATCATCCTAGCACATATTGTACCGCATCCTTGCATGTTTTCCTCATTTCAACTTCCATCTTGTTAAGATGTAAAAGCGTCGTCATCAAGATGCGATGTTAATAAAAGATGAGACTATCTTGTCTGTCACCACATATCATCACACCACAAGCTCGTCTCGTGTGACTTGCTTCATCCAAGTGAGACGGTGCATTTCCTGATAAAGTTTAGACGCATTGCAGTCGGTCATTGGTAAAACACGTGCCTCCAAAATTGGTGCCAACTTCGGAGCACTTCCTAAATATCGTTACCACACAGGAAATTAATTCTGGTCTGAGGGCTGGTAGTTTTCCGTGATTTTTCCACTTGTACCTCCAGGCAAGTGCCATGGTAGTACCTACAAAAAGTTTGCCGTGACGTCCTTCATAAATCCTAACCTCAATTAAAGATACACACACATACACTAGTTCAGCCATCACAATGACAGAGCTTATCAAGCAGGTCACCCAAGTACATGGGTCCACAAGAGCATAACATCGCAAGTCCCCAAAATAAATTAACAACAATAATGAAAGCGTAAAGGTCTGGTTGCTTACTTCTCACGCCGGGACCGATTCCCGGTTAATGCGTCCAGTGGTTCTGATAACACGCAAAGAACAAGTAGTTCCGTGAAGAACTAAAGCCTATTTTCTTATATCCTACTTACGTGAATTGCCACTATCAACATACAAAATTTCAGTTTGATTGCTGTAATAGATTCTTAGATATTGAGAACCAACTAAATATTTCGGATGGTCGCCATGTTTGATATTTTTATATGTAGGTCATAGAGTTAAGTACTGTTACATGAAGATTATTGTGTACGTGTAGTATTCAAACTTCAATCGCATGATTAGGACACAAGAAGTAAAAACGCGATTTTGAAATTTCGCACAGCTGCCATCTTGTGGAAATGGAAACAATTGAAATAAATTAGATGCCAGTGGATTAACATATGTATAAGGATTTACTGTACCAAGTTTCATTACACTCGGATGGTTAAATTGCGAGAAACGTCCATGTGAATATTTACAAGAAGTTCCGTGACGAACTAAAGAGCCTACTTTTCTTAAAATTTAAGATTCATGCCAATGATTAATCTATATGGATCTATCTAGAATAATGACGAATTTAAGTTGGTAATATCGAAATTTCTAATTAGTTCGAAATACTGTAGGATACCTGGCATAATGTAGCCTAATAGAGAACTACAGTTGGCAGCCCTGGTGACTGAATATATTCTTAGTTCCATCTCTTAAGGTACATAATACAAAATTTGGTTGAAGTCCAATAGATATCATGGACGTTACATGCAGTTAAACATTGTATTTAACAGCGCGCGTAAATTCATGTTGGCAACAATGACATACATGTATTGGTCAGAAATAATCTGAAATAATATGATCTATTGTTGTGTCAATTTTGAATGAAATCCATTAGTTAGTATAGAAGTTGAATGCATTTTAAAATTGGACCTATCAGCAGGCTTAGAATCATGTTGGCAGCACAGACGTAAATTAGTTACTCCAAATTAATCTAGAATGCCAGATACTATACGTATGCAACGTATAGAGCTATTGGCTTGCATACTTTCTGATATACTGATATTAGGGTAACAAAAATAGAGACAGTATTTATTAACAGTTGGCAGCCCTGGTTACTCTTAAGAATCGGCATAGTCATATCTGTTATGGTGCACATAGCACACACGAAATTTCGTTGAAATCCAAATGATAGTATAGAAGTTATATGTATTTAAATTTGGGCCTCTCAGCAGGCTTAGAATCATGTTGGTAGCACTGACGTATATAAGTGACTCTAAATTAACATATAATGTCAGGTACCGTACTATACATGTGCATAGTTTAAAGCTGTCGGCTTGCATACTTTCTCATATATGGGTATTTAGATAAAAATATTGAGAGCATTTATTAACCGTTGGCAGCCCTGGTAGCTCTTAAGAATACGCTCAGTCATATCTGTTTATGTACACATAGCACATACGAAATTTGGTTTTTTTTAGCGTATGGTTTTTAGTGCCGGGAGTGTCCGAGGACATGTTCAGCTCGCCAGTTTTTGTAGCTGCTTCGAGACGGACACCCAATGGGTGAGCTACAAGGACCGTTGGGGAGGAAAGTTGGAAGGGAAGGGCGAGGAGTTGGAAGGTAGCGGCTGTGGCCTATAGTTAGGGACCAACCCCGGCATTTGCCTGGAAGGAAGATGGGAAACCACAGAAGACCATCTTCAAGGTTGCCGGCGGGGGGATTCGAACCTCCTCGCCTCCCGGATGTGAGCGACTGCCATTAGTCATGCCGTAACGGCCACGGCTAACTCACCCGGTGAAATTTGGTTGAAATCCAGTTGATAGTGTAGAAGTTATATGCATTTAAAATTTGGACCTATCAGCAGGCTTATAATCATTTTGGCAACACTGGCATGTATGGCCTCCTGAAATTAAACTACAATATTATTATCCATACGTGTGCCAATTTTGAAATAGCTCCCATTCATACCTTCCAAGATACCCAACATTGAGCTCAAATTTCAGTTGCGATTTTTCAGCAGTTGGTAGCACTGACATCATTTTCAAATATGGCTGTGAGATATTCAGGTATTGGTCTTTACTCCTACCAAATTTTGTTTCGATTGCTGCAGCCGTTTAAGAGTTGATAGGGAGGGACACCCACACAGCCAGACAGACAGACAGAAGGACAGACAGACAGACACACATTTGCCCGATCTCATAAGTCTACTTTTTCCTCATTTTTGCAAAATGTGAAAAGTAGGCCAATAATTCGCGACGCCGCCATGTTTTATTTGTGTTCACCAGGTTATCGAAAGTCCTATAGGTGAACTTATATTCATAGCCCCTATGAACATAAAGAAAATCAGTTTGATTGATATAATAGATTCGTAGATATTGAGAGCCGTCTAAATATTTCGAATGGTCGCCATGTTGTATTGTTATATGTATAGGCCATAGAGTCATTTACTATTAAAGGAAAATTATTGCGTAGGTTCATTAATCAAACTTTCACTTTGATCGCATTATTACGACACACGAAATAAAAACTTAATTTTAAAATTCGCACAGACGCCATCTTGAGGTTATGTAAACAATTGAACTAAATTAGATACCAGTGCATTACAATGTGTATAAAAATTGGCTGTACCAAGTTTCATTGCATTTGGATCATTACATCACGAGAAAAGTCTATTTAAGACTTTCAACTTCGCTTGGCCGCCATGTTCGTTTTGTAGTTCACCGGTTTTTTGAAAGTCTCATCGATGAGCTTCCAGTAGTGCCCTTTATCTCCGTACAACATTTCAGGGTCATACCGGAAATAGTTTCAGAGATATAGAATGCCCATGAAATAATTCGCACAGCCGCCATCTTGAGGTTATTTAAACAATTGAATGAAGTTGGATGTCGGTGCATTACAACCTGTATAAACATATACTTTACCAAGTTTCATTGCGTTTGGTTGGTTAAATCGCGAGAAACGTCTATTTGAAAGTCGCAACTTCGCTTGGCCGCCATGTTGGTTTTTATAGTTACTAGGAATTTCAAATGTCACATAGGTAAACTTCTAGTAGTTCCCTTTATCACCGTACAAAATTCCAGGGTGATATCTGTAATAGTTTCGGAGATATTGAATGCTGGAGAAATATTTCGCACAGCCACCATGTTGGATAGGTAGTACGTAACAAAATTTGAAGAGCACGGTCCAGGTCGTCCGGATTAGTGCTATGAACTAACTGAGTTCCATTCAAATCGCTCCAGCCGTTTAGATTTTAATGGAAGGGCACACACACGAATCACACACATACGCACACACGGACACGCGGACAAAAGGTGATATCATGAGCCTTTTTCTTTTTCATAAACGAAAATAGGCTAAAAATATCTCCAGTGCTTCTTCTTATCCTCCTTCTTATTCCTCCTAAGGGAAGATTACATACATGTTACTCCCCTTAAAGCAACAATAACCAATACGTATTCTTCATTGTTTATTCTTAATTCCTTATTCTGAATTCTTAATTATTAATCCTTTATTATTTTATTCCTTATTCTTAGTACCTTATTCTTGTATATTCCTTGTTCTTATTCTTTATTCTTCATTCTTTATTCTTTATTCTTTATTCTTTATTCTTTATTCTTTATTCTTTATTCTTTATTCTTCATTCTTCATTCTTTATTCTTTATTCTTTATTCTTTATTCTTTATTCTTTATTCTTTATTCTTTATTCTTTATTCTTTATTCTTTATTCGTTATTCGTTATTCGTTATTCTTTATTCTTTATTCTTTATTCTTTATTCTTTATTCTTTATTCTTTATTCTTTATTCTTTATTCTTTATTCTTTATTCTTTATTCTTTATTCTTTATTCTTTATTCTTTATTCTTTATTCTTTATTCTTTATTCTTTATTCTTTATTCTTTATTCTTTATTCTTTATTCTTTATTCTTTATTCTTTATTCTTTATTCTTTATTCTTTATTCTTTATTCTTTATTCTTTATTCTTTATTCTTTATTCTTTATTCTTTATTCTTTATTCTTTATTCTTTATTCTTTATTCTTTATTCTTTATTCTTTATTCTTTATTCTTTATTCTTTATTCTTTATTCTTTATTCTTTATTCTTTATTCTTTATTCTTTATTTTTATTCTTTATTCTTTATTCTTTGTTCTTTATTCCTTATTCTTTATTCATTATTCTTTATTCTTTGTTCTTTATTCCTCATTCTTTATTCCTTATTCTTTATTCTTTATTATTTATACTTTATTATTTATTCTTTATTCTTTATTCTTTATTCTTCATTCTTTATTCTTTATTCTTTATTCTTTATTTTTATTCTTTATTCTTTATTCTTTATTCTTTATTCTTCATTCTTTATTCTTTATTCTTTATTCTTTATTCTTTTTTCTTTTTTCTTTCATCTTTATTTTTATTCTTTATTCCTTATTCTTTATTCTTTATTCTTTATTCTCTATTCTCTATTTTCTATTCTCTATTCTCTATTCTCTATTCTTTATTCTTTATTCTTTATTCTTTATTCTTTATTCTTTATTCTTTATTCTTTATTCTACGTTCTTTATTCTTTATTTATTATTCATTATTCCTGATTCTTAATTCTTAATTTTTTATTCTTTGTTCAAAGTACGTTAATCTTGCCTATTCCTTATTATTTATTCTTTATCCCTTATGCCGTACTTAATTATGTATTCTTATTCTGTTTCAGACTATTCCGCAGTGTAGCCGAGCGCGGTAAATCGTACACCACGATTGCGATGGGGCGCTGCACCAAATTCAAAGATTGGAGGTTCCAATCCGGGCGCTGACCAGAGCTATACTGAGTGTGGTTTCACCCGGGATTTCTCCACACTCTCTCTAGTAAAATTCCGGGATAGTACCTTCTTTCAAATCCCGGGGCACCTACCCACCCCGACCCCAATAATTACAGCTACAGACACGACTACAAGCACCACAAAAACACAGGTAATCAAACAAATTGAACGCGCATCCAAGTACATGGGGCTGAAGACCAATGTTGTTCCAAGCCTCTAATATATAATAACCAGGGCTGGATTTACCAATCCCCGGTCTAGGGGCGCGCCATGCTGAGGGCCGCAAAATTAATCCGCATTTCTTTTTTGTCAGAAAAATTCCATAAAATGTTATATACTACAATACACGTATTTCGTATAATTTTATGATTCAAATTAAATTTTCCATAATTTTGACACCTATCCAATTTATATTGTGGCCATCATTTTCCAACAAATGTTTTGCAACAGCAGATTTTTTGTCTTCAGCTTTAGAACAGGAATGCTTTATGATTTATTAGGAGAAAATTTAAGTCTTGAATATTAATACCAATTTAATTTGAATAATTCATTATGCATAGTTGTAGGTTGTATGATGTAGTGTATATTTAGACCTATAGGCCTATCTGAATATCTGCTAGTCGAGGCCTCAGAATGACAAGGTTCTATTTGACATTTTTAAAGGAGTTTTTTTATTTCAGAGGGTCGAACACTGCAAGATCTATATGTACTATTGGTTTTATATGGATATTTTAGTTTTTGTGGGCAGTAAAGTCATTTTGACAACGTTCTAATTGCATATTGTGCTCCTCCTTGAGAATGACAAGGTTCTAATTGAATATTCCAACTGTTTTTAGTTTTGCTAACATAAACAAATAACTTGGTATACGAAACCCTTTAGATATAGAATTTCAGTAAAAAATTTCACTAAATCCAATTGCATTTATGTTAATTTACAACAATTTGGAAGTAAAACAGTAATTCAGTGCGTCGTCATTAATTCAGAAGAAAGCAAATTGTGTCGAATTAATATTCGGCACTTAAGGAGTTTAGGTGGTACGGATATCATTTCTCGAAATGTGATTTTTTTACATCAATTATGGGTAAATCGAGAGTGCTGATCATGAATATATTATTAGTTTTGCACCCAAACCTAACGCCCGCCCTTGAGGGACGGGGGTTCGATTCTACTCCCAGGTACTAAGTCACAAATTCGAATTTGCGGCGTGTAACCCGGAATGTTACGGTATTGTGTTCATAAAAATAGTATGGAGACGTTTCTTACATTGGTTGTGCGAAAAGTCACACCTAACGCCCTTGAGGGTGGAGGGTTCGATTCCCCTCACAGGTGCCAAGTCATAAATTTGAATTTGCGACGAATGACCCGGATTATCTACACAATACCGCTCCGATCCGGGCCAGAGATCGCGAATTCGGTTGTTCCACTTAGTACTTGAGAGGGGAATCGAACTCCGACATTCAAGGGCGCTACTGATGACTTTTCGCATATCCGAAGTAAGAAACGTTTTCATATAATTTACATCGACGCAATGCCGTAAAGATCCTGGTTATACGTAGAAAATTCGAATTTATGACTTAGTAAATGGGAGGGAAATCGAGCCCTCGTCCCTCAAAGGCTTTAGGTGTGGGTGCAAATCTAATAGTATATTCGTGATCAGCACCCTCGATTTACCCATAATTGATGTAAAAAGTCACATTTCGACAATAACTCTCCGTACCACCTCAACTCCATAAGTGCCCTTAAATGTTGGGTATAAACTTTCTCATGGTGACAGTGAATTTCGAATTGTTCATTTGACGCAGTTAGTGAAGACACGATCTCAAAATGCTGAATTGAAACGTTTGCCGATTCCACATGCCATCATTCAGCGAAAGCTGAGTAAAGAGAAAATTTGTGACATCCGGTCAATGTAAATTTTGCTCTGAAAGAAGTTTATTTTCCGTATTATATTATCACACCGAGTTCAAATGTTGGGGGATTGTTTTGTGAACATTATATATAACACAGTTCCTATGTAAAAATGTGCCAGTAATGTTAATTAATCTTAAAATGGTTCATTTGAAAAACAAATATATAATTTACTGGTCATGTAGGGCCTACAGTCTGTTTTATGCATTCATTAGTATTTCAAACATGAAACCATAGTAAAGCATCTCTAATCAACCGTACTTTACCTACCATTTGGAATGACAAGGTTCCATTTGCTGACATGATATCCTAATTCACATCACCCACCTTCAAAATACTTATATACTTATATACTTATATTACTTAAATAGATAAAGGATAGACTAGTCAAAAACTCAAACCTCATTACTGAAGAATCCGTTAATTTATGTGAACTTGATAAGTAGTCAAACTTTAAAAATGCTCTCCTGTAAAATTTATAAAAGTCAAATAGAACCTTGTCATTCTGAGCCCTCGAAGTGTATAATGAGTCTTAAATGGTTTAAACTTATTTTAATAACTCATTGGCCTGTTTATTTATAGTTTATATACAAATTTAGAAACAGTTGATTCTCTCATTGTTTTAATTGATTTCATTGATTTTACTTCACGATACATTAGAATAAAACAAAAATTACCTTCACAAAGACCTTTCTGAGTCAAAAACCCACGGGCCTAGGAGCGCACGAATTCTAAATCCGGCCCTGATGATAACAACATCAACAACAACCACCATTCACACCTCCCCTTGAAGTGAACGCTAAACCTAAAGCAGGCGTATCGAAAGAGTGTTTCAAGCTTGTATTAACTGAATCATAAGAGCCCCCGGCCCGATAGGAAACAAGAGGGTCCTATTCATGCTACAGTCTCATTGTTCTAGTATAAATGAACTGGCTCTGAAGCGGGTGAACTGAAAAGAGTCCGCGTTCACTCTACTTGAAAATTAACTTAAAATTCAATCCTACGCGTCCCGCAATTTGTGTGAGAGAGACGAACCTAATTTGACTTTTACCCCCGCTTACAGTATTGTTCTAAGCATTTGAAAAGCCCCCCAGCGTTCTCCGTAATAAGAAGTAAAGTGTACAGTCTCAGTAAAAACAAACTGACTTCACGTGTGTTCCTCTCAGGCGCGGCTGGGGATTAAACACTCGCCATTGTGACGTGTTTCATGCCAAATGCTGATGCTCAGTTCAGTACTGGAATCGTTGTTGTTACTGATTCCTTCTGGGGCTTTGCGACATCGTGGTCATGTTGTCCCGTGAACTTGGGCGTGTGTAGAATTTGAGTGACTATCTGGGGCTCTGTGATGACTGTACTGTGTGGCGTAGTTGGAAGCATGCTGAACTGCTGAGCCCAAGATAGAGGGTTCAAACCCGGCGGAAGTCATCGGATTTTTTAAGAGTGTTAAAATCCTTCAGTATGCCTCCCTTCGGAGGGGAAGTAAAGTCAGCGGTCCCAAGTCATAGATTTATGGCATGTAAAAGATACTTCCACAGACTAAACTTGTGTGAAGCTAAATTTCTAGGTGAGATTTCGTTGGAACGCTCTATCAAAATTCCAACGTTCACCACTAGCTATCAGTGACATTTGGTAGCGAATATTGGAACTACTTGAAATTGAACGGAACTTGTAGCCCACCCTAAGGGGTGTCCGCTGGAAGCAGCTATTGAGGTAGTATTTCGGTAGAAAGCAGCCGTGGCCTTACGTTAGGTACCATCACGACATTTACCTGGAGTAGACGTGGGAAACCGCGGAAAACCACTTCCAGGATGTTGAGGTAGGAATCGAGCCTATCTCTTCTCAGTTTTGCCTCTTGACGCTGAGTGTATCCCATTCCAGCTTTCAGACCAGAATTAAATTTCTTGGCACAGCCGGCAATCCAATCGGGACCACCGCGCTGACAGCCAAGAATGCTAGCCACTACGCCACGAGGTGTACTTTATAAAAATAATTAATATGTACAGTAATTTGGGTTGTTATTTGGTCTAACTTATAACTAATAAGATTGCAAAATCAATCAATAGGAAGTCATTAGAAATACGACGAAATACTAGCTGTTTCACGAGGTATTGGAGATAAAACAGCGGGTTCCATTGCAGCAGATAAGCTCAGCAGTTTGATTACAAAAATGGTTTGTAAACAAAGCATCAGTTTTATTAATGCCCTGACACAACCTATCATGAATAAAACACATTGTATAATAGAACACAAAAGTTCAATAAACACAGAACGAGATTTTGATTTCCCTTGTCTCTGGCTATTGTAGTGATGGATTTCCGATAGTAAAGGGTCGAATTTACAGCTAGCATACTGCGCAAGACTGTTTTCGTAAACCAATTTACTGTTTTATATTCACAATAACATTGAGTAATAAACAAGACCATGCTCAGTGATACAATGAAATCAGAGGACAAAAAATGCATGTCGGCAATAATATGGGATAGGCTGTAAGTTATGTCCACAAAATATTATTTCCGTTTCTACGGGTCAAGGATGAAGTGAGCTGGATGTCATAGTGCCTTTTTAACGTGGATATGTTCTTAGGCCGGGAGTAAGTCAAATATTTGCATATAGTGTAAGGTCATCTAGACCTCCTATGTGGCTACCAAGGCAACAAGTATTCATCATCTAAATCTGAAGTGTAAAGGCCATCTAGACCACCTATGTGGTTACCAAGGCAACAAGTATTCATAATCAAAATCTGAAGTATAAAGGTCATCTTGACCTCCTATAGCCTATGGTTACTGGGTAGATTATTAGCTTGGGATCAACCTAACCCCCAAGGGAAGATGATAAAGAAAAGGAAATGGGTTTCGGACTGGAGAAAAAGGATGGAGAAATAGGACGAGAGTCCAACAGAAGTTATAAGTTTAACTTTAAGTGTACTCAAAGGTAGCTGCCCCTGCAAATCCGCTCTCCGATACCTAAAGTGGGTAGGGACCTGAGCGAAGCTAACAGGAAACGCAGCTGGAACTTGGGCTGTTTTCAAGAAAGTTGCTGCAGTGTATTCCCTCTCAAGCATACATATGCCTACTATGGGAAAGGGTGGTGGTCTGGCAAGACAAAGAGTAACAGATTTATTGTGTATCTGTTCAAAGGAGTTTGTTTCTAAACAAGTAATTTGAAGAGTGCAAATAATTTGAATCAGCTTTGATATTTTAGTTCTTGATATTGTAGAATTTCTAAAGAGCGACCAAATGCTTCCAAGAAGGATAGGGATAAAGCAATTATACCCTTGGGAATAATTTTGGTAAGTGTACCAATAGTTGCAATTAGGAATGACTAAGCTTTTACCCAGCGAGGCGTCCACTAAAGGTTTAGACGATGAGAAACAATTATATTTCGAAAAACCGACCATAAGTGATAGAGAGAATCTCCACAAGCAGGAAGCTGGCGTAGCGAGCTATGCTTGCCTTACTGGCCAGTTAGAATTAGCTATTAAAGTTAAGAGAGACTTTACTAAGTTAATAACTAAGAGTTCTTGCTCAAATGCAACAAGTGGTGAAAACCCTATCAATAGATTAATTTTTATTAAATAGGAAGAGTCAAGGAAGACAGGATCTTGCCTAACCGTTATATTAGAGAAATGATAAAGCAAAAAACAAATCTTTAATTTATTTAACAATATAAAAGGAAGTACTTTATGTAACAAATATATAATTTTGATTTTTATAAACAATTGGGGACGCAGACGTTCGAAAACATCTAAAGCTTGCGCCAGGCAATTGATAATTCTTTTGGTTTTAAAACTTTTATATGCTTTAAAATCTTCGTAAGATTTTGAAATAGCTAAGACGAATAAATGGAAAATTTAAAGATAACTGACGTAATTAATGTTAAACTATAAATCAAGTACAAGATGTGTACTTTAAAGGTTTCTAGATAAGTATCTTAGAAATAATAACAACTTCGAAAGAAACAACAACAAAAAACAGGAAGAAATGAAATAGATGTTTCTATAACTTCTTGTATTAATACTGAACTACTTTTAATGATTATACATAGGAGATTATGCAAATAGGGCAGGTCACTTATTGTGAAACCTGAAGAGAACAATTGAAAGGAAGTTTCTAGAACTCCTATGTTTAAGTAGGGATCACGAGAAAAATGGGGCAAGTTTCCCTTTCGTGAAACCTAGAGATAACTCACTTATGAGTTAATAATAATAATAATATCGTATGGCCTCGGATGCCTGGTGCAAGCTTTGTTAATTGACATCCAGAGGGTAGCTTGCCTGTCGAATTTCGTCGTTCCTTTGAACGCTATGAAAGTCAAGGGGGTTAGATATCTAAATTCCTTGACACTACAGCGCTTTCAAGTAGAGAATGGAGGAACTTTGTGTTGGCGGAAAATCCCGAGATTAATTTTGCCATTGAACACGGCCTACTGAATTCAAATGGGTTCTTTAACATGCCAACAACGTATGACATTAGTATCGTGATTTTTGTCGCCTTCAAGAATCACTTACCATGGCCCGGGGCGAACATGCAATCTTGGGTTTGGTAGTCCGACACTATAACCACTCACCCACCAGTGGCGACTGGTGGTCACCTTTCTTGGTATACCGCACCATTTACCCCTTACCCCCCCCCCCCCCACCTTTTTTTTCATGCCTCAATCTCTTGTCAAATTTGAATTATTATTATTATTATTATTATTATTATATGTATTGGAGAACATTTACATAACTTCTAAGAAACACACTTTATCGCTATAATTTTGGATAGGTTATCCCAATAAATTGAGGTCTCTAGCCAATTGTTTTGGACGGGGATAAAAGGTCGGATTCCCTTCCTAACGCCACGTGATCTACGATGTGAAATATTTAACGTGCTGTCACCGGAATTCGAACCTCGACCGTCCGGGTAAAGCCAGTGCGTCATCCTCCCTCTGTAAGGACTATGTCCTTATACATTAAAAAAATCTTCGTTTAACGCCTGAACACTGCCTACTTGAAACTGCTTCTAGGTAAATAGCCTTCGAATCCCCTCGCCCTCCTAGTTCCTTTTGGCAACGTACAGAGTACATTTCATCTTTACGCTACCTTCTCTTTCTCGTTTCTCCCCGTTCTTGACCAGGTCTTAAATTTTACGAAAACAAATAAACATTGATCCATTTCCGATGGATCTCAATTATACATTGTCACATCATTAGACACGTCCAAACATGAGAAGCGCATTCATTCATAACCAATGTATTAATGCAATTAAAGAAGAGCCAGTATCTCAAAGTGAAAATATCTTCTGGAAAGCGAACATTCAGCCTCAATCAATAAAATAATTATAGTGTAAACTACCCTGACATGTTGTTTCCCAACCTTGGTCTGCCAGGAAGAATTTTACTTGAAAGTAAGTTCCATTCACGTAGATTTCTAATGGTCCACCTCGTGGCGTAGCGACTAGTATTCTGGGGCTGTTACTGCGGAGGTCCGTGTTCGATTCTCTGCTCCACCAAGAAATGTAATTCTGGTCTGAGGGTTGGGATTCACTCAACCCCCAAGAGGCAGAAATGAGAACAGGTAGTTCGATTTCAAGCCCAACCATACTAGAAGTGGTCTTTCGTGGTTTCCCACTTTCACTCGTACATATCTTAAGACCACAGCCGCCTCCTACCAAATCCTGGCAACGGTACAGCCATCATAACGACATATCTCAACAGTTCCCACACGCACCAAGCCAGGGGTGGATTTAAGGAGTGAACGATTTATCTTGCTGTTATACATTAAACACATGACGAAAACATTGGCTTTAGACACATTCTTTCACACTTAAATACTCTAAATCAAAATGCACATTTTACGATAACCGACTATTTTGAGTGTTCGGCTGTAGAGGACAACAGAAGCAGAGGTAGAGCTATGAGGCGATGGTTAGTTTCAGTGTTGAACGATTTCAAAGTCAGAGATGTAGAAGCAGAGGGAGCCGCATTGCTAACTGCCAATAGGGAATCACTGAGGCGACGTGTTCGCAAACAGAGGCTTGCAGACTGGACTGGACGCTGAAAGGTAAAACAGTCTCAAATGAAGATGTCTGTATATTTGGAAGAATACTACACATTTTCGACAGTTCCCTAAAAAATAGTTTTAAACCACGCGTAGGCTATGACAGTAAATAGTAGGACTTCCAAAACTAAAATAATTTGGAATACAATAAATATTTGACTTAAAATGGCTAATATCACGCAAATTTTTCCCAAGTCACAGAACGGACTCTGCGAGGGATCATTCCTCTACCGTCGCAAGGATGGTGTCTGGGAGCTGGATACACTTTGTCCGCAGATACAACTGGGGATGGTGACAGGCGACCGCTAACTTGGGTCAAATTAAGGTAGGACCAGGGAAGGGATTTTGGAGGGAAGTCGGTCGGTCGTGGACCTATTGAAAGGAACTGTCACGGCACTTGCCTGGTGGTGAAAATTTGAAGTCACGACAACCATTTTCCGGACGGCTGAAGTGGGATTCAAACCCACACTCTCCCGATGCCAGCGAGACACGAGCTAGCGCGTTACTGCTCTCGGCCACCGTGATCGGTAACATTTATTTTTACTCCAAAATATCAAATGTCCTATTGCTCACTAATTTGGGCTAGTTTAAGCAAAATGATCCTACCCCGGACCTCCTCCACCCCCCCCCCCCCTCCTCTCTAAGCTAGGGGTATTCCATACTCTCTAGACTCCCCGGTGTGTTCGCTTACCTCCATGACCTTGCCTTAAATCCGCCCCTGAACCAAGTTCACGGGGATACATGACCACGATGCTTCAAAGCCCCTAATTGAATCAACAACTGCAAAGCAACAAATATTCCAAGTGTAAAATTCTACCTGATTTCCTTGCACAAAGAAATTTTAGTAGCCTACATCCCATAGATCGCTTTAATTTCAACTTACTGAGGAAATCCAATGGAATAAAATCGTTTCAACAACGCTACTATCCACTTCCAGTGTTTCACTTAATCTAAAGATGTTAATATTTCCGTGGGAAGTAATTCACGCCAAGACGAACTCAAACATAACTGAAGTGTATGATGCGCTGCGCTGGTGTGCCTTCCCTTGTGAGCAGGGTGAAAGTACTGTTTGAAACAGCCAATCAGCACTACACTCACCGCTAGTCTGTAGCGCGATACCCCATACGGAACTTTGCTGGGCTACCTCTTACCGTCCCTCGCCCCGCGTGACAGTGTCGAGTCCTTTCAACGACCGGGATAGACTTGCGGTATACCAAAGTACAGTCACTCACAGCTAAAAGTGTGTACCCCAGAAGAAAATTACCGAGTTAAGCGGGGTTCGACGCCAGCTTCCATGACAACAATCGGCGGAACATGAATGATGACATGCTCGATTTTCCTGTCTGCAGTGCTACATACAAGTCGAGAAAATGTCGAGATAAATATTTTATATTTTTATCACGGTGGTATACCGCCGGTATATGCGATGCATGGGAGAATTCGCCACTGTCACCCACCGTGGCAAGAAAGAATTGGATTCCCTCATAAAAAGGGAGAAACAATATAATTTAAGGCGTGTACTAGACACGGAGTTTTACAGACATTAATTCTTTATACATGGAGCAAATAAGGGAGGGCACTTATGTAGAGTGACACCTCATTGAAAAAAGACCTAAAGTAACAATTTTATTATTTTATTTTGTTAGTAAAGGGTTTGGGAAAGATCAAATGGGATTGTGGAAAAGTGTTCATGGCCGTATTTATTGTACTCGGACGAGCGCGACGCGGATGAAAAGTTGAACAGGCACCGTTTTCACTATAGTCAGTTGATATAGTTGAAAAGTTCACTGTAGTAGCACAAAAAGTTGATGGCAAAGAAAGTTATTGCAATGGTGGAAAATAACTAGTTACACTAGATTTGCGAGAGTCTATTCCTTGAAAAACTTGTAGGTCATAGTTGAATGCACCAGAAAAATCCCAACGGAGGAAGAAAAATTAGATATTGATTAGCAGTTCATAAGGAAGATTCCTTAGTTTGAAAAAGTATTCCCATATGTGAGTGGAAAGTACATGACAGTATAACTGGCAGATAGAGTGCAGATTCTGGAAGGTTCCAGAGCAATAATGACTTGTTTAAATTGGGTAGAGAATCCCTCGGCGGAAAACTAGATTATATAGACAGTGGGTATTTTGGAAATATCCCTCGATGTGAGATAGCATCTCAGAAAATCTTTCATTTTGAAAGTTAGACACGATAGGTCGAGTTTGATCAAGAAGATCTCTTGAAAGCAGTTTTTATCACATAGCAACTTTCACTGTTTATAAAATACAAATAAAAGCATTGAGCCTTTTAAAAGCGATGAGAATGAGGTTAAAACATGAAGTCGGTACTTTTCTTTGCTTCATGAAGAAGGCGATGTTGCTGTTGACGGTTGGTTCTAAAATTCGAACATGGCGTCGAAATTTAAAAGTTTGCATCTAGAGTTGAGGAGGCGAGCTTTAGTTAAGCTCTAACTGACTGGGTTGACTTCCGACGTACAAGTGAGACACGCTCAACGGAGCGCGGAGGGACCAGGGAAGGGAAAAAGAGTGGGTGTAGGAGACAAAAGGAATACATAAGAATAGCCAACTTTAAGTTATAAAAATCTTCTTGATGAAATGGTCTTGAAAGAGTTGATAGTAGGAGTCACTAGCGCAGCCTGGAGGGTGAAAAAGTAGACGAAGTTCTCTTGATCACGGAGATGATAGCTGGCGATAGCGACGAGATCTGGTGGCTAAATTGATAAGAAAGTCTTGTACAGAGAAGAATTGAGGAACTTCTGAGATTCGCTGCTAGATGACTCTAGGTGGGTCATGGAAGATATATATCTAGAACAGACTTACAGGTACTAAGAGAGACATATACCAACAAAGAGAAATCAGAAGATCACTGTTGGTGTTTGAGAAAAAAGGAAGGGATAAACTAAAGCAAAGAGAAGCAAAAGCTTACTCTATCTTTCCGTGTATTCCAATGAATACACCAGTTACCAAGGCAACAAGTATTCATAAACAAAATCTGAAGTATCAAGGTCATCTTGGCCTCCTATAGTCTATGGTTACCAAGGCAACAAGTATTCATCATCTCGATCTGTAGTGTAAAGGTCATCTAGACCTCCTATATGGTTACCAAGGGAACAAATATTCAACATTAAAATCTGAAGTGTACAGGTCATCTAGGCCTCCTATATGGTTAGCAAGGAAACAAGTTTTCATCATCGAAATCTGAAGTGTACAGGTCATCTAGGCCTCCTATATGGTTACCAAGACAACAAGTATTCATCATCTAAATCTGAAGTGTAAAGGTCATCTAGACCTCATATGTGGTTACCAAGACAATAAGTATTCATCATCTAAATCTGAAGTATAAGGCCATCTAGACCTCCTATATGGCTACCAAGGCAACAAGTATTCATAATCAAAATCTGAAGAATAAGACCACCTAGACCTCTTATGTGGTTACCAAGGCAACAAGTATTCATATTCAAAATCTGAAGTGTACAGGTCATCTAGGCCTCCTATATGGTTACCACGCCAAAAAGTATTCATCATCTCGATCTGTAGTGAAAGGTCATCTAGACCTCCTATATGGTCACCAAGGGAACAAGTAGTCATCATCAAAATCTGAAGTGTACAGGTCATCTAGGCCTCCTATGTGATTAGCAAGGAAACAAGTATTCATCATCGAAATCTGAAGTGTACAAGTCATCTAGGCCTCCTATATGGTTACCACGCCAACAAGTATTCATCATCTAGATCTGTAGTGTAAAGGCCATCTAGGCCTCCTATATGGTTACCAAGGCAACAAGTATTCATCATCTAGATCTGTAGTGTAAAGGCCATTTAGGCCTCCTATATGGTTACCAAGGCAACAAGTATTCATCATCTAGATCTGAAAAACATATCCATGGTTCGATGTTTCTCCTTGTAGCGGAGAAACTTAAATTATGTATTCTTATTTATTTTATTTTATTTACTTTTGTACCCGATGTTCCGTACTTCTGTTGTTGTAAACTGTGGTCAGCCAACCTGGACAAGCAGGAGAACTAGGTAAAACCTGGATAACGTACAACTTGGCCAAAACCTGGAATTAACCTTGACATTTGTAAAGTAACCTCGAAACTGCACAATTTTCATGTTGGACCAGTGGTTAGTTTTACATTTCCTTGTTTGGTAAAAGTCATTACTTCTTCATCTTCTCTACAATCCACCTTGCGTTTCGGTGATACTGTGTGTCTGCAATCGCATGCTACATGAATGTTTTTTGTTAATAGATAGTTGCGATAGTCAGCAACATATAATACACTAAATAATGTCATGTGTGCAGAAGAAAACTTCTAGATGGTATCAAAACTGTTGGTACGGGGCATAGTCAGTGTGGTTCTCTCCTACTGGACCGTAGGGAGTACGATTAAATCCCAGAAGATTGGTTTTGATTTTTAAGCAGCTCAAATGGTGGAGATCTGTGTAAGTAGATTTCCTGACACATGAAAAAGATCTTTGTAGGGAAATATTTCAGCACCCTGACAACTCTTAAACTGCAGGTGTTACGTGGACATTAAGCCGTCGTTATCAATATTACTATTATTCTAACTATTATTATTATTATTATTATTATTATTATTATTATTATTTTGATAACCTTCAAGAAGACTTCAATAACATCACAAAATGGTGTCATGAAATAAGTTGTATATAAATACCATCATATCTAAAATAATACACATCAGAGTTGATCACTTTAAACAAGAAAAATACAAACTGGCACACCACAGCATATCATGCATACACCAAATATTCTTGCAGGTTGCAAATGTAACACCTTTATAAATAGTACTTCGACACAGAAATACCTAGGAATTACCCTTGATGAACACTTTAAAAGGATCATTCACTCAGTAAACATGATAAAATAACCTAACAGCAAGTCTGTTCACCTTCAACAGTCTCCGATTCTATGTAGATAAAAATAATTACAAAATAATCTATAGTGCTCTGATTGAAAGCAAATTAAGATATACCATATCAGCTTGGGGAAATCAAAACACAACTTTAATTAATAATCTGCGAGATTATTTCACTGGTATTCCTTATTTTAATATTAAAGATTTGTTTCAAATTACTGTACTGAATCTATTCTGCCATGACGCAAGATTCAGGGTTAAGGTCTCTCACAACATACACACAGGAGCCATAACAAGTAATAAATATGTAAAACCTTTATGTGTAAAGAACAGCCTCCGTGGCTTAGGTGGCAGCACGCCGGCTTCTCACCCTGGGTCCGTGGTTCAAATCCGGGTCACTCCATGTGAGATCTGTGCTGGACAAAACGGAGGCAGACAGGTTTTTCTCCGGGTACTCCGGTTTTCCCTGTCAAAATTTCATTCCAGCAACACTCTCCACTATCATTTCCTTTCATCTGTCATTCATTTAATCATCGCCCCAGAGGAGTGCGTCAGGCCTCGGCAGCCGGCACAGTTCATATCCTCGCCGCTAGATGGGGGTTTCATTCATTCATTCCATTCCTGACCGGGTTGGAGACTGGAAGCAGGCTGTGGATTTTCATTCATGTGTAAAGACTAAAGAGACTAAATTATATTATACCATCACTACTTAATGAACTACCACCTGGATTGTGCAACATGAACAGCAAACAAGTAGGCTAGCTATACATCGCATTAAAATTATTACCTAAATAAAGATTAATTTATAACATAAACTTATTATTGCATGCACTCTTGTATTGGAATATAATCTGTATATATATTGTAAAAATAATCAGCATGTCTCACAGATAATCTGTACTGGTTTTGCCGTCAGATTCGTGAGACACAAACGCATTATCAATAGTAATTAATAAATAAATTCAAAATTATTATTATGTTACTGTGTTGGTGCTACAACATAATTTGATTGAACCCGTTGGTCACAGAAGAGATATTTAATAAAATATTTGTTTGCAAGAGTTGTAACTTACTTTGTGCCAAATTGCTTTTGAATGATTGTTTTCAGTGAGTTGCATGAAATGTTTTCAGAATTAGAGGACTGATCCTTAACAGCACTTGAGTATGAATATACATTTGTGCATATTTAGTAAAATTCAAAAATATAGATTTTAGTGGCGTGTACAATCTGCAAAGAATGCTAGGGTCATTAAAAGGAACCTGGAGACTAGTTTCCTTTATGAGCTGGCCATCCTGGTTATATTTCTTCGTAAAATCGATAGTTTTTATAAACTTCTTGATTCTATATTATTTCTTTCTGTCATATTTTGGCTTCGTGTTAGATTTTGTTGTTGTTGAAATTGAAACAATAAGAATAAATCAAATAAACTATGAGGGTCACTGCTAAGTAAATAATACCACAAATAACAACCAAATCCGTTATTTCATTCCAAAGCAATGTGTTGAAGAGATTGATACCGGTATATTAAAACAATAAATAGATTAGATCCAAGTAAATCTAAACAAGGTTTTTTTTAATATGGTATTCAAAATGAATAATTATTAAGATAAGCAGTTAAAACGCCCACTGCCCTTCATTTGTAAAGATGTTTTAACGGCCTTGTTTGTATAAATTAAATGCCCACGGTATATTGCGAGGTTTGAAGCCATTTTTCAGTGTTGGCTAAGTAAACAAAAGTTTGGTGCTTTTCAGTCGGTCAACACAAATGTACCCAAAAAGAGCTATAACCATAGTTGATTTTGTATAACCATATAATCACCCCAAACAGACAAACTCCGGATTTTTATCACCATTTTAGCATTTCGCCTAACATTAGATATACTACAATTAGCATACACCGACAGTTGCATTACCAATACTGCAACTAAATAATTGTACATATTGTAAATATTTTTCACCTGTATTCTCAAACATAGATGTTATAGCCTACGTGTAATGGATCTGATGACGATCGCTTGACGATCGAAACTGGTCATCCTAGTGTATTTATTAATCTCATGTAATTTATTTCAGGATTAGGGCAGAACCCAGCTCTGTTTGGGTACATTCGTGTTGACCGACTGAAAAGCACTAAACTTTTGTCGAAGGTATATAATGATCCTAACGAATACAAATCAGCTATTTAATTGAAAGTAAAACTCTGTGTACAAACACATACTATTCATATTTCTCAAACATACGAAATTAAGAAATAGCCACCCAATAATTTACAATAAATGTCATTCTAAAAATGACCTGAAATATTGTTTCACATAGAGGTTTAGTGGGTAATTCTTGATGGAGTAATACAGTATCAAACGTATAGTTTGTTCGGAATAATAATTATATTTCTTACACTCTTGATAACTTATTACAATTTACAGGTATTTTTCGTTGGGAGTCGGATGTTGTTATGTTCAGCCTGATATATTACACTGTTCTACAATTTTACATACCGTAAAGAAAAATACCCAATATTTATAGATTTTGGTACGCTGAATTCTAAAATGACAATAATTTTCGTTATTTAGCTCCCGTTTCCGTGCTATATGAAGTTGGTTACGCCTTTATTTCCGTTTTTAGCTCTCGTGTTTTTCTTATTTCAGGAATGCCAATGAATGTTGTGTTTTGTTTCCAGCTAACACAGTCTGAGATTGCTTGTCTTCCGTAGTGCTTCATTGTGTATTGTGACGCGAATTCTTGAGTTAATGTGTAGAATCAAAACTGCTCTTTTTTATTGTGACTTTTACGTAAGTTTCTGAGTTACTGTGTGGAATCAAAACTGCCGTTATATTGCCCTGCAGATGTGCTAATAACCCCAACAATGTTTGGCCTTTTATAATATGTGATTAACAAAAAAGTTCCAATAACTTCCAAACCTGAGCTAATCTAGATTTTTAGCCTATTTTCAATTTTGAAAAAATAGGCTTATGAGGTCACCTTTTGTCCGTGTGTGTGTGTGTGTGTGTGTGTGTGTGTGTGTGTGTGTGTGTGTGTGTGTGTGAGTGAGGTGTGTGTGTGTCCCCCCCCTAATAAAATCTAAACGGCTGGATCGATTTCAATGAAACTCGGTAAGTTCATAGCACTATTCCCGGCGACCTCGACCGTGCCCTTCAAATTTTGTTACGTCTCAACAATCCAACATGGCGGCTGTGCGAAATATTTCACTAGCATTCAATATCTCCGAAACTATCACCGATATCGCCCTGAAATTGTGTACGGTGATAAAGAGCACTACTAGAAGTTCACCTATGAGACTTTCAAAAATCTGGTGACTACAAAACCAACATGGCGGTCAAGCGAAGTTGAGACTTTTAAATATACTTTTCTCGCGATTTAACTATCCAAACGTAATGAAACTTGGTACAGCAAATGTTTATACACATTGTAATGCACTGGAGTCTAATTTAGTTCAATTGTTTACATAACCTCAAAATGGCGGCTGTGCGAAATTTTAAAATTAAGTTTTTATTTCATGTGTCGTAATCATGCGATCGAAGTGAAAGTTTGAATAATGAACCTAGCCAATAATTGCCCTTGAATGGTAGATAACTCTATGGCCTATACATATAACAATCCTAAATGGCGAGCTTCCGAAATATTTAGACGGTTCTCAATGAGCCGGTTGAATAAAACCTAGGAACTAGTGGTTAGGAACTAGTGCCTAGAACTAGCTCTTGCTAAAATCCAGTTGAATAAATAACTGCTAGGACTAGGTAGGAATAACTAGGTGAGGTTAGATGTTGCGTGAAATTGTAAAGCAATTGCTAGGTCTGGCAATTGCTTAGCGCTCTAGCTACTGCTAGGCCTGAAGGTTGTAACTTGTTCGTCAGGAGCGTGTGATTGGCGGCAACAGACGACACTGATCACTGATACATCACAGTGTGACCACGTTGTTACTTGGTAGCGTCCAACTTAAGTGAAGTGCGTATTATCATGTCATCTAGTGAAGGCGAAGACGACACCGTTGGGGACAAGGGACTAGACCGGGCCCTATTTACTAAACTAATTTGTGTCCATCAGGTTGTAGTAGAAAAGTCCAAAATTCCATTGGTGATTTCTGCTAAAAAAAAAGAGCTTGGACCACAATTCAAGATGAATACCCAACAGCTACAGGAAAGGTAGTCACAGTGGCCCAGCTACAGAAACTGCTGAGCAACATGAAGGCCAACATTAAATTGAAGACAGGCAAGAATGCCACTGGGAATAAAAAAATAAACTAAAAGACTGGGAAAAACAATTATTTCATGTATTAATCCAGCAAGTAAATCCGGTCTTCAATAAAATCTCAGGATGCATTGGTGTTGGTTTAGGACCCGTGGAATGAACTCAAGAAGACGGAGGCAGTGCTGAAGTGTTTTACGCTGAACCTGGGCCAAGCACTCAAGATCAAGTGCCAAAATCATCACCAGCTGCTACAAAAATAAGACAAAGCGTTAAGCAAGCTATGCAGTACGAATCAGAAGAGACAAAAAATATGCCAACCACTCAACTGCAAAGAATTGTTTTGCTTCAGCAAAAAAACTTCTAGATATTCAAATTCAAATAGAAGAGAAGAAACTGAAAGAGGCACAGAAAAATGTCAGTGATGTATCAACCCAAACTGACCTAATTGAATATGGCAGATCGTACTTCAATTTGTAAATAAATAAAATTAAAACCCTTATCCTTATCCTTAATACATAAATTTGAAAAAAACATGTCTTACACCCTGAGGGACAATTACACTTCAGGGTGTTGTCGACGTCCGATGGGTGGTAAGTTCAGTGTTGTCCCTCTTCGAGTTAGAATTGATGGAACGGTTATTAAATCATCAGCTAGTTAAAAACGTTCCACCAACAAAAACACGGGGACTGTTAGAATGGCGTTGCAACGTTGCATCGGACATCAGTCTACGTGTGTATACACGTATCTATCGAAGCATATTTACATTACTGGGATAAATATTATGAGTGAGTACGTTTTTCACATAGATAACCTAAAATCGGCCTAATAATTATTATAAAAGATCGTGTGTTTAAATGTGAATGAGTGGCTTACTGTTCTATAATAAATAAACACAACTTATGTTAGTATAAATTAAATGCGCTTATAGCGCTCAGAAAATTAACAATATATGTTTAACATGCTCTGTTTGGAATTAATACCCGTATTATTAGCCTACTTTCGATTTTTGCAAAAAATGAAAGTAGAATTATGAGATCAACACAGGGCGAAAAAAGTGTGTCTGTCTGTGTGTGTGTATGTGTGTGTGTGAGTCTGTGTGTGTGTGTATGTGTGTGTGTGAGTCTGTGTGTGTGTGTCTGTGTGTGTGTGAGTGTGTGTACTCTGAATGTCTGTCCCCCCCTATCAATTCGAACACGGTGAATGCGAATTGAACGAAATTTGGTACAAAGGTAGCACTAGCAAAGGACACCTCAGTGTCATGTTTTATATCGCCGCCATATTTACTAAAACTGAATGGCGGCCACTCAAACGTTCAAAACGTAAAATCAAATAACGACTAACCAAATCATCCGATCTCTACCAAATTTGGTAACAACATACCTTCTTATAGGATGCGTCTTGTGACTAAACTACAAGGTCGTCCGCCATACCATTTCAGGATGGCGGCCGTGCGAATTATGCAAACTTTATAATCCATATCATGGGACCCACCAGTTCCGATTATCGAGCCGAGAATCGTTTTAACTGTTCTAAAGGAAGAGGCACGTTCGAAATTAAAAGTTTATTTTGTAATACTATAGTGCAGACGTGATTTTAAAAAGCTGAGCCGATTCAGTAATAAGACAAGATGGCAGCGGATATCTTGTGCCTGACTTATATTTCACTAATTTGAGTATTGCATGCAATATAGCGTACTGATACAAAATAAATAAACTTTGTATGAAATGCTTTATATATAAATAATATACTCCAGTGATGAAATCGTTTAGTATAAATCATTATTTGCTAACAAGTTCCATGTAAGTCATTTTAAATGGAACGATATTCGTTGACACAATTAGCTCAGTGGTGTTGGTCACTAGTCGTGGCCGAGTGAGGTACGTGTGTGCGTGCTGTGTGACCGTATTGGAAGAGTGTACGGTTCCTAATACCGGTGCTTCCTTAGTTCCACGTGTGTACTGACCTTCCGTGTGTCATTCGGACAATACTTTTTCAAGTAGTGTTCCAGATAGGACAACAAAACCAGAAACCCAGAAAACCCCGCTGAAAATCATGTCCGGATACCAGAGGAAGAACACCGTACGCTGCCAATGGGACAGGCAGAGTTCTCGCCCCTCACCAGGAGAAATTCGCCGCTGGATTGGCGATACCCTCCGGTTGACTGTCGACCAAGTAGAAGCCATCCAGTTAAATGCGCAAGAGAAAACCATGTACATCAAGGTAATCAGCATATCTACTTATCAGAAATTGTTAAATACTTTTGCAGATCCTATTAAATTTCAGTATGACTCAGGCGAAATGACAAATGTTAAGCTCTCCACAGCGGATTCCAATTTTACCACAGTGCGTATATTTAATGTCCCACTCGAAGTTCCTCCTGAAATTTTCAAATCCGTCCTCTCGAAATATGGCACTCTGAGTGACGTCAGGAAAGAACAATGGTCTTCTGCTTATCAGTTCCCGGTGTATAATGGAATACGTGCCGTCACTATGGAAATCAAACAAGATATCCCCTCCACTGAGACTTTTGGTGGCCATTCTGGCTATATAACGTATAATGGACAGAAACAGACCTGTTTAATTTGCAATGCTACCACACATCTACGTATCAACTGCCCAAAGAAAATGATTCCCCTCGGTATAACTCCTACACAACAACGACGTGCCCAATACTCGGAAGTTGTGACGCAGCAAACGTCATATGAAAACATGCTTATTGATCAGTCAGCTGGGACAACACCAGAAGTGACCTCGGTTACATATGACGCAGAACTGGTACCTTGCCCTGACCAGAGCAGTGAGCCACAGAGTGCCCCTGAGCTATCGGCAACCTGTATCGCAGCCTTAGAACCGACTATGCCGTCACTACAGGCTGCCACAGAAATTTTGTCTTCACTGCCACCACCTTCTCTGGTATCTACCGACTCACCTAAGCAGGTTGATCGGGGATCCGAGAATGTATCTAAGAAGATTAAAACAAATGCCTCGATTTCCGTACCAGCCCCGAAGAATCAAACTGGCTCCACAAACGTTTCCACAGCTGTGAAAAAGAAACAAAATCTTCATTCTACGTCATCTAGGGACCCACGAACGCTCTCAAACGCTGACAGCCGGCCTATGAATGGCAGTCATAAGGAACTATCTCAACCTAATTTGACATAGTGCACCAGTATATTTCTCACCTGTGTCTTTTTTTCTTTTTTCTCGAGTACACCTTCCAGTATGTCTAGCACAGCTTTTATACTTTTTTTAATGGCGCAATTTCTCACTGTGGCCACTGTGAATATCAATGTAATAGAATGCCCTCTGAAATTTCAACTGTTGGAGAGATTCCTTCGAGATGCAGACATTGACATTGCCTTCATTCAAGAAGTTGCTATACCCTGTTTGCCAATATCTGCCTTCTACAAACAATACATCAATACCGGTAATACGAATAGAGGGACCGGATTCCTCATACGACATGATATCCCACTCGAAGGTGTGCTATGCCATCCATCAGGACGCATAATATCTGGACACATAAACAATACCACCCTGATAAATGTATATGCCCCATCCGGGTCAAATAAGCGTGTGGAACGGAAAATGTTCTTTCAACAGAGTATACTGCCTCATCTGCACGACGTTAAGGAAAAACTTATTCTTGCAGGGGATTTCAATTGTATTCAACGCCCAGAGGATTCCACTAGTTCATACCAAGGTATCAACCCGGCTCTCAGGACCCTTCTTAACTCCCTACACCTCATTGATGCTGTGGATAGTTTAAGGGTGCCCCTGCCCCATTACACCTGTATAAGTCACAACTCCTCATCACGAATTGACCGCATATACTTTTCACAGGAACTTATCCAGCCTAGACGATATGAAGTGATACCTGCCAGTTTCACTAACCATCATGCTGTCGTATGTACAATCTCTTACCCCCATCCCATATTTCACATAGGAAGAGGTTATTGGAAGCTGAATTGCTCGCTGTTACTGGAGGAGGAATGCCAAGATATTTTCAGACAACACTGGACTCGATGGGTCCAACAAAAATGCAAATTTCGCGACTGCGCAGACTGGTGGGATATTTTAGTTCAACCAGGGATCCGCCGCGTCTTTAAGAACATATCCTACCAACGAGGTCGGGAAAGACGGGATACAGTTGAATTTTACTATCGAGTTCTTCGCCAGCTCCAGCAAAGATCTGATGCTGGGGAGCGTATATATGACCAGATTCGGGAAGTTAAAACCAAGCTCCTGTCCTACAGCAACGAACGCTCGCTCATATAAACGTGGCTTTAAAAGATCGTACAGTGCTCCCGGACGAAAGTGCAAGTGTATACCATATCGCCAAAGGACAACGGGAGCGGCAACGTAAATATATCCACCGCCTCCGCACCAGTACTGGAAGTGTCGTCACCTCCCCTGACGCTATACGTAGTGAAATATCATTATTTTATCAACGGTTCTACGCTAAGGATGAATTTGATCCACAGCAGGTGACCCTATTGCTTTCATCTTGCAGTACCCCACTATCTCCGGACAACAAAACTCTGCTCAGCGCGGATATTACGGATGAAGAGATTCACTCTGTGGCTAAGCAACTCCCAAACAACCGCTCACCTGGCATTGATGGACTGCCATATGAAATGTATAAACACTTCTGGCCTCTCATTGGCAAAGAATTCTGTCATGTCCTGCGTAACATTCTCCAACGTCGTGCTCTTTGTCAGTCACATCACGAAGGTACCATAGTCCTCATACCAAAAACATCCTCTCCCATGGCAGTTGGTGACTTCCGACCAGTTACTCTGCTCTGCAGTGATTATTAAGTCCTTACCAAAGTACTTGCATGCCGATTGAAGATTGTTCTACATGATATCATTGGTATTGAACAATGTTGCAGTATTCCTGGAAGAACTCTGTTAACAAACTTAGCGATACTACGGGACCTACACCTAAAAGCCGAAATGCTCCCCTCTGAGCCAATGAGTTTTCTCACCTTAGATCTTGATAAAGCTTTCGACCGCATCAGTCATGAATACTTGTACATGGTCTTGCAACACTTTGAATTTCCTGAAATCCTTATTGACTACATTCGTATGATAAATTGTAATGCTACGTCTCGAGTGCTCGTCAACGGTTTTCTTTCCCCTCTGATTCCAATACAACGATCAGTTAGGCAAGGATGTCCCCTTTCCATGCTACTTTTTGTCATTGGCCTTGAACCGTTCATTCGGACTACCCAGGTGAAGCTACAAAAAGGAAGATTGTAGTTTTACGTGACCGTGAATCTTGTGATTATGAGCCACGGGACCTCCTTTTTACGTGGAATCCGAACCACAGGACATGGCATTTCACTTCGAAAATCTCACATGCATTGACCGGGAATCGAACCCGGATCGCCTTGGTGAGAGGCATACAGCTAGACCGCTGAGCCACCACGCCCCCAAGGTGAAGCTACAGGGTTACAAACTGTCCACACATGTTTTTTGGAATGTGCGCCTATGCTGATGACGTATCAATATTGATCCGCAATAATGAAGATATCTCCCACATCGATAGCGCCCTTCAGCTCTACCATATCGCCTCTGGAGCACAATCGAACCCCCAGAAAACTGCTTTGCTTCCGCTCAATACTAACTCAGTGATTACCCAACAGCCCTGGTTCCGGATAGTAAATGAGGTGAAAATTCTTGGCATTACCTGTAAGCAATCGCTTCTGGACACAGTGCAAGCAAACTGGACAAAGGTCATTGCCAAAGTTAGGGGAGTGCTGATCCAATTTGGTCAAAGAAACCTCAATATAGTGCAACGGGTCATGATCCTCAACGTGTTTGCGCTCTCTATAATATGGTATGTCGCACAACTTTTCCCACTTCCTAAAATGTTTGAGAGCCAATTGGCAAAATATACAGGTTGGTTTATATGGCAAGGATTTTTGTTCCGAGTACAACGGGAACAGTTGTATCTCCCATCCCGGCAAGGCGGGCTAGGGCTAACAGCTCATGGCATGAAATGCCGTGCACTCCTCTGCAAGAACGATATCACCATTCTTTCCCAACATGACACTTTTACGAAAGCGCTATACAAATATATTCGAAACACAGCCCGTGGTTGTGATAGAGCTTTGCCGAAGATATTTAGGGACCATCAACAGCACCTTCTGGAAACTGTTCGCCAAATGCCTTCAGGGACTGTTCCAACGACGAAAAGTATTTATAACATGTTGCGGCAAGTGGTACACTCCAAACCGCGAATCGAGGCCACCACCCTCTACGTCCATTGGCCCACTGTTTGGAAAAATTTTGGGGCTATGACCATTTCTTCTGCTGTACACTCCCAGGTTTTTATCTTCCTCAACGATCTCATCCCAACCGCTCTACGGCGATATACCATCCGTCTTGAAGCTTACCCATGGTGTACTATATGTGGTCAAACTGATACGGCGATACACCGCTTCACATCATGCACGCGAGTTGCCTCCACGTGGCTGTGGTGTAAGGGAAAAGTATGTCAACTATTAAATGTGCCCACGGATGACCTTGATGACAGGAAGTTGATTCGTTTGTCGATGACCGCCTTCCCCCAAATTAAACAGACTGCCATTGTGTGGATAATGGGCCAATATGTACACTTCGTGATGGACAATGATCAACATTTCTCGTTCCAGGACCTCAGGTACCACCTGCAAAAAGAGCGTTGGAAGCTTAGTGAAAGTGGACAATTGTACGATAAATATGGACACTATCTGGATTTCTTGTGATGTATTAGTATGGTATTTATCATATCTGAAAATTCTGTAATTCTGTAAAGAGCTAATAAAAAATAAAAAAGTGGTAGAGCGTTAGCCTATCGCTCAAATGCCTATGGTTCAAACCCGATCAGAGCTAGGTTTTTTGCTTGAAATGTTATATGTTTATTGTTTTGTAATGACTCAGATGTTTTAAAATTAAGCGTTATATTGTGCATATTATGGTGTAAAATATATATTTAATTAAAACATAATTCGCCAGCAGATTTACTCGAGACATCTAGCTGCCAACCTACTTATTAACTTCCAGATTTTATTGAAAAGTTTCTTCTTCTGGCCGCTAGAATGCACTCGCTCTGTTAGGATTATATTGTTCGATATTTCACCACTAGATGTCACGACTAGTTTACGTGGGGCTCCATTGATTACTATACCATTGTCATTCTATGCGCATCAAATTGGTTGAATGACAAGATGATACTACGATACATTTTTACTTTTTATTTTAAAGGGTTTGTAACAGCCTATTGTGCGTTATTTGAAAATGTTAATTGAAGTAAAGAACAAAACGATTTCACATAGTATCTGAACTCTACCGTTGGTGCTAGTTCAGGATATTAATTAATACTTTTATTTCAACCAAATAGCAATCCAAAATATCCACATAGTTGGTATACACACGTCTCTGTAGGGTCATGGAAAGATTTGTTAATTCAATTAGGGTTGTGAAAGTCATACGCAGCCAGACGTGTAAAGACATGCCTCAACTCAAAGTTGGATGTTGCCCGCGTCAGGCCGATTATGTAATAATAATAATAATAATAATAATAATAATAATAATAATAATAATAATGAAAGGTTTTTGGGAAGATAAAAAGAAGAAAAGAGTCATCACCAAAAGCTAGATTTTTCTTTTTTTTAGCGCTCTCCTTAAAGTGAAATGTACGCAAATAATAATAATAATAATAATAATCGGTAGGTCAGCTCGCAACGATGCTCCCGAATTTGTTCATTTTATATGGTTATTTTGCACTACTAAAGTTATTTTACAGTTTAGATGTTAATTTTGGATGATTTACTACCGATATACATGACTTCGGAGTGGTTGAGAGTGTTTTTATGATCATATTTGACATATTTGAACAGCATGACATTTTGTTTACCTGGTTGCTTAGAAATAAGAAGGTCTACAACCAGGTTAGGTTATATAAGTTGTCATAAGTACGTCGCTGTCGCTGTTAGATTTGAACCATATGTTGCGTGTTTATAACTTCTTTCATCCAGTCTCTAACTGAATTTGGCACAGATATTGCTGCAAAATAAATTGTTGAATGGAGTTATGATACATACCGCAAGTTGTGCAAATTAAGTGTCGGCTGGTGTGACATCAATGAAACCCAGGATCTACGAGTATAAATTGTAACCTTAGTTTACTAGCACAGCTAGTTGCTTTCGCCCCTCCTGTCACAGTGAGTATTTATGCATTTCTATACTGCTTGCATGGGCTCAACTTTGGTGAATTGCGTAAATATTTAACACGAAGAGGTCGATTAAGATCTGACAGTTCCAATGCAGGTTAGGGATAACTCGTCTCATACTCTTTCGATATCAGCTTCAAAAGCGTCGGCAAAATTTACAAGAAACGATTCCTAGACTATTAATCATTTAGGGTAGGTAGGACTCTTCAGCCGTAGTGAAGGCAACCTGCCTAGGGGATGAAAACCCCGAAATCACACTCATTGCAGCAGCGTCTGTCCCGCAGCGGGCGGCTGCTAACGACGTCTGTTCCCCATGTTAGGGGCGGTCGAAATCATATCCTGGCCGTAGGTATAAAAGGCACACCATCATCATGATGAGATCAAATAAGAAAAGTGGAAATAAAAGGCCGCTACCCGAGGAGCGTCGGGGCACCCTTGGAGCCATCGCTGGGGGTGACAGCATACAAGCCGGTGGTGATCAGGAGCTGAACAGGCGGGCCCTGATCGGGGAACACCCCGAACATGTTACAGCCGATGTTGATAGTAGCATCCTAACAGCATTCAACGCTACACCTGTTCCTAGTGTTTCTTCTGATACTCAGGAGACCACAAGAGCAGGCAAACCGAGAAAGCGCATGAAATGGACAAATGAAATGAATATGTACATCATGCAATCATATTATCAGATAACGAATATGGAAACTGACACTACTGCATATAGACAGAAGTTGCACGCTGCATTCTGCCAGAAATTCCCTGATATTAATGTTACGGAACAGAGAATAGCAGATCAGCGCCGTGCTATAGTTTTGAAGAAACTTATCCCAGAACATCACCTCAAGCTGCTAATGGTTGACGTAGCTGCCGACAATACACATACCTCTGTAGACGAATCCATAGATCAGGAGTACACGTTTGGTCAATGAACAAAGGCACACCGATCATCGTTCAGATGACAAAGATGTAAGAATATCGCCGGAAGCACTCGGAGATCCAGTGCGGAAACAACTCGAAGATGAATTTGGGAAGGCTCTCATAGAATTTGAAGGGACTGATCCAATAGAGCGGCCCATGATCCCGAACCAACATTGCTCTAAGAAACTTGCTACCGCTGTTGTAACAATGAACGACATTCTCTCTCAGCATCTGTCCCAGAAATCATATTGTTTCAACCGTGTTCAGACTGCAATTTACGCTGGAGCGATAGCTGCGATACGAGTGACAGGAGGTAGATTATGGCGACCTAAATATACATCAGGTCGACAGAAGAAGATGCCAGCTTGGGAGATACGTTTACGAAAGTCAGTTGATGAACTGAGAGTAAATATCGGAAGAATGCATCAGTATGTTGCAGGCAATAGAAGTAAGAAGGTTGTTCAATGTGTTAAAATGTTGAGCCATACGAAGAGTAAACATGCGAAGTATAATCCTACGAACTGTAGCCCCCTTGAGATCCTAGACACATTAAAGCAACAACTTGAGGCAAAGGCACAGAGATTACGTCGATATAAAGAATCGAACGAACGAAAGCAACAGAACAAGCTATTTGTTACCAATGAGAAACGGTTCTATAGGAATCTTGACGATCCTGGAACTCAAATGGGCAGTTCACCGCAAAAAGAAGAGGTAGAGAATTTCTGGTCATCCCTATGGTCGAATGCTGGAGATTATAACAGCAGCGCTAAATGGATTACGGAGGAGGAGGAGAGAATGTCAGAAATTGACACGATGAGTGACTCTTCGGTATCAACTGAAGATGTGACCCGTGTGGTTAAGGAGACCCAAAATTGGAAAGCGGTAGGACCAGACAACCTCCACAACTTTTGGATCAAACGTTTCACTTGTACTCATGAGCATCTTGCCCGCTGCTACACAGATTTCATCCAAAATCCACAGCTTATCCCCTCTTACTTGATGCGAGGTAAAACATACCTTCTGCCAAAAGGTGATAGAGCCAATGATCCTTCCAAATATCGACCTATCACCTGTCTGTGCACCCTGTATAAGATATTTACATCTTGCATTGCACGTAAGATTTGTGTACACATAAATCTTAATAACATCCTGGCTGAAGAGCAGAAGGGGTGCATGAAGAAGTCTCAAGGTTGCAAAGAGCAACTTGTAATCGATGCAGTTACTATGGAACAAGCAGGAAAGATGATGCGTAACCTCTACATGACCTTTATTGATTACAAGAAAGCTTTTGATTCAGTCCCACATTCCTGGTTAATCCAAATTCTGAAGATATATAAAGTTGATCCTGCCATCATTATAAGTCTGCAACATATGATGTCCCATTGGGGGACCAATTTATTAATGTCTAATGGAGACACATGTATGGAATCGGGATTTATTCAAATCAAAAGAGGTATCTTTCAGGGTGACAGCTTGAGCCCTCTATGGTTCTGTTTGGCGCTCAATCCACTATCATCATTGCTGAACAATGCAAAGTGTGGTTTTCCAATTAAGCACCATGGTATAGTCAAATACAAAATTTCTCATTTGATGTATATGGATGACATTAAACTATATGCATCCTCTGAGAAACACATCGACAATCTAATTGCAATTACTGCTTCATTTTCTTCTGATATTGGAATGTCCTTCGGATTAGATAAGTGTCGCACCCTCACCATTCGGCGTGGAAAATTAGAGGCCCGAGAGGAATCGAGCCTATGGAAGGTAATGAGACCTACAAATATCTTGGTCTCCTGCAATCTAATCGAATTGATCATAAAGGTATTAAAGATAGCACCATAGCTATCTACAATCAATGCCTTAACAAGATTTTAAAATCAAAGTTGAATGGAAAGAACACCTTTAAGGCTATTAATACCTATGCTATCCCTGCTCTGACATATACTTTCGGTATTATCAAATGGACGCAGACTGACTTGGAGAACATCCTAATTAGGACACGTACCATCTTAACAAAACACAGATGTCTCCACCCTAAGTCAGCTGTTGAGCGATTGACAATCCCACGTCAAAGAGGTGGAAGAGGGCTCACGGACATTATCCAATTGCATGCAAGGCAAGTGAGGAACCTTCAGAGATATTTTCTGGGAAGACATGACTCTCCCATACATCAAGCCGCTGTGAAGGCAGATGACAAGTGCACACCGCTGGATCTTCTTCACGTAAGGGATATACAGTTAGCCACTGATGAGGAATGTTCAGCCACCAAGCTTCAGCAGTGGACGCAGAAAGCTCTGCACGGTCGTCATCCGTATGATCTCAACCAGAAACATGTCGACATTGATGCGTCGAACAGCTGGTTGACTCATGCTGACCTATTCACTGAGACTGAAGGATTTATGGTTGCAATCCAGGATCAAGTTGTGGCTACCAAAAACTACCTGAAATATATAGTTAAGGCAAATATTCAGGATGATAAATGCAGAAGATGCCAACTAGAACCGGAAACAATTCAACATATCACAGGAGGCTGCCAAGCAATCTCCTGTACTGATTACATGAAAAGGCACAACCAAGTGGCCAAAATAATGCACCAACACCTTGCTCAAAAGCATTTATTATCTGATAATATTTTGCCTTACTATCAGTATGTTCCCGACGCCGTTTTGGAAAATCCCAGTCACAAGTTGTTATGGGACCGATCAGTTATTACTGATAAAACCATACCAGCAAACAGGCCAGATATCGTTCTTGTGGACAAGGTGCAGAAGAGAACCTTCCTAATTGATATTGCAGTGCCCAATTCCCATAATCTGCAGCAAACCTGCTGTGATAAGATCACCAAATATCTGCCCTTGGCTGAGGAAATACGGCAAATGTGGAGACAGGAAAGTGTAGTGGTTCTGCCCATAGTAATTTCTTCTACCGGCATCATCCCCAAATTATTGGCTCGTAATCTACAAATATTGGGAATACATCCTGGTCTACATATCACCATGCAGAAGGCCGTCATCTTGGAGACCTGTTCCATTGTTCGCTCGTTTCTCAATGTGCCACCTTAAGAGAATTAGCCATACCGTCTTGCAAACAAGCCGACGATATGTTGATATGTCCCACTTCTGTGGTGAAATGAATGTAGAAATAATAATAATAATAATAATAATGTTATTGGTTTTACGTCCCTTTTAACTACTGTTGCTTTTAGAGACGCCGGGGTGCCAGAATTTTGTCCCGAAGGGGATCTTTAACGTGCCAGTAAATGTACTGACACGGCTCCCTCGCATTTGTGCACCCACAAATGGCAGCTGACTGCGCCAGGATACGAACCTGCAACCTAGGGCCCAGCAAGCGAGAACGTTACCGCTGAGCCACGCAGCCAGTCCGGTCGATTATGTCTCCAGATCCATAACATTCTTGATATACTTCTTATCTTTCTTTCTTCAATGATGGTAGCAGTTTTTATCTAGGTTGTGGCGTTTGGTAGAGGTAAATCGTTTCTAAGGTCTTCAACAAAGAATAGTTCTATTATACTCTTTGATAATAACAACGAGTTATAATTATACTCATACATTTAGGAGAAAGTAGGCTATATGTTCTTTACTGAACATCTTGTTTTTATAATTATTAAAAAATCATTCATTCACACGTGCACGATAAACATACGCAGTGAGAATGGTAATTAAATTCAACTTAATTTTTTTCAATGTTGTTTTACTATGATCGATTCATTTAGCTACTTACATAATGCTAAAGAATATCGTTTTCTCAAACAAACACTGAATAAAAATTTAGTTCCAGTTCACTGCTGGTTCATATGCACCATCATTTTTAGTCTTTTTTGTTGCCCTCGCAGAACTGTAGCTGGTGTTTCATTTCGCTCTTCCGCGATGCCTTCGTCTTCATTGCCAATCAAATCCTCCTCATCGTCCTCATCAAATGCATCATTCAAGTGTTTTCCTATGTTTATGGAGGACAGCACAGCAAACTATTACCTTAGGTATTTTGTCCAAAGCAACTCTTACGCAGTTTTCTAATATTGGGAACCGCCTTTTCAATTGACCGAAACACCTTTCTATTACAATTCTCTCTTTAACGTGTATTAAATTAAAGTTTCGTTGTTCAACATCTACCGGTGGTTTGAACGGAGTAATTAACCACGGCGATACTGCATACCCAGAGTCACCAAGAAAACAAGAAGCTCTATCAAAACGAGATATTCTCTCTCTAATCGCATTTCTCCGCCAGATTCGTGAGTCATGTACACTCCCAGGCCATTCCGCACTAACACTTGTAAACCGTTCTTTGGCGTCACAAGTAGCCTGCACATTAATGCTGGTACGACCTTTCCTGTTTACGTACTCGTCGCCGTGAAGTAAGACCGAGGGCTTTTTAATTTCGACATGTGTACAATCGAGCGCTCCAGTAACAGTAGGCATACGAAAACGTTGTTGCCAAATAAGTTTTGCTTCATTTACTTCTGGTGCTGTTGAAGGAAACCGTATCCATATGTGGGATCTTTCAATTATCTTGTCCAATACAAAACTTATAGTTTTGCAAACTGTACTCTTATGTACACCGATATCTTCAGATATACCTAATTGAAACCCGGGGTCTGCCACAAACCTCAAGAAAATCTCCATTTGCTTCCTCCGAGACAGGCCACCTCCTCTACTATCACTTTCGTTTAAGAATTCAGCAGCTAAAAAATCAACACTTTCACTCTCAAACCTTAACAATTCTTTGCACTTTGTTATTTCCCGACGAACTGCGTACTGTTTTTGTTCACGTACACGTAGGAAAGCAGCCATATCTAACGCCTAACAACGACTAAGTAAAAAGCTAGCATGCTCCGGACCAGACTAGGATATTTCCTAGCAGTTGCTAGACTCGAGATCTAGATATTTCTTTTTATTCAACTCACTTTCAAACAATTGCTAGGCTTTCGTGAAATTCTGAGCAACTGCTAGGCCTAGCAATTGCTACCCAACTTTAATCAACCAAAAGCTAGCACTGGCTTAAAAATTACCTAGACTTAGCAATTGCTAGGTTTTATTCAACCGGCCCATATCTGTGAATCTTTTACAGCAACCAAACTGATTTTTAGCCTATTTTCAATTTTGAAAAAATAGGCTTATGAGATCACCTTTTGTCCGTGTGTGTGTGCGTGTGGTGTGTGTGTGTGTGTGTGATTCGTGTGTGTGTCCCCCCCTAATAAAATCGAAACGGCTGGAGCGTTTTCAATGAAACTCGGGAAGTTCATAGCACTATTCCCGGCGACCTCGACCGTGCCCTTCAAATTTTGTTACGTCTCTCCAATCCAACATGGCGGCTGTGCGAAATATTTCACTAGCATTCGATATCTCCGAAACTATTACCGATATCGCCCTGAAATTGTGTACGATGATAAAGGGCACTACTAGAAGTTCACCTATGAGACTTTTGAAAACCTGGTGACTACAAAACCAACATGGCGGCCAAGCGAAGTTGAGATATTTAAATAGACTTTTCTCGCGATTTAACTATCTAAATGTAATGAAACTTGGTACAGCAAATGTTTATACACATTGTAATGCACTGGAGTCTAATTTAGTTCAATTGTTTACATAACCTCAAAATGGCGGCTGTGCGAAATATTTCACTGACATTCTATATCTCCGAAACTATTACTGATATCACCCTGCAATTTTGTACGGTGATAAAGGGTACTGATACAGGTATACCTATGTATATTTCATAAACCTGTAAAGTACGAAACGAACATGGCGACCAAGCGAATTTAAAATATTTTAATAGACTTTTCTCGTGATTTAACTCTCTGAGCGGAGTGAAATGTGGTACAGTAATTGATTTTGCAGATTGTAATGCACTGCCATCTAATTTAATTCAATTGCTTACATAACCTCAAGATGGCGGCTGTGCGAAATTTTAAAATTAAGTTTTAATTTCTTGTGTCGTAATCATGCGATCAAAGTGAAAGTTTGAATAATGAACCTAGGCAATAATTGTCCTTGAATGGTACATAACTCTATGGCCTATACACATAACACTCCTAAATGGTGAGCTCCCGAAATATTTAGACGGTTCTCAATATCTATGAATCTTTTACAGCAACCAAACTGAATTTTTTAATGTTCATAGAGACTATGAACATATGTTCACCTATAGGACTTTCAGGAACCTGGTGAGCACAAATCCAACATGGCGGCGACGCGAAGTATAAATATTTAAATGGACGTTTCTCGCGAATTAACTATCCGAGTGCCGTGAAACGTTGCACGTTAAATGCTTATACAAATGTTGTTCCACTGGTATGTCATTTATTTCAATAGTTTGCATAATCACAAGATGGCTGGTGTGCGTACTTTTAACATCTCGTTTTTACTTCTTGTGTTCTAATCATGCGATTGAAGTTTGAATACCACACGTACACAATAATCTTAATGTAATAGTACAAAAATAAAAATCCAACCTGGCGACCATCTGAAATATTTAGACGGTTCTCAATATCTACGAATCTGTTACAGCAATTAAACTGAAATTTTGTATGTTGATTGTGGCAGTTAACATAAGTAGGATATATGGAAATAGGCTGTATAGTTCTTCACGGAACTACTTGTTTATGTTCAAAGAGACTATGAACATATGTTCACCTAAAGGACTTTCAGTAACCTTGTGAGCACAAATCCAACAAGGCGGCAACGCGAAGTACAAATATTTAAATGGACGTTTCTCGCGAATTAACTATCCGAGTGCCGCGAAACGTTGCACGTTAAATGCTTATACAAATGTTGATCCACTGGCATCTAATTTATTTCAATTGTTTGCATAATCACAAGATGGCTGCTGTGCGTAATTTTAAAATCTCGTTTTTACTTCTTGTGTTCTAATCATGCGATTGAAGTTTGAATACCACACGTACACAATAATCTTAATGTAATAGTACAAAAATAAAAATCCAACCTGGCGACCATCTGAAATATTTAGACGGTTCTCAATATCTACGAATCTGTTACAGCAATTAAACTGAAATTTTGTATGTTGATAGAGGCAATTAACATTAGCAGGATATATGAAAATAGGCTGTATAGCTCTTCACGGAACTACTTGTTAACTGTCATTTTCAACTTCAGCACACTCAAAATCATATAAATCAACTACGGTATTTTGGTCTTTGCAAAAACAAAAAGTTACAACTTGTTGTCTAGTGTTATCGGTATCATTTTGCTCTCTTCTTTAACTGTCCTATTATGATCAATATCCAGCTGAAACAATGTTATGATACTTTGAATGGAAACCTTCATTAGCGTTGTTTGAATGATGGAATTCATAAAAATACTTTTCATTTTACTTTGTATTTCGACATTTTCTTATGGACTTCCTCTGCTAAGAAAATTTTGTGTGGATGTATTGGGTGTGAACATTTCCATTCTGGATTGTTAATTATATGGACTCATTGATGTGGGCTTATTAATCTAGAAGCACTGCTGCACTCACACAAAAGTTCCCTTAAGCCTCTATACATTAACAGATCTAGTTCACGGTTATTCATGGTGGTAGTTATTATATAATTCTGGAATATAATCAATATAATTACTGTTTTGTGACAAAGTACGCTAATTATCCTTTCAATTGTTAACCCCAGAGTCAACTCCGACATGTCTCACAGCCACAGTAACGCAATGATATAAATGCATACAAACGTACCGAGTTTGTATGGTGAATTGTTAATTAACATGCAAGTTTTGTGTATATAAACAGCGCTATTTTTGTGCCTTTCATTCCTGCTATCATGTTACACGACTTTACATATTAAGAGATTTGTGTAGTGCCATGATAATGTAGCTTTGACATTTCAATACAATTGAAATCTGCGACAACACAAATATTCTGTTAATGTGGAGATATTAAAGCGAGCTCTCGCCTGTACAGTACATTTAAAATAAACATATGTTGATTCTACTGTGAAGCTGTATGATGGCTTTAAAAACAATCAACATGCCCATGTTTGAAGCTAAATTTGTATTTGCTTTGGCATGTGCTCTTTAAATTATGAATTATTACGTATATTAGTTATTCATGTTTCAATATCCGGCAAGGGAAGTGATTAATAATAACAGATAGCCCTCATTACTGGGCAACTGTGCAGTCTATCCCTAAACGTAGGTAGAGAGAAGTACTGTAGAGCCACACAAAGGGGCTCATAGTATGTGAGGTGTTGGTGACCAAGGGGTCTCGAGGTGAGACAGCTTAGAAGCCATTTTTCAGGGTTGCCATATTAACAATTAATATTGTAGCTTTCAGTCGGTCAACACAATTACTGGAATATGTGAAAAATAACCAGAAATAAATTACATGTGATTAAGATTTATATAAAGTAAAACCTGCCTAAACCGGTCCCTTTACTTATTTATTTCTTCTTCTTCTTCTTTCCTCTATTTTGACCATCTTTTGACCACGTAAAATAACCCATTGCATTCACTGTCTCTTATTTCCTTTATCCTTTCTTCCCTTCCAGTAGTTCTTCATTACTTCACTTGTCTCCTTCTTCTCTCTTTCGTCCAGATGTTAACCCGCTTCTTCTTTTCCTTCTCCCGGAAACCCTTGACATTTTTGATCATTTTCTGTCAAGTCCATAATAATATATATTGTTACTTCCATCTCTTCCATATCCCTTTTTATACTTTGTATCCATTGATTACTATTCTTGCTTTTGTATACATTTATTTATGTATTTATTTATTTATTTCTTCTTTTTCTTTTTTTCGAATCACCCACTTTGGAGTACGTCAGATCAATCACTTCTTAGATGCTTGTGCTCTCCCTTTCTCTCAATACTTCTTCATTATGTCTGTTCTCCTCTTTCTTTCCTCTTGTGATATCTGCATCGGTTTTCTGGAGACAGCTCTGGCTTGGAACTTCTTGGTGTTGTCTTTTGTCACGGTTTTGGCTGTACCATTCATCAACATGATTTCAGTAATCTGGAGCTCTCGCAGGCCCTTTTCTACTTCCGTAAACCAATTAGGTTTGATCTTCTTTTTGGAATATAAGTCAAAGATTTATTGATTTATTTATGTATTTATTTATTTATTTGCGCACAACAGGATTTTCATCTAAATTACAGTGGCATAAAATATTACACGGTATGTTATCTTAAAACTTATACTATCTTAAACTAAGCAGTAAATAAATAAAACTAATTAAAATAACTAGGTGTGAAATTAAAACAGTATATTACAGTAGGGGGGTAAGGGGGGTTCTAACTCACCCGGCGTTGCTCGGGCGGCGTCCATGTTAAATCATTAATATTTGGCCAACCCATGGTCCGATTTTGACAAATGAGGTGTCATTGGACTCAGGCTGACGGGGGCATTGCTATTGACCATGTATTATATTTTTCAAAAAAAAAATGAAATTTTTCGTTTTGGAAAATAGGCAATAGTTAGAAAACCAAACATGATAGAACGTTGTGCTATGGCTCAAACGAATGGTCTTTATGACCTTTATTTTTTGTAATAAAACGTTTTTATTTTTTATGTTTTTTTTGAAAAAACTCGAATTTTGAAAATCCCATATATTGGAAACTAGAAATTATACCAAAAAGTTTGTTTGACATAAATGAAAGGTCCCTATGCCCCCTACCCCCAAAATAAATTTCAAGTCTCTAGAGAAAAAAATGTGTTTTGTAAGTAGTGGGATGACGAGAGAGCTGCCTCACTTCTTATTGAACCCTCCTCGTATTTGCCCCGAACCTGATATCTCGCTAACCAATGGTCGGATTTGAACATACAGGGTGTCCTAGCACTCGTAGTGATGCCCCCTACTTTTCTATAGGCTCTTTATTTAATGAAAAGACCAAAACTAAAAGGTCATCCGCTTTTAATATCTCGCGAACCAATCATGCTAGAGGCATGTACGACGGGTCCAAGGACTCCGGGTGACGTCCTCTCTGCTATGGACCACTCGTTATAATTAAAAAAAAATTGGAAACTCGAATTTGGGGTAAACACGTGTTTTTTGTGATTTTGCCTATATCTCACGAACCAATAACGCTAGAGGCGTGTACGACAGGTCCAAGGACTCGGGGTGACGTCTTTTTTGCTATGGACCACTCGTTATAATTTTTTTTTAAAATTGGAAACTCGATTTTAGGGTAAACACGTGTTTTTTGTGATTTTGCCGATATCTCACGAACCAATAACGCTAGAGACGTGTACGAGGTGTCCTAGGACTCGGGCTAACGCCCCCTTCCAAATGTGGTAGATATGTTTTACAAAAAATAATTCACAAAGAGCCTAACGCCATACATGTTGAAACAAACTTTTCTTTTTCTTTACCTGTTTATAATGTTCATGAAGCGTGGTGGTTGAGAGAGACGATACGGCAGGGTGTGTGTGTTTCAACGAACCTGTCGCTAACCACAAGGACCATGTTTAATAGAACAATCGCTATTTCGGCGGGTCGATGTATGACAGAGCGAGGGTGCGTTTTTCTGATATTTTACCTTTGACGTGTAAACGGTGATGAGAACTTGGTTCTATGTTGGTCGAAGCGAGTACAGAAAACAAACTTTCAGACGAGCAGGAGGTGAATGTCATTTGAGCTTATTGGAAGGCGTTGATCTGACTTGACAACAGGTGCAATGGAAAAATGACAATGACACTTGAAGGTGAAATAATCTGACCATTGTGGTGGCAGGGAAGAGCGAAATGCATGTGAACACATGTGAAACCACATGCACGCTAAACAAGTTACATCCTGTCTTGCTTCGTACGTGACAAAATGCAAGTTCATGTGAAATTTGATCTGCCACAGGTGTTCGCCTGGGACGTTAGCTGTCCACGTGCACGATAACTGTTAACAAGTCACATCCTGTTTTGCTTCGTACGTGACAAAATGCAAGTTGACGTGAAATTTGATATGCCACAGGTGTTCACCTTGGACGTTAGCTGCCCACGTGCCTGATAACAGAATGTTCAAAGCATGGGAATCGCTGAATCAGTAAAAAGTATGATGCAACTTGTGGGAATGATGTCACAACCAATAGATAGGCAAGAGCTGCGAACAGCAGTGGTGGGATGTGGAGGGGGGAGATGGAGAGGGGTAATGTAAGAGAGAACACAGGTGGAAAGGGAAAGACAAACATGTATGAACATGCACGAAGCGCGGAGCGCAGTACACATAGAGCTATAGGAGGTGTACAACATGTGTGAATAAATAAAAAGTGCACAGGTTCACACAACATGTAATTTATTGATCCAAGAATTAAACATAGAGTTAAATCCTAACCATTTGAAATAGAGTTTATTTCCTTTTTGTTTCAACACTTTTTCCACTAGATAATGCTTAGGAAATGCTGTTTTCTGAAGTTCATGGAGATAAAATCTACCTTTTATGGGTTGGTGGTTGAGGTCCTCGAGTAAATATGTGACTGGAGTGTCCAAGTTGACTCGAAGAATTCGAAATAGTTCAGTCCCCCACTGAGGCGTGTAGCCCTTATTGAAGGCAGACTTAAATTTGCTCACACGAACAAAATCCCCAATTTTCAGTCGGTGACGTTTAGGATCGGCTGTTTTTATGGGGTTAAACAGTTTATCCAATCGCTGAATATTTTTAGTTACGAGGCGTGGCTTGGTCCCAATCGTTCTATGTTTGGTGTCATTGTAACGTGATACTAGCTCAGGTAACATGTCCAACCAGCGATAACTGCCCTGAGCGGTAAACGCTTTCCACATATGGGTTTTCAATGTTCGGTTGAACCGCTCGACCACACTGGCTTTGAGATTGCTGTACGTGGTGTAATGGTGAATATCCATAGATCTGAGAAAACTGGAGAAATCCTTGTTGAAAAATTCTTTCCCCTGGTCGGTTTGTAGCAGCTGAGGTTGACTTTTGGAGTGTTGAATAATATGTTGAAAGGCCTTGGTAACTAGTAGACCATACTTGCGACGCAAAGGTTCAACAAAGGCCATTTTGGAATGGACATCAATGACGGTCAACATATAGCGTACACCGTCGTTAACGCTAGCATAGGGTATCATTTCAACCAAGTCAGCCTGCCAAAGTTCATCCACACCTCGTGAAATCACCTTGAGTCGCGGATAGTGACGCCTAGCTGGGCGATGCAACTCGTGAGCAATACCCATTTTAATGGGTGAGGGCTTAAACAATAATTTTGGCATTTCGAAGTTCTTGTTCAATTTCTTGAATTTCCCAATCGTGACCGGTATGGCCAGCTTGACGTGAAGCATGCAACAACTGTAGCCGCTGGACGAGCTTATTGGGATTGTGCCAGTAGGTAACATCCACAAGGGGTTTTAATGGTTTAAATGTCACTCCCGAAGCGGATGCTTTACGACGAGTACTTTGACTGGTGGGAAACATTTTTGCAATGATGGTTTTATATTTTTGAGATATATTGGCATTCACTTGTTGAGCGGGATCATACTGTCTTTTGTGGGCATGGGTATCCAATAAAATGGATTTATATTTGTCAAGATCCTCTGACGTATAATCATGGGGAGAGGGGGTTCGAGAAAAGAGCAGCTTTAACAGTCCTGGCGTTAATTTATAGTTGATGTTTTTAATGACAGCTTTAGTACGAACAAATTTAATGGATGAATCGCCAATTTTAAAACTATCATTCTCATAGCGAACACCATACGTGGTATCAGTGTTTCCAATATATAGATCGGTGAAATAGGGTTCCAATGTTGATCCATAATATTTTATTAAAATGGTTTTCATTTGAGCTTTATGTTGAGGGGTGGCCAAGAGTTGTGAAAACGGAGACGCCCTGGAAGGGCAAGGTGTTTCGACCCTGGCCAAGGATTTCTTTTTTCTCAAAAACTCTGCAAGGGGTGCGGCCTTTTTTGAGGCGTAAACACTTGTTTCCCCTCATCCTCAACCTCGCTAACACTAGTCAAATCTTCCTGGTCCTCTTCCTCTTCCTCAGGGTCCTCGTGCAGCGTCTGCGTGGCTTGTGAAACGGTGAGTAGCGTTTCAGATGGCTTGAAAGAGGGTTTCAACATGGCTTTTAATGGAGGTGCTAAATGTTGCTGAATAAACAAAGCATGATTTGCACGTGATTGTTTCAATTGACGAAACTTTTGGCGAATAGTATTTTTTGCTGTAATAATATTCTTTTTCAATTGACTCTCTGCTAACGCCATGGTGTCTTGACAAATGACTTGACGGGGAATGAGACAGGGCCTTAGATAGCAATAAAATGATCAAACCCTAAGCGATACCGTCCTTGGTTTAGTTCACCTTGTTTGTCAATCACTAAACAGGCATGACGGTGAGTGTTCCAGCACTTGGCACACAATTCTGTAAACATTTGAAAGGTCATATCCGGATTCAGATGTTCATTATAAATGTGACGACTGTTCCTCTCGTCCTGACGAAATAAAACAATGACTTTGGCATTGTCACGAATCAACTGTTTGGACATTTTAGAATACGTTTGTTCAAGATAGAAGCAATCGATATGTTTGTGACGACCCATGCTGAAATAGCTTTGAATGATACCTTGACGTTCAGTGGATACATCATCGAAAATCATGAGTGAATCAGGCTTTACCTCATCCGGTGAAATCACATTTTCTTGCATGGAAAATGTAAAATAACCCATATTCTCTTTTTGTAATCCAGACATGACTTGATCCAGAAACACGTAGAGGGGTTGGTAGAGAGATTTTGCAAAAATATAAATATTTTGAAAACGCAAACCATTGGGCGCTGTAATGACCGTTAGCAAAAGATTAGTCTTTCCACAGCCGGAATGCCCCACAATGATGCAGCGAATGGAAGATGGAAACAGTGAACCATGGCGTGGTTCACGTGATGTGGGACAGAGATGGGAAACCATGTCCCCCACGGGGAATGACTCCTGCTGCTTAATAATCTTCATTTCAACTGAGGCTTAGACAGGCTAGCAGGCTGTCTATATACAGGACACCGAACCTTGTCATAGAAACAGTAGACTGGTACTACAGGTTGACGATGGATGTCTTTGGACGTGCGTTGATGGCCAAAGCTAGGCCTGTCCCCATACATGATCCTAAACAAGAAAAAGATCCTGCTAATAAACAGTATGTGAATAGGTCAGTAGTGCCACGCACAAAACAGGGAGATTATGACTTTAAGGGAAAGCGGTTAACCCATGTAAAACATCCTCAAGTGTCTACAGACGTTACTACGAAAAAGTATGTGGATAACAAAGTGTATGAGTTTTATGACAAAGTGCCCCAGCTTACGGTGAATGGCTATAGCGCTAATCACCATCGGTTTATTCACGTGGAAGACCCACAAGACGAAGACGATGTTTGTACCAAGCGTTACATGACCTAAGTAATGAAAAGGCTTTATAAATTTATCCCATCTGTATTTTTAGTGTATCTGACAAATGAAAAACCTGCGAATGACAGAAACCATTTACCGCTAGTCCATGATCAGCACTTGACCTATGTGCTTGCTTCGGGTTTAAGCCACTATCGATTCCACTATGATGGAACCATTCACATCAAATATGGCATACCTGATGAGAACCATTTACAAATAAAGATAAATGGTCATAGGATGTTGGTCCATAACCATGAAATGGTCAATGCAGGTGACGAATTATCCTTTCATCTCATGTTGACATGGGATGAAAAGCATGCGGGAAAAACCATAAACGATTTCCCACTTTATGTGGAATTGGAATATACGGCCATGAAATAACCAACTGACGTTAGTTGTGATTTAAACTTTCTTGTGAAAGGTTGTTGGTCATTATCATCATGGTGAAACAAAGGTATGCGGTGAGAAAGACTAAAAAAAGGACTTTGTCCTTGGCAAAGCCTGGGCTTAAGACATTCGTGGACAAGCCCTTGCGAAAGAAAAAAAGAAAAAATAATGTATTGACCATAAGGAAAGCCTTTCGAGCAGCACAGAGACATGTTATTCCAAAACGTCGGCGACAGGTTTCAAACCAAGGGCGAGTGATTCCCGTCCCCAAACGAGCGGGATTCTTACCTGCATTATTTGCCGGTTTGGCTGCTCTGGGTTCACTTTTGGGCGGTGCCAGTGCAGTGGCGAAAACCATTAAAGCCGCGCAGCAGGGCAAGCAACAACTCAAAGAAAGTCAGCGACACAATGAAACGATGGAAGCGATTGCCATGGGGGCTAGAAATGCCAATTTAAAGCCAGCCTTTTATCAAAAAGGATTTCGAAGTATTAAACAAAATTTTACCTCAGCCATAGCAAGACATGCCCTGACGCATCAACAAGTGGAAAGCTATGCTAAACAACTAAAGATTTCTCATTTTCGAGGTGTGATTATGGGAAACCAATTACCCCCACGACCCTGGAAACAGGAATGTGCTGTTGTCAATTTGGATGATCACCGAGGACCAGGAACACATTATGTAGCTTATGTCAAAGAGGGATCCATTGTATGGTACTTTGACAGTTTTGGGAATTTGCCTGCGCCCATGGAGCTAGTGACCTATTTTGGAAACAGGATCAAGATATATTATAATGTGAAACGAGAGCAAACGTTTAACAGCCAACAGTGTGGACGTTTGTGTTTATTTTTTTTATATAAGACGCAGCATAAGCAAAAACGCCACCATTTTGTCGGCAGAAAGTAAAACGTTTACACTGCATGGACGTGGACCTGAAGTCAGCCTAGACTTTTACCCGCCTATCGAATTGAGTGAAAACCCCTATGGTTTAGGACTTGTTTCTCTTGAAACGTACAATCGAATATACAACATACGTGAAAATGTGAACAACAAGTTTTACTATGATGATTCTGTGCTCACCCTGAACTCTGGTGGATAAACGATCGATGATATTTATGAACACATTGATGTGGTGTTGATCAATCAATATGGTTTAAAGTCATTTCTCGATGGAACGCGCAAGTTTGAACTTGTAGGAAATACCAACACTCATCGCTGCAGTATTTTCTCCACATTCAACATTGACTTTAAAACACGCGCCGATTCCATTGGCCCATTACTAGGATTTAAACCACGTGTGTTGGAGCCCAACAAAAAACATGATTCGGACCATGAAGTGAAATTCATTGAGGACCATCATGTGTCGGTGACGTGTAATATTATTAGCCAAGTGTACACTAATCAAGAACCATCGCATTCGCTTTATGACTTTATTGTGACATCGCCCAATGGGTATATTATTCGAGAAAACCCTCCAGTGGTGCTTTTTCATTCTGTGGCTGTCGATAGTATTAGCAATATAACATTAAGACTGATCAATAGAGATCAACAACTCATTGATCTAGATTCCACCACACCAGTGACTTACAAGTTGGTGCTAAAGCCACAATGAAGTTTGTGTATAAAGCAACAACACCATCTAGGAATGGTGTTATTTGTTTGCCACGTGAATACACGTTAACATCTCAAGACAAGCAGATTTTACAGCATTTGGGTTACCACATCAACCCTCATAATGAATTCTATCCTAGAGATAGCGAACCGCTTCGAGGAGCAACCAGGAGTGGTAAGAATTGATATCCATTCATATCAAGCTCAAACACCTGGACTCAATAACAATGATGAAATTCAATTTGTTATTAACAACCAAGATATTTACACCCTACCGCATGAAAGTGTCATTCAGATTGAAGGTCGGCTCACCAAAGCCGATGGCTCTACACCCATCACATCCAAGTTGGCCAACCATGGTTTGGCCTTTCTGTTTTCTGAAGTGCGGTATGTCATTAACGATATCGTGGTGGATAGCACTCGAAATGTGGGCATTTCCAGTGTCATGAAACTATACCCCTCTTATAATGAGGAAGAAGGTAAAATACTTTGCACGGCAGGTTGTTGTCCTGACTCGACCAATGACTGGATGGTACACACCGATGGGACCTTTACTGGATATTTACCTCTTAAACTGATTTTAGGCTTTGCCGAAGATCACCAACGCATTGTGGTCAACGCAAGGCAAGTGCTTTATCTATGGAGAGACAGGAGTGATAATAATGCACTCAAGGGAGCCGACAATGCCCCCATAGATTCAAAAATTCAACTACTACGCTTGCTATGGAAAGTGCCTCATGTGACCCTTGAAGATAGCAAAAAACTGGACATACTCAAAATGGTAAAGAGAGATATGCCTCTACCCATGGAATTTAGAAGCTGGGCACTCCATGAGTATCCGCTATTGCCCACCACCAACACACACAGTTGGTCTGTAAAAACAGCTCGCTATACAGAGAGACCTCTCTACCTGATCGTGGGTTTTCAAACGTATCGCAAGTATCAAAAAACCAAAGATGCCACGCAATTTGATCACCTGCAATTGAGAAATGCACGTCTTTTCCTCAACGGAGCTGTGTTGCCCAATGAAGGACTGGATTTGGATTTTTCAAAAAATAAGTTTGGTCCCCTGTACGACTTGTTTTCTAAATTTCGATGGTCGTATTATCAAAAAGAGAACGGCCCCATGCTACTACCCCAAGCGTTTAAGGCAAGAGCGCCACTGATTATCTTTGACTGTTCTTACCTGGAAGAGTCTGTCAAGCCATCCAATATCGACATTCGACTAGATTTTGAAACGCATGACAATGTACCAGCCAATACCACGGCCTACTGTTTGATTATTCATCACAAACAAGTCAACTATTATCCACTATCCAACCAAGGGACGAGTGTATAAATAACAGCTCAACCCACGTCAAGCCGCTCAGTCATGTCTTTCTTTAAAGCCTCAAGAGACGTTACATCCATGAATTTAAACTCTGAGGAACAACGTTTCAAGACTTTTGCCACATGGCCAGTGCCCTTCATAAACCCTCAAGCCTTGGCGGCCGCAGGATTCTACTATTTAAAAACAAGAGATGAAGTGAAATGCGCCTTTTGTCCCATCATCATAGACCAATGGCAGGAGGGCGATGAACCCATGCAGGAACATCAGCGCTGGTCACCCGCCTGCCCCTACCTGTGTAGAATGGAAGTGGGAAATATACCCTGTCATTCAAGCTATCCCTCACTTGTGTCTCTGAGTGATGAAAAAAGAACAAGTTACGATACGTGTGGACCGTATGGTGTCCATGGTGCTTCGGTGAGCTGCTCACCATCAAAAACGCCTAGTTTAGAGACATTAGGACTTCATCGGTGTTATGGACGTTACAAACACAAGAGACTCTATTGTTGTATCAGTTGGTATCGTCCTTATCCCAAAATGACAAAACCCTGTAAGAAGTGTTATGATAATAAAATGATGTAACTCTTAAATTCTTATTTTTGCATGTCCCCCTGTCCTACTCTAACCTCAATTTGAAACTAGCATGGCAGGTAAGTCCATGCCATGATCACACTTTAGTGGTCGATCGTCAGTCAGTCGTCAGTTGAACTTGGTCCAGGCAAGCGTCAACAGGTTGCGCACACTCATTGTGGATTGCCAAGGGTTTAAAATTGGTGACAACAAATTTATATTTAAACAAGTGGCCATTATCGATTGTACCACGTTTTGGATATCGCAAGCTACGCATTTGCTATTTAAACCACCCCATGCTTTTGATTTGTTGTGTGAAAAAGACCGTAAACAAACCCAGTGGATTGAAAATCATAGGCAACTAGACTGGAAACAGGGAACCATTTCCCATAAATATTTGGACGTGGTCATGAAAGCACACTTGTCCTCGGCCAATGTGGTATTTGTGAAAGGTAATGAAAAACGTCAATGGTTGCAACCATTTTTGGCGTCTTACTGCCAATGTATCGACCTCATGGAGTTGGGCTGCCCCTCCCTGCAAACGCTCATGGATACTTGTTCCTGTGGCAACATTACCCATACAGCCCTATCGCATGCGTGGCATCTCTTTCATTGGTTAACCACCCATGCCTGCTGGGAGTTGCTGAACAAAATTATAACTCAAGAATTACTGTGAATGACGCCAGTGAGATTTCTACAAGCGACGTGTAAACATCTACAACACGTGATACCATGGAGGAAGGCAATGCTACGAACAAAGCCATCGGCAAGTTCTTTGTGTGCAAAAAGGAACTAGACAGTTTTACCAAAGAGGAACTCTTGGCGCTCCCCAAGTCGTTCATTTATTATGTGGCCGCCAACGCGGTCAAAGAAATCTGGCAACATGTACCAAAATCATGGACTCAAGACCCTGTGTTGAGTGAATTGCAACCCTGTACGGATTACGATCACCATAAGCAAGTGGCCATGGCAAAAATACCGTCTATGCGTCAGTGTGCAACTTGCCAGCTAGTGAAACTGTATCACGGTCATAAGAGTCCATGTAAAGACTTTGTTGAATCATTCCACGGGTGTCATGGCGAGAAAAAGCAACAACAACAACAAACACAAACATCGCCCACAGAGGAGGAGGAAGACCAAACCTTTTTACCAGCGATGGAAAAGGATATGCCAGACCTGTAATGGCAATGGCGTCATTGACAAAGTGATTCAATACTTACCTTTCGAAATCCATCTTCCAGGTTATCGTTTTTGCGGCCCTGGAACTCGTCTCGAAAAACGTTTACAACGTGGAGATGTACCCATTAATCTTTTGGATCAAGCATGCAAGGAACATGACCTTTCTTATCGCCATAGTAATCCTGGTTTAAGACATGTGGCAGATAAATTGTTATTGAAGAAAGCTAAACAACGTTTCACATCCAGTGATGCCTCAGTGGGTGAAAGGATGGCAGCCCTGATAGTCATGAATGCTATGAAAGGAAAGTTGATGATGCATGGACATAAACATTGCGGAGTGAGGAATTAGGATTTGTTTGTATTCTATATTTCTTTTGTCAATTCAATATGACTATGAAATAAAAACTTAAGTTTACCAGAGCACGATGTTTTGTTATTTTTAATTTTAAGAAATCGTGATGTTGATGGCTTATGTTTCATTTTACACATTTCACACATGATGAATTCACACACTGCCATTTGTCATTTTGCAATTTACAGATTTTAAAAAAGTTCGTTTGAAGTTTTGCGTTTTTAATGATATGGATTTTTCCAGTTTGTTGATGACATATTTTAAACAATGTCCGTTTGAAGTTTTTTGAATTTTCAAATTTCACACATTGCCATTTCCAGTTTTTAAAAATGTCCGTTTTAAGTTTTGCGTTTTTGGTGATATGGAAACATGGAATTTCCATTTTGCTGTTTTCACATTTTTCCATTTGGTGTACGTCGAAAGATGAGATTTGACAATGATGTTGATGCAAGTGCTTGACCATGGCAATGCTGCAATGTGTTTATGGGTGTTTGGAGAAACGTCGAGGTCTACGACTACTGCAGGTAAGACTGTTTTTACAAAAATAATGTCTTTTGACTGCCACATTTCAATGAAAAACAAACGAAACTATTGTAAACAAAATGAGTATATAAGTGACCATTTACCCCCTCCCCACCCTACCTCACCGTGTTTGCTCTGGTCAACCATACACATCAGCTTTCTCTCTCCACTCATACATTCACACCTGTCTTTGGGAACAAACACAACCACTTTATTTATTCCCAGAAGCACATTCTCGACATGCACACTCATTCCAAAATAACTTTTTAGTTGATCATTTACATTACAAAAATAATAATATAAAGTTACTAAATATCTTACTTATTTCATATTTACAAAAAAACACAACTTTGTACAGCGTTAAAAGTATCACACTATTCACCAATCAAAAAATTTAAAAAAAATTGCATAGAACTTTTTTTTAAGAGCAAAAGGTCCAAGTGGGTTGCCACTATTTACAAAATCTACTATTTACAATGGCAGAAACCAATATTTACAAAATACTAAATCTACAAGTTACATAAAGCTATGTCCCATAAACGATTAAACAGTGAAATCACACCTCGTCCTCCTTGCGATCATAACCCCAGGGCAGGCTGGTGAGCAGGTCATCAGCTCACACACGTTTGTTATCCATGGAGGCGAGGGTGCGTTTTCTCTGTTCCACAAGATACAAATGATGGTTGCTGGATTGTATCCTGCACTGTGTATGAGACATAGCTTTGCCAGTGCGTAAAACCGCTAGATAGTCATCAACACGTAGCGATCTTACCACTGCCCTACCTACACCTTTTGCTCTTTTGGCTTCCTTACAGTCGAGTGTGCGGTAAGCATACATTTTTGAGGCCAAACCTACGAATTCCGTCATAATGGAATCACCGCATTCATCTTTTAAAACGCCCATTTCCTTCTTGTTTTTTATGGGCAGCTGAAACACGTTGTCAGCGCTATAGCAAGAGGTGTCGAACCAGTCACTATGCTGCCTCATGACGTCATAGGGGTTGCAGTGGCGAATGTGGTAAATTAATGAGTCCGTATCCATATACAAAAGAGAGACGTTCTCAAAATGGCGTTTGGCAAACTCATAGTGGAATCGATACATGACCGATTTAGAAAAGTCTAAAATGACTTGACCCAAGTAAATGGGTTTATCCATGGTCACGCTGGTCTTACTCATTTCAATAGTAGCCAAATCCTCATCGATAATGTTGATCGATTTGAAATTTGGCTTGGCAATGTATCGCCGGGCACCCCACCGCCCCTCCTAGACATTCACCAATTTAATGTCACGGTATTTGCGGACATTCTCCATGGACTTGCCATAGATGCAGTTGTTCATTAATTTAAAAAAAATAATTTCAAACTGCTGTGTTGTCATTTGTCGGTGCTCTGTGTTGAGTCGCATGTATGGCTCAAGCCATGCTTTTTGAGCAAAAGAAATACCCCTGTGGATTTTCTTCAACACCAAGCCTTGGGCGAGGCATTGCACCAACATTTGGATATGTAGCACATACCGATTTTTGTTGTAAAGTGTGCCCATGAGTTTTTCAGTTTTCACTTTACTGTCAGGGGGAACCATTTGCTCAAGGCAGAATGGGAAATCGGCATGTTCATCATACAAGGATGATGGATATTCAATATCCACTTCTAACACATATCCACGGCCTGTTTCTTGGCTAGCCATGTTCACATCAAATTCTGACACTTGTTTCTCTGTCAGCCAAGCAAACTTCCCATGGGGCAAAGGCTGACTCGTGGCGTAACCGTACGAATTATTCACGTCATAGTACATTAAGTACGATTCTGGTTTGTCCGGTGAATAATCAGGCATGTAGACATTGTTCGCTTCGGCATGGCGTTGGTTAAGCGACACAAAGCCGCCACGAATGCCCTTTTCAAAAAATAGAACCATGTCTACATCAGTGAGTAAATCCATTTCCACTTGAGTGTATTTCAAAGCAGCATCGAACGAGAGCCCAGGACTCGTATAATAGTGAGCCGGGTCAAGACCGTAAATGTGTTGACACAAGTTACAGAATTTTTCAAACACATCGGTGAGTAGCAATACATCCAGTTTTAGGTAATGCAAAGCATATTCACTTAGCGTCTTCATGCCAAACACTCGCCAAACTTGACATGCATGTGCATAGTCTTCATCGGAAACGGTACTGCGTGTTAGTTTCGAGTAAAATTTCTCTTGTGGTGGGAGTTTTCTTTGCTTTAACACGTCCCAGCTATTGCAGAAATCATACGGGAATATACCTTTCCGAATGCACAATTGAAATTGCTCAGGATCATTAAAATGCATTCTAGTATTTTTTAATTCCTCCTCATTCAAGCCATTCACAAGGCTGTCTAGTGAGGATGCCATAAACTTAAAGGAATCCAAAAATTGAATGCTAAAGTCGCCCAACCTCCATGTCAGGGCTGTAAAACGCTCATGGTTTTGGAGAATAATGGTAAACGAGCCCTTGTTGACATGACCCAATTCACGAATCAAAAACTGAATGTCCTAATTCGCCAGATTGTGGAAAAAGACACTGATGAAACGAGGAGCTGGAAAGTTCAAGTTGCATTTGCTGTGCGCAGATCCACGAAACTCCCCTGTAAAATGCGAGTGGTCTCTGACTCTTTCCTCTCCACTTAAAATAGGCTTTTCGCAAATATGGCATGTCGTGGCATGCTCATACCGCTGCTGCTGTTCTGGAGATAGGCTCATGGGTACTGGGTGGTCCAGTAATTCCTGTACATCATGAGCCAACTTGACAAGTTCATCCAAGAACCATTTGGCACAATCTGGCCCCTCGCGGTATTTGTAAACGGATTGTGTGGGGTCATAGGCACACACCACATTAAATCCTATGGCAAAGGGTTCATATTTTTGAATGGGTGTGGTTGAGCTAATGGTGGGATCTGGTTCACATCCCGCCATGGGTGTGGTGAGAGCTTCGAAAACTGCATACACCACATAGGGGACAGTGTCACGCTTGTGAATGTCCTTAAACTTTAACACAGCCTTGTCCCCTTGTGGCAATATCAATCTCACCGCTTCCTGAGTAACACAATCTACCCTATGACGTTCCAAAAGTGTAAGAGTGGTATAATATTGCAGACAACGATCACAAATATGTTTTGTACACTTTTTCATAGACATTTGACTGCTTAGCAATCTACTCAAGCATTTAATCAGGCAATAGTGATTCACCTCTCCATAAGACAGATATAAAAGATGAATGTGGTGTCGTTTCGGTTCTTTTGCGGCATAAAGAGGACCCACAATCTCATCACCATCAAGGCCATACACCATGAACGAAAAGTCCTGGTTATCTTGTTCAAACCTATGGATCTCGGTTAAGTCCATAGGGAACGTTACTCGAGTTAAATTTAACGTTTGTTTCAATTCGACAAACTTGGCCTTGTACATTCCTGGTCGACAACCATTATGTTGTGCTGGCTGCAAATACGCAGCCACAGACCACAGAAAGCAATCATTGTCACGATTCTTTATATTGACCACAGCCTTTTTCGAAGCTATAGCTGGTGGTGATTTAATATAGCTAGACCCAGCATTCAACGGGTTGAATTGACAAATGTTGATTTGTAGATGATGAATTTTGTCTAACGCTAAACCACTCGGTCCTTGTTGAAGTTTATCAAATTTTGATAGCAAGGCATTCACCACGTGGGTTTCATACCACTGTTCCAAATTATGGGCTATGAATAGCTCTTGCATTTTACTGCAAATATAAAATGTCTCTTTATGCTCCACGTTCTTCTTTTTATATATGAAATCGCACACTAGTTCTGTATTCACCTTTAAAGCTGTATGCAACCTTTGTGCTGTACAAATTTCAATTTTAAAAATTTCAAAACAAGATTGTAAAAATTCTTTGGGAATCAAACTTTTTCTAACATTGACCACACGACCAGAGCACACACGCGATTTGAAACAACTGTTTATGGGTTCCCAAGTTAACGTATCCTCAGAAGTAAAAGACATTAATTAGAAAGAACACTCTCACCTGAGTTTTCAGCTGTAGACTGCTTGACAATGGTCCCAAACACACACGTTCCAGGTTATCAACAGTGGTCAAGCGTTTTCCAACACTCTAAAAAGAAATAAAATAAACCACCATAAGTATATCCATTCCATATAGTTTATGCATTTCATAAACAAAACAAATTCGCACAGGTTATATATATATATAAAACAAATCTCACGTTACGTTGCATGTATAATCTTTTTTTTTCCCTCGCATTGAACATTCTGTTATCAGGCACGTGGACAGCTAACGTCCAAGGTGAACACCTGTGGCATATCAAATTTCACGTCAACTTGCATTTTGTCACGTACGAAGCAAAACAGGATGTGACTTGTTAACAGTTATCGTGCACGTGGACAGCTAACGTCCCAGGCGAACACCTGTGGCAGATCAAATTTCACATGAACTTGCATTTTGTCACTTACGAAGCAAGACAGGATGTAACTTGTTTGGCGTGCATGTGGTTTCACATGTGTTCATATGCATTTCGCTCTTCCCTGCCATCACAATGGTCAGATTATTTCACCTTCAAGCGTCATTGTCATTTTTCCATTGCACCTGATGTCAAGTCAGATCAACGCCTTCCAATAAGCTCAAATGACATTCACCTCCTGCTCGTCTGCAAGTTTGTTTTCTGTACTCGCTTCGACCAACATAGAACCAAGTTCTCATCACCGTTCACACGTCAAAGGTAAAATATCAGAAAACGCACCCTCGCTCTGTCATACATCGACCCGCCGAAATAGCGATTGTTCTATTAAACATGGTCCTTGTGGTTAGCGACAGGTTCGTTGAAACACACACACCCAGCCGTATCGTCTCTCTCAACCACCACGCTTCATGAATATTATAAACAGGTAAAGAAAAAGAAAAAGTTTTTTCAACATGTATGGCGTTAGTCTCTTTGTGAATTATTTTTTGAAAAACATATCTACCACATTTGGAAGGGGGCGTTAGCCCGAGTCCTAGGACACCTCGTACACGTCTCTAGCGTTATTGGGTCGTGAGATATCGGCAAAATCACAAAAAACACGTGTTTACCCTAAAATCGAGTTTCCAATTTATGAAAAAATTATAACGAGTAGTCCATAGCAAAAAAGACGTCACCCCGAGTCCTTGGACCTGTCGTACACGCCTCTAGCGTTATTGGTTCGTGAGATATCGGCAAAATCACAAAAAAAACGTGTTTACCCCAAAATCGAGTTTCCAATTTTTTAAAAATTATAACGAGTGGTCCATAGCAGAGAGAACGTCACGCGGAGTCCTTGGACCCGTCGTACATGCCTCTAGCATGATTGGTTCGCGAGATATTCAAAGCGGATGACCTTTTAGTTTTGGTCTTTTCATTAAATAAAGAGCCTATAGAAAAGTAGGGGGCATCACTACGAGTGCTAGGACACCCTGTATGTTCAAATCCGACAATTGGTTAGCGAGATATCAGGTTCGGGGCAAATACGAGGAGGGTTCAAAAAGAAGTGAGGCAGCTCTCTCGTCATCCCACTACTTACAAAACACAATTTTTTTCTCTAGAGACTTGAAAATTATTTTGGGGGTAGGAGGCACAGGGCCTTTCATTTATGTCAAACAAACTTTTTGGTATAATTTCTAGTTTCCAAAATATGGGATTTTCAAAATTCGAGTTTTTTCAAAAAAACATAAAAAATAAAAACGTTTTATTACAAAAAAATAAAGGTCATAAAGACCATTCGTTTGAACCCTAGCACAACGTTCTATCATGTTTGGTTTTCAAACTATTGCCTATTTTCGAAAACGAAAAAATTTCAAATTTTTTTTGAAAAATATAATACGCGGTCCATATCAATGCCCCCGTCATCCTGAGTCCAATGACACCTCATTTGTCACAATCGAACCATGGGTTGGCCAAATATTAATGATTTAACATGGACGCCGCCCGAGCAACGCCGGGTGAGTTAGAACCCCCCTTTACCCCCCTACTTAGTACAAATGTGAAACAAGGTAGGCGAGGTAGAATATACCGGAAACCTGGATAAATGGAAGACAAAATTTGAAACGGAGGTATGTCATGTAAAATGACCAGATGTTCAGTAAAGAACATATAGCCTACTTTCTCCTAAATGTATGAGTATAGTTATAACTCGTTATTATCAAAGAGTATAATAGAACTATTCTTTGTTGAAGACCTTAGAAACGATTTACCTCTACCAAACGCCACAACCTAGATAAAAACTGCTACCATCATTGAAGAAAGAAAGATAAGAAATATATCAAGAATGTTATGGATCTGGAGACATAATCGACCGGACTGGCTGCGTGGCTCAGCGGTAACGTTCTCACTTGCTGGGCCCTAGGTTGCAGGTTCGTATCCTGGCGCAGTCAGCTGGCATTTGAGGGTGCACAAATGCGAGGGAGCCGTGTCAGTACATTTACTGGCACGTTAAAGATCCCCTTCGGGCCAAAATTCCGGCACCCCGGTGTCTCTAAAAGCAGCAGTAGTTAAAAGGGATGTAACACCAATAACATTATTATTATTATTATTATTATTATTATTATTATTATTATTATTATTATTACATATACGACCTGCCGTGGGCAGCATCCAACTTTGAGTTGAGGCATGTCTTTACACGTCTGGTTGTGAATGGCTTTCACAACCCTAATTGAATTAACAAATCTTTCCATGACCCTACAGAGACGTGTGTATACAAACTATGTGGATATTTTCGATTGCTATTTGCCTGAAATAAAAGTAGTAATTAATAACCTGAACTAACACCAACGGCTTGAATTCAGTTACTATATGAAATCGTTTTGTTCTTTACTTCAAATAACATTTTCAAGTAACGCAAAATAGGCTGTTACAAACCCTTTAAAATAAAAAGTAAAAATGTATCGTAGTATCATCTTGTCATTCTTCAAATTCGATGCGCATAGAATGCCAATGGTATAGTAATCAATGGAGCCCCACGTAGACTAGTCGTGACATCTAGTGGTGAAATATCGAACAATAGAATCCTAACAAAGCGAGTGCATTCTAGCGGCCAGAAGAAGAAACTTTTCAATAAAATCTGGAAGTTAATAAGTAGGTCGGGTACAGTTACCTTTTTGGCAGCTAGATGTCTCGAGTAAATCTGCTGGCGAATTATGTTTTAATTAAATATATATTTTACACCATAATATGCACAATATAACGCTTAATTTTAAAACATCTGAGTCATTACAAAACATTAAACATATAATATTTCAAGCAACAAAAACTAGCTCTGATCGGGTTTGAACCATAGGCATTTGAGCGATAGGCTAACGCTCTACCACTGAGCTAATTCTGTCAACGAATATCGTTCTATATAAAATGACTTACATAGAACTTGTTAGCAAATAATGATTTATACTAAACGATTTCATCACTGGACTATATTATTTATATATAATGCATTTCATACAAAGTTTATTTATTTTGTATCAGTACGCTATATTGCATGCAATACTCAAATTAGTGAAATATAAGTCAGGCACAAGATATCCGCTGCCATCTTGTCTTATTACTGAATCAGCTCAGCTTTTTAAAATCACGTCTGCACTATAGTATTACAAAATAAACTTTTAATTTCGAACGTGCCTCTTCCTTTAGAACAGTTAAAACGATTCTCGGCTCGATAATCGGAACTGGTGGGTCCCATGATATGGATTATAAAGTTTGCATAATTCGCACGGCCGCCATCCTGAAATGGTATGGCGGACGACCTTGTAGTTTAGTCAGAAGACGCATCCTATAAGAAGGTATGTTGTTACCAAATTTGGTAGAGATCGGATGATTTGGTTAGTCGTTATTTGATTTTAAGTTTTGAACGTTTGAGTGGCCGCCATTCAGTTTTAGTAAAGATGGCGGCGATATAAAACATGAAACTGAGGTGTCCTTTGCTAGTGCTACCTTTGTACCAAATTTCGTTCAATTCGCATTCACCGTGTTCGAATTGATAGGGGGGGACAGACATTCAGAGTACACACACTCACACACACACAGACACAGACACACACAGACTCACACACACACACACACACACACAGACTCACACACTCACATACACACACACAGACACACTTTTTTCGCCCTGTGTTGATCTCATAAGTCTACTTACATTTTTTGCAAAAATCGAAAGTAGGCTAACAATGTAAACCGGAAAACTGCCTAACGCGGAAACAGATAGAGATTCCGGAACTGTAGGCATAAATAACCTGACTAAGATGGATTATCTCATCCATATTACATAGCTATGTACTAAATTTTGAACGCGACTGTACTTGCACCAAAGTTCTAGGAAACATTAACTCTATATTTTTCCTCAAGGATGTAGCAGGTGTGCTACATTTCACACGTCTGTAAGTGAATGAAATGTACCGTTACGTCCTCCATCCCTCTTGTAATACACACAGTTTCCGTCTGAGATATGAGAGTAGAAGTACAATTATAAGAAAACAGTGAATTTGAGTGATTTTTAAAGGTGTTATTTTTACTGTGTACTGCATTTATTTGCGAACTGCAATTCAGTGACAATGACTTCTAAACATAAGACACATACACCGGAGTAGAAAATTAAAGTTGAACGCGACTGTACTTGCACCAAAGTTCCAGGAAACATTAGGCCTAACTCTAATTTGTCCCTCAAGTATGCTGCAGAATACGAGAAAAACAAACGTCAGGCTAAAGAATTAACTGTGTTTTATAAAGTGGGAAAAACTCAAATTATTCATAGTAATAATAATATATCGTATGGCCTCGAGTGCCTGGTGCAAGCTTTGTTACTTGACACCCAGAGGGTAGCTTGCATGTCAAATTTCGTCGTTCATTTGAACGCTATGAAAGTCAAGGAGGTTAGATATCTAAACTCCTTGACACTACAGCGCTTTCAAGTAGAGAATGGAGGAACTTTGTGTTGGCGGAAAATCCCGAGATTAATTTTGCCATTGAACACGGCCTACTGAATTCGAATGGGTTCTTTAACATGCCAACAACGTATGACATGAGTATCGTGATTTTTGTCGCCTTCAAAAATCACTTACCATGGCCAGGGGCGAACCTGCAATCTTGGGGTTGGTAGTCCGACACTATAACCACTCACCCACCGTGGCAAGCATTATTCATAGTAATCCTATGCGATAATACAATATTTCTTTGTGGTGTATTTTGTCTTATTAAACTCAACCCTTTGTAAAACGGAAACCTGCGATTGCGGAAAAATAAATCCAGAACTATTGCATTCCGCTTTAGGTGGGTTTTGCTGTATATTGTTACTGACTATTGACGATAAGAAAACTAAGGTGAGAGATGTTTCATGCATATAAACAGTAATTTTGACATATTCTAGTAATTGGAATGGTTTTGTGATGACCGACTGAAGCTCCAATATTAATTTTCCAGTTGAGTCTTGAATTACTCTCCCTTGCTTCGTCCCTTCATTTGATCAACGTGTCGTTACTTAATTTACAGACTTGGAGGATCTTGGTCATCAGCCCTGTGTACTAGGGTGTGTGTTGAATTTTCCTTATAACCTGTGTCTTTGTAGTGATAGAACCAGTAAATATCAGGATTAAGAGTTACCCCGGGGCATTGAATATGACATTACACCATCGCATGCACTCAGCTGCGACGTCCGATTCACTATTAACTTTAATCTTGTTTCTTTTATTATTACTGATTTAAGCCCACCACGGAGCGCTTATGACTAGTTCTTCTTCGATGCTCTTTTCCATTCCCAATATCTCTTGAGCCCTGCTGATAATTTCTCCCTTCTCTCCTGCGAAAAGGGCTTCCGGCATTTAGGGACTCGAGGTGGTGGGGTCCTAGACCCTACCATAGCACATCATTTAGAACGATCTTCTACATCAAAGTCAGCAATTCCAGCCGAATCCAAGTACCGCGCGTACAATGGTGAACTCAGCTGGAATTGTAGCTATGTACGTCGTGATCTAAAAAGGGAAAGGCGGGTGGGTAATAGTCGGCGGAGGAGTAAACATATATTAGGCCTACTACATGATCTCCTGACCATTACCACAGGTATTTTGGCTAATTTCAGTAGTTTAGAATTTTCCCCCCAGTATTTGGTCTCCACCAGCTTTACTAAAAAATCAGCTTGGCTTATACTTATGTTTTCCCAAGCCCCTCAATTTTGAAATTGAATTGAGTGTCTTTAAAATCGCGGTAAAGAGCTCGGAAGACAGACGACTTGAGGTTTGAACCGAGAGAATCAGTCGACTATCAGCGTAACTTGTGCAGTGTCTCCCAAAAGCGGGTGGGCTGGCCAGGGATTTGGGGAATACCTCGCAAACTTGTAACTGTGGCTTTTCTCTAATCTATCTCCGTCTAGGGGTTACAAGCACTTGGAACCTCTTCAGCCTCATCTCCCGATAACTTTAAGTGACGGTAATGCAACTTGAAGGAGGCAGTGTGAAACTTCATTAATATACAAATTACTAAATCAGGGAAAATGAATGTCAAACTTCATGATAATAGTCTTGATAATAGTCAAGTAGATTGTTGAAAAATGATTCTTACAGTAGGTTCAAAACGTTCACAATGTCACCCGTATTGCATTTATACAGTGCTGGTGCTGCCACCCAATAGTCTGTACCAACTTTGCGACTACTCTTGATTATTTCATAACATAGGCCTATTTGGTAAGTTGTACTTAACAGAACATCCGATTGGTCATTCTAATAAATATTTTGACGATTTCTTTGCTCATAAATAGATCGTTGAATTCTTCCAGTATGTTTAAATGTTTAGACGATTTTAGTGTAATTTTGTTATTTTAAGGTCATACATTTAAGGTTTTAGGTGTTAGTTATCATGCTTACAAAGTGAAGCACTGTGTCTGAAAGCGAGTAACTTTCATGTTTAGGAAGCAACAAGGGCTAAAAGCTAATTTAATAAAAGGATACACTTGGTAGTCTTCACAACGAAGCTCTTCGCTGTGTTCAAAATGATATTTTGAAATGCGTGCTTTAGCTGCTTGGTAAACTTACATTCTCCGCACTCATTTGCTCTCCTTCTTTGAAATGGAAATACACTAGTAAAAGTGAAACACTATTGTCTTCCTTTTTAACGGGAGCGCACCGTTACAACGGACTTAAGCGCCTCATCCATGACCAAATCAAAATTAAAACAAGCAGTTTTGAAGAGCAACTTTCATGATTTTCGAGCAAAACCATTTAAATTCTAGCATATTCTATCTCGATACAATATATCTTCGAGCTAATGGGCACATTGTTGGCAAACAAATCCGTGTAACTTCTATAAGTTCATTAGCCCAACTAAACGAACATTCCAATTTCATCAATTACGGTACCGTAATGCTATTCTTTAAACAGTGTCTAGGTACGATTATCGTACAAGCATGGTTTACAATCACGACTTTTTAGCCAATTTTCATTTATGAAAAAAATAGGCTTATGAGATCACCTTTTGTCCGTGTGTGTGTATGTGTGTGTGTAATAAAAAAACAAGGCGGCCGCGCGAAATATTTCACTGGCATTCTATATCTCAGCAAGAGTAACAGATATCACCATCAATTTTTGTACGGTAATAAAGGGTACTGCTAGAAGTTCATCATAGGCTACTTCCCTTGTTAGGACACGAGAAATGAAAACAAGATTTATTTCTTTTTATTGAACAAACACCATTTTTAATTTCTCATAAAATTCCATTAAATTAGACGTTAAGCGGCTTTGGAGGCGTAGTTGGTAGCATGCTGAGCTTCTATGCCCAAGATCGCGGGTTCAAACCCGGCCGAAGTCGTCGGATTTTTAGAGCGTTAAAAATCCCTCAGTATGCCTTCGTTCGGAGGGGAAGTAAAGCCGGCGGGCCCATGTCATAGATTCATGGCATGAAAAAGAACCTTCCACTAACTACACTTGTGGAAGCTAAAATTTGCAGGTTAGTTTGATAACGCTATATTAATTCTAACGTTTTCCGCCAGGTGCTGACTGCGATGGCATTTAGTAGCCACGTCCGCAGGTAGGTGTCGTGGTAGCATTTGGTAGCAAAAGTAGGAACTACATGAAAAAATTAATCGTCTGCAGTCCTTCTAGATTTCGGAGCCTTGCAGTACAATCTGGAGCTTGATTTTCCGCACGTTGACCTCTTATAGTACAACGATTCGGTCCACAAAGTTTCAAGATAGGTTTCGACCTGTCTTACCTCATACTTCCCTCGTAAGTAAGACCAGTAGGGTATATGAAATTAGGCTATTTAGTTATTCACGGAACGACTTGTTTTATTATACGAAATCGCTGTTGTTGTTAATTCATTTTATGAGTTTGGAGAATCTTGATCATCAGCCCCGTGGAGTTGGTTCTGCGTTGAATTTGTCTGATAACCTGTATTTATATGGTGACTAGCAGAAGTACCCGCTCTTCGAACGGTCTTCGGTATTAATAACCAGACGTAATCAATTGAGCTACTGTTGCAATGGTTAGAGGCTTGGAACCTGTTTGCCGAAAAAGAAAAATGTTTACTTAAAATACGCTCTGAAACTAAATTTACCTAACGTGTACATCCTGACGTGAAAATCAAATTGAAAACCTCGTCGACGAATCGACGTCAAATAAAACTGACCTTCACTGTTGTGACAAGTCCCCATCCTGAGGAAGACCACTTTAATAAATTATAAAGGCTTGTGGTGCTTGAAAATTCAGTTTTTTTCCTCCAATGGCCCAAATTCCTCAAAGAAAAAAAAGAAAAAGAAAAAGAAGAACTATTTCAATTCAGGAATTTTTGAAAATAATGTTTCTGTTTGGAGATATAATAGACCTTCTGTACGACATATCGCACGTATAAGTCGTGTGAAAAAATCTAGGGCACCCCTTGACCCCCTTAAGTGCATTGATGAATTTTACAGATTTAGTTGATTCCGTAATAACCTTATAGCCATTTGCAAACATTCACAGAAATTTTATAAATGGAGTGGCTTTACTTCTTGCAGATATAGATGGAAAGTTGGATGTCACCTTTTGAGATACTGTTGTCATGGTTACTGGCTTGCATTCCTTCATTAGTTTATTAAATGAAATTAGTTTTCTGGGAATATCTCAGAAACTTTTGGTTTTAGAGCCTTAAAATGTAGTTTTCGGGGACCCTTTACGGCTATTTACGGGCACCGAGTTTTGTTTCTGACACCAAGGGGCTGAAAATAAGCATTGTCTCGTCGTTGTAGGCCGTAGTATAATAATAATAATAATTGTATTAATAATATAACAATATAGGGATAGGGATATAATAGACCTTCCGTACCACCCCCGCACCTGTACATCGCGTGAAAAAAATCTCGAGTACACCTTGACCCCCTTAAGCGCATTATATGATATTGAGGAATTGTACAGCTTGATTTAGTTCCGTTGTAACCTTATAGCCGTTTGCAAACTATCTCAGTAATGTAATAAATGGAATTGTATTGCGTATTACAGCAATAGTAGGACCTGTGAGAATTCGTTGCCATGGTTACCGGCTTGCATTCTTTCGTTATTGTATTAAATGAAATTAGTTTTCTGGAAATATCTCAAAAAATGTTGGTTTTAGGGCCATAAAATGTGGTTTTCGGGGCCCCCGAGTTTCGTTTCTCACATCGAGGGGCTGAAAATGAGCTTTGTTCGCCCTTCTACGCCTATTTCAGCAAGTATTTTAAGGGGGTAGGCCCCCTTTTATGAGAGGTACAGAGAAGAGTTACATCAATGATTAGTATCGTGCCTCTGAAGGATACCTGCACCAAATTTTACGTTGATCCACCCAGCCGTTCTCGAGTTATAAGGGAACAACTTTGTCCACAGACAAACAGACAGACATTTAAGAATCTTTCTGTAAGTGGTTAACTAATTAGATACAGAAATGTTCCTCTACTGCAACACGTAAAACTCCTGTACAATTTGAGAATGCAGCTGTAAGACTGAAACGATTTGTTTTAGGGGCTTGGGACATCTAGGTCATCAGTCCCGTGTATTTGGATGTGAGTTGAATTTGTCGGATAACCTATACTTATGTGGTGACTGTAGTAGTGTGTGTGTGTAACTCTTAGATCACGTTATTTTACATCTTTAGACATGAATTTTAGTTAGTACATTTCTTAAAATGAGATATTTAAGAATCGATTGAGATATAAAAACCTATCTAATGAGGTCGTGTTGTCACATGTTGAAATATTAGAAACCATTTTTCAGAGGTTGGTAGGTTGGTTCCTTAGTTTAGGGGTTGTGACAACGCGGTCATGTAGCCCCGTGTACTTTGGGTGTGTGTAGAATCTGTCTGATAACCGGTGTTAATTGTGATGACTGTATTTATGTGAGTTATCTGTTTTTAATTCAAGTAAGGACTGCAGACGATAATTTCAATTAGTTTCTACTTTCGCTACCAAATGCTACCGTCAACGATATCTAGCTGTGAACTTGGCTACTACTAGGTGCCACCGCAACCAGCACCTGATGACGAACGTTGGAACTTAAGAGCATTAATAAAATTTTGCTGCTCACAAGTTTAGTTAGTGGAAGGTTCATTTACATGCCATAAATCTATGACATGGGCCCGCTGCCTTTACTTCCCCTCGGAAGGAAAGAATACTGAGGGTTTTTTAACGCTCTTAAAAAATCCGACTACTTCGGCCGGGTTTGAACCCGCGATCTTGGGCATAGAAGCTCAGCATGCTACCAACTATGCCACCGAAGCCGCCCTGAAGTAATCTATTAATAGAATATTTTTCAGCGGTCAACAATAGGGTAGCCAATTATATTGGGTGGGGAGTGCCTGGAATACATATTTGTACACGTGTGAAACACTGAATAACCTAGTGCCTGTTACTCCAGCCCAATATAATAGGGTAAACTCATGTTGACCGACTGAAAAGCGATTCTATTACGTGTTGTGTACATGAACACAAAACATTTTAACTCTCGGGTTAACATCTTGTACACAACACGACCTTATCAGGTATTCAAAAAATAACAAGGAGTTCCATGAAGAACTATACAGCCTACTTTTCATGGCAATGATTATTCTACAGAATATGAACCTATCTAGAATAATGACGAAATTAAGTTGCTAATATCGAAATTTCCAATTAGTTCGAAATACTGTATACCTGGCATAATGTATCCTAATAGAACACTACAGTTGGCAGCCCTGATGACTGAATATATTCTTAGTTCCGTCTCTTACGGTACTAAATACAAAATTTGGTTGAAGTCCACTGGATAGCATGGACGTTACATGCAGTTAAACATTGGATCTAACAGCGCGCGTAAAATCATGTTGGCAACAATGTCATGCATGTATTGGTCAGAAATAATCTGAAATAATATGATCTATTGTTGTGCCAATTTTGAATGAAATCCATTAGTTAGTATAGAAGTTACATGCATTTTAAAATTGGACCTATCAGCAGGCTTAGAATCATGTTGGCAGCACTGACGTATATCAGTTACTCCAAATTCGTCTAGAATGCCAGGTACTATACGTGTGCAAAGTTTAGAGCTATTGGCTTGCATACTTTCTGATATATTGATATTAGGGTAACAAAAATAGGGACAGCACATATTAACAGTTGGCAGCCCTGGTTGCTCCTTAGAATACGCATAGTCATATCTGTTATGGTACACATAGCACATACGAAATTTGGTTGAAATCCAAATGATAGTATGGAAGTTACATGTATTTAAAGTTGGACCTGTCAGCAGGCTTAGAATCATGTTGGTAGCACTGACGTATATAAGTTACTCCAAATTAATATAGAATGTCAGGTACTATACGTGTGCATAGTTTAATGCTGTCGGCTTGCATACTTTCTGATATATTGGTATTTGCATAAAATAAATTAGGAGCATTTATTAACAGTTGGCAGCCCTGGTAGTTCTTAAGAATACGCTCAGTCATATCTGGTTATGTACACATACAACATACGAAATTTGGTTGAATTCCACTTGATAGTGTAGAAGTTATATGCATTTAAAAATTGGACCTATCAGGAGGCTTGTAATCATTTTGGCAACACTGCCATGTTTGGCCTCCTGGAAATTAAACTGAAATATTATGATCTGTACGTGGGCCAATTTTGAAATAGCTCCCATTCATATCCAACATGGAGCTCAAATTTCAATTGCGATTTTTTAGCAGTTGGTAGCACTGACATTATTTTCAAATATGGCCGTGAGATATTCAGGTATAGATCTTTACTCCTACCAAATTTTGTTTCGATTGCTGCAGCCGTTTAGGAGTTGATAGGGGGGGGACACACACACAGCCAGACAGACAGACAGAAGGACAGACAGACAGACAGACAGACACACATTTGCCCGATCTCATAAGTCTACTTTTTCCTCATTTTTGCAAAATGTGAAAAGTAAGCTAAAAATTATAAAATGTATTTAATCCCCTTGACTACCTCGTGGTGTAGCGGCTAGCGTGCTTGGCTGTCGCCCCGGAGATCCGGAATCGATTCCCGGCTCTGCCAAGAAATTTTAACTCTGGATTGAGGGCTAACGGGATCAGTCCGTCTCGTGTGGTTCTTGTTGATGTGGGTGAGTGTGGAATTCGTGTGATAACCTGTGTCATTGTGATGGCTGTACCAGTGTGTATTTGTAAATTGGGAATAGTATTGGGAAGGAGGCGTCAGTGGCATTAAGTTAAAACCATCCCGTCATTTGCCTGGTGTACAAGTGGAGGAAACTACGGAAAACCACTTCCAGTGTGTCTGAGATGGGAATCGAACCCTCTTCTCAGTTTTGCCTCACGAGGCTGAGTGTACCTCGTTCCAGCCCTCACACCAGAATTAAAATTTATTGGCAGAGCCGGGAATGGAATCCGAACCTCCAGGGTGATAGCCAAGAACGCTAGGCATGCATAAATTGGTGTGACGCGTGGTCAGCGCATCGGGTCCCCTCAGTCGTTAATCTTGGTTTCCATGACTGTCACACAGGTACTCAATTATCCTCACATCAGTTTCTAAAATCTTTGATGGAGCCGTAAATCGAACCCAGGGCCTCCGGGTGAGACGCAGGTGCGCTCAGAGGTTGCAACACACTATCGAACTCGAAACCCCCTGCCGTCACCAAGGAACTCATTCTATCTTCCCCAATGAAAAATTGCTCTGACCTTCTCTAAATGTAGGTCTGGCCCTGGTGGGCTAGCTGACTATTCCTCTAATTACTTAACTGGCTCTCTACAGACGTGCTTCATGCGGGATAGCGTGACACGAATGGGGATCGAATGCCACTCACTAGCGTCAGATAACAGAATGGATGGTTTTCGGAGCTGTGAATATGCAAGTTCGGTTATCGGCTCCGGCTCGCAGTGCTGCGCATGGTCTGCTGGGAGTTTTAGCAGGGCTTGTCTGATTTATCTTGGCGAATGATTCATCCTAGCGGCCTGGCGTGATTTGTGATGTCATTCTTCAGAAGACGGGTGGCCGGCTCAGTAATGTCAGCTGTCCGCACAGGCGCGCTTGTTTCGCTTCTTTGGTTGGGTGGTTAGTTAGCTAAGATTTACTCTTTGTTAATTATAATAAGATTTATAAAACCATAAATCAATATACTGTATAATGTATTGTACCTTAATGACGTACCGGTTACAGTCAGTCACATTGTTACCTTCCTCAGCGCAAATTAAGACATGAAAAGGTGCAAGAACATATGAGTCGTCCAGTTGCAAAACTCGTTTAATCCACTGTGAATATGAATCATTTTCATGAGAAACGAGTCTCTGGACTTTGCCTCACGTATCTTTTGAGTTTGATATTTTCTACTTTTTGATTTGTGTTTTTTGGTTTTTGGTTTTTAATTTTGTGTTTGCTTTGTGCTTTTGCTTTTGAATTTTACTTTTTGCTTTTTTTTTGTTTATGTTTGTTTTCGGGAAAATCAAAATAAAACAAAACAAAATTAAATTAAATTAAACAAAACAAAATAAAATAAAATAAAATAAAGAAAAATAAAATAATTAAATAAATAATTTTACGACTTGATCCTTATTCATAAGTGGATTTAACGAGTTTTGCAACTGGACGACTCATATGCTTAATATAAATTTGCCATAACAGAGGATGTTATCAATAATTCTAAAAATATTCTTCGTCCAAAAGCACACACATTAAAATCAAAATATTACCTTATAATGGCATATTGGCTTTCATGGCCAGTGAATTAAAACTCGGCAATTTTTCTAGGTGTGTGCCGTGTGTTGTGTGGGGTTTCGCCTTGGCTCATCAGCGGGCTCTTGGTGTCCCCACCCGGACCCCCACAGGAGTAGCGAACTGCGCGCTACCTCCCTTTATATACCTAGTAGAGTGCAACTGCACCACTTTACTGCGAGAACTAAAAGTTCCTGCAGCCATAACCTCCCTATGAACGCTTCCAAAAAGACGGTATATTGGCTTTCACGGCCAGTGAATCAACACTCAGCAAATTTTCTAGGTGTGTGCCGTGTCTTGTGTGGGGTCTCGCCTGGGACACCAAGCTGGCCCATCAGCGGTCTCTTGGTGTCCCCGCCTGGAGTAGCGAACTGCGCGCTACCTCCCTTTATATAGAGTGGTACTGCACCACTTTACTGCGAGAACTTAAAGTTCCAGCAGCCTTAAACTCCCTATGAAGGCTTCCAAAAAGATGGTATATTGGCTAAAATCTGACGACTTAGGCCGAGTTTGAACCTGCGACCTTGGGCATAGAAGCTCAGCATGCTACTAACTACGCCACCGAAGCCGCCTCAAAATACAATGACCTATGTGGAGGCGAGGCCAATATTCTGTAAAGCGCACAATGGAATTCTATAAAATCTCTTCCAATTTTGAAATCCATGTGCGAGCTTCAACTCCACGGAGTACACTGCTTGTGACAAGACCTCAACATTGATCGCTTTTGCTGCCTCGCATTCCGGTAACAGGTCCCGACACCTTGCCTCGCATTAAAGAAATGGCTCAGGCCTGAATATTAGAAGCGAGGTAAGCCGAGAATAAACAGCATCCCCGAATGAAACTCTCTTTAAAGGAGATGTGCTCATATGAATTGCAAACACGAACAATGTTCCCATAGAATAATTGAGACTTTAACCGACATTACTTAGAGCCAAAAACCAAGACTCTAACAATCGACATCCTTTGTTTGGACACGATACTCAGACTCCTAGTTTGAAGCCCAAGAAGTTTTCTCCACACACGGCGCCAATTGAGAACCTGAATTCTAAAACTCCAAAAAAGTCGAAATTGAGTTATGTACAACATTGGGCTCGAAACCTGATGAGACATGATACTTGACCACAGAAACAGTCTAACTCATGCTCAGTACTGTGTAAAATATAACCGTGCAACTTTATCTGCATTCTAAACCTAGCCATGTCCAAGGAGTTAGCATGGTTTGGAATTCAGTTGCATATTTGAACATGGTACCGTTCACAATGCTAATCACACAGCTGAGAAACACAATCAGCTGAAGGCGCATGATAGGACTTGTGCTTGCAAACTGTATAATGAGTGCCATGCACTGCCATGGAGTTTATGAAGTTTCGAAGGTCCTAGTTCGCATCTGACCATGTCCTGTTCATCATAGCTTCAGTCGAGTAGAACTGTAGCCAGATGTCGCTTCGTTTCATTTCCCTTCCTTCCAATAATTTTTTTCCAGCCATCCGTAAAAGTGAGAGCAAACTTCAATCACAAATCTTCTATGGGGAAAGGTTCCCCAGCAAGCTTATAGACTAGCCATGATCGTGTACATCGAGATACGCCAGTGGTGACCTTTAAAAATGTTGCCTTGACTTTTTCCAAAGTGAAAAGTTCACTCTTAGTTTAGCCCATGTAATCTCTATTCCATAAGAAAGAATAGGTATTATTTTTGCATGAAATTATGCCATGGCTGACTTGAGAGATTGTCTATTTAGGAACTTGATATCGTATATAGCTTTTGTAGCTGCTGCTGTTCTGAATCATGTGTGTAGTCGGAAAGATTTAGTCGTTGTCTGAAGGATAAGGCCAAGGTATTTAAATCAGAATTGAAATAAAGAAGGTAATATTTTTCAAAAGGATTGTTATGGTGTTCCAGAACCAAAACATACCATCATGGACATACAGTTTACGCCACGGTTTTTGGCCGGTCAGTCCCGGTTTCACAGTCGTACAGAGGACAGTCTGCGAGCCTCAGCCAAGTGCAATTGATACGAGAGCTTTCAGTTGCGTGGAAAGCAACTCGCGTATCAATTGCACTTGCGGCTTTGGTGGTGTAGTTGGTAGCATGCTGAGCTTCTATGCCCAAGGTCGCGGGTTCAAACCCGGCCGAAGTCGTCGGATTGTTTAAGAACGTTCAAAATCCCTCAATATGTCTTCCTTCGGAGGGGAAGTAAAGCCGGCGGGCCCATGTCATAGATATATGGCATGTAAAGGAACCTTCCACTAATTGCACTTGTGTGAAGCTAAATTATATATTGGTTAAACATTTGACTAACGTTCTTTGGTTCCTACGTTCGTCGTCAAGAGCCGACTGCGATAGCATCTGATAACTAAGTTCTGAACTAGTTGGTCGTTGACGGTGGCGTTTGGCGGCAACAGTAGGAACTACTTAGAAAAAATGAATGTCTGCAGTCCTTACTTGAATTAAAACAGATAACACATACTAATACAGTCATCACAATTAACACCGGTTATCAGACAGATTCTACACACACACAAAGTACACGGGGCTACATGACCGCGTTGTCGCAGCCCCTAAACTAAGGAACCAACCAACCATCAATTGTACTTGCCTGAGGTTCGTCACTTGTCCTCTGTACCACTGTGCAATCAGGGTTCACCGGCCAAAAACCGTGGCGTGAAGTTTAATAGGCCTATGTTTTTATCTGTCCATTATCTTCACGCTTTAACGAGTGGGAACTAAGTGCCTTGGTAACTAGGTGTCGGAAATTAGTCCACGCTAATTCCACATAAATCCCCAGCCCAAAAGCATATCCATGTCAATCTATAGCCTATCGTTTGTCATCTGTACAATATTCATCACTCCGCCACTCAGCGCACTCTTTATTTAAGACTTGGAAGTGTCTAGCCGTGGCCACTGTGAATGGATAAGCGCGCCTGTCCAGACATCAGGAGATGCGGGTTTGAATCCCAAATGTGCTAGCTATTTCAGGTCTTACTCAACAGCTATTGTACTGGACGTCACAATTACATCCCTTGCCAATTATTACCGTATTATTTATTTGCACCAGCCAAGCGCTAACGCACTACCTCGAGCCTCGCTGGCATCGAGAAAGCGTGGGTTCGAATCGCACCTCGGCCGTCCTGAAAATGGTTTTCGTGTTTTCCCCTTTTCACCACCAGGCAATTGCCGAGACGGTTCCGTTTAACAGGTCCACGGCCGACTCCCTTCCCTGATCATTACTTAATTAGACCCAAGTTAGCGGTCGCCGGTCACTATCCCCAGTTGTATCTGCTGACAACGTGTGTTTATCTCCCAAACATCGTTCTTGCGATGATATGGATCTGTGCTGGGAGGATAAACGATTTAAAATATATATATATATATATATATATATATATATATTTGCATAATTTCAATTGGCGTTACACATGGAATAACACTATTACCATGTTATCATTATCAATTTAGGCCATTTCACTGTGGAGAAACGTCATCCATGTCTACTAAACATTATGAATGCAAGCCTTCATTTGGCTGAGCGGTTACTTCAGGTGTTTCAGGAAGTGGTTTCATCTTGAAAATTGCGGTATATTAGCAGCGAGTGCTCTTAAGATAGTACAGTACTTTGATTCCAAATTCAGAGTTCTTTATCTCCAAAACTAACAAAGTTACTACTTCCCTGTTGTGTGCACTTTTAGTTCAAATATTGTAAAACAAAATATATAATATAATCTGTTTAAAAATATCTTGTAATTGTTACACTCTGTACTTTATTTACAACTAGTTTTAAATGTATTTTCTAGAGCAATGATTATTTCAAACCTAATAGATATTTCGAATAATTTTTACCTACCACAAATTATTTTTCCAGAAAAAAAAAGTAGTTTCATGAAGAACTATACAGCCTATTTTCATATATCCTACTTATGTTAATTGCCTCTATCTACATACAAAATTTCATTTTGATTGCTATAATAGATTCGTAGATATTGAGAACCGACTAAATATTTCGGATGGTCGCCATATTGGATTTTATATATGTAGGTCCTAGAGTTATGTATTGTTACATGAAGATTATTGTGTACGTGTAGCATTCAAACTTCAATCGCATGATTAGGACACAAGAAGTAACAAGGAGGTTTTAAAATTTCGCACAACTGCCATCTTGTGCTTATGGAAACAATTGAAATAAATTAGATGCCTGTGGATTAGCATTCGTATAAGTATTTACTGTACCAAGTTTCACTGCACTCCGATGGTTAAATTGCGAGAAACGTCCATGTGAATATTTATATTTCGCGTCGCCGCCATGTTGGATTTGTGATCACCAGGTTATTTAAAGTCCTATAGGTGAACATAATTTCACAGCCCCTATGAACATAAAAACATTCAGTTTGATTGCTATAATAGATTCGTAGATATTCAGAGCCGTCTAAATATTTCGGATGGTCGCCATGTTGGATTATTAAATGTATAGGCCATAGAGCCATGTACCATTAACGGAAAATTATTGCGTAGGTTCATTATTCAAACTTTAACTTCGAACGCATGATTACGACACAAGAAATAAAAACTTAATTTTAAAATTCGCAAAGCCGCCATCTTGAGGTTATGTAAACAATTGAACTAAATTAGATACCAGTGCATTAAAATTTGTATAAACATTTCCTGTACAAGATTTTATTGCGTTTTGGAAAGTCTATTTAAAATTTTCAAATTCGCTTGGCCGCCATGTTTTTGAATCTCTTATAAATAAACTTCCAGTAGTGCCCTTTATCTCCGTACAAAATTTCAGGGTGATACAGGTAATAGTTTCTGAGATATAGAATGCCGGTGAAATATTTCACACATCCGCCATCTTCTGGTTATGTAAACAATTGAACCAAGTTAGATGTTGGTGCATTACAATGTGTATAAACATATACTGTACCAAGTTTTATTGCGTTTGGTTGGTTAAATCGCGAGAAACGTCTATTTAAAAGACGCGAATTCGCGTGGCCGCCATGTTGGTTTTATAGTTACCAGATTTTCGAAAGTCACATAGGTGAACTTCTAGTAGTTCCCTTTATCACCGCAAAAAATTCCAGGGTGATATCGGGATTAGTTTCGGAGATATTGAATGCTGGTGAAATATTTCGCACAGCCGCCATGTTGGATTGGTGAGACTTAACAAAATTTGAAGGGCACGATCGGGGTCGTCCGGAATAGTGCTATGAACTTTCCGCGTTTCATTGAAATCGCTCTAGCCGTTTAGAAGTTATTAGAGGGAAACACACACATCACACACACGCACACACACACGGACAAAAGGTGATCTCATAAGCCTATTAATTTTGTTCAAAATTGAAAATAGGCTAATAATTGCATCCCCGCATGGACGGCCTGGCCAGCAGCACGTCGGTAACTCGATAACCAAAGCTCTGCTTCACCAGAATGACACCGCCCAATGGACAGCGTGGATGGGCCTACATACCTGTTTTAGAGGTCCGGGTCGCTTCCGCAGCCAAAATCACCTCCAGATGACATGTCCCAACAGCAGAGCTCCAAAGGAGTGGAAGGAAAGTGGAGAAGGGGAACGCACAGGCAATCCTACAGCCCCCCCCCCCCCCCCTCCCCCAATAACCAACAGAACTGCTGCCGGCGAAATAATGCCACAACAGTTGATTTACAATTTAAAATAAAATGTAATTGTTAAAGTATAAAGAATACCTCCACCAGAAAAGAGAACATGCATCAACCAGCATAATTTACAGCGAAGGTAAGAGACCGCTTAACATGCTTGCTTGCAAAGCCAAGAAAAGAAAAGACTTAAATTAAAATTAAAATGTTAAAACCCAAAGCTTAAAAATAAAAAAAATATATAAGCATAATTAAATGATAACGGGCTTGGTAATTTACAAGGCAATGCAATATCGATCCGACATGCGGAGGTCCAGGCCACGCCAAAAAACGAAAGGATTAAAATTAAATTAAATAAAATAAAATATGATCAATTAAGAAATTCCCGATATTAGAGACTAAGAAAAACACAAGAACATTCACCAAAAAACATAAGGTTAAACCAACAAGGTAAAATAAAAAACAAATATTAAGTTAACACAACACGTTTGAGCTTCGCGGTCGGAGCCAAGAGACTCCCTTCGAGACCATAATGCATCTCGGCATAACAACAAACAAACAAGGCCACTAAGAAAAACAGGAGACTGCATGCCTGATCGAAACTACGGCAAACAATTAGCAAAATTAAATTTTAACATCAGCAGAAGGAAATGAACGGCGGAAAACAATTATATCTAAATACTATTAACAACATGGAAGGGCAACGGATCATGATAAAATTAAATTCTATGTCAATCCCAAGGTAGCCAAAAGAAAATAAATAATAATTTAAACGTAAAATAAACTTATACATGTGTCTCCAGAAGGTACAAAGAAGAGATAACAAAATTAAAATATATCAGGAAACGTTATTAAAACAGAAATAAAATTAGGCCTATAAAACAAAATAAGGTACAGAATTAAAACATTACTATAAGATGATGATGATGATGATAATTGTTGTTTTAAGGGGCCTAACATCGAGGTTATCGGCCCCTACTATAAGATGATATCGGAGCTCCATAACAATAATATAAAAATACATCAAATGATAACGTACCTTATTTCCTTCTCAGTGGAGACACAATAATAGTAAAATAATTAACACATAATTTTTAAGATATTATACGACACTAAATGTGCTTCACAAATGGCTAACCCGGCACATGCGTCGTTTAGATGACCAGCCCTCGTTCGCATCCAGTTGCGATTCTCCATCACTTTCATCGTCCAGGCGAAAGGAAGAAATTAAATTCTTATGTAGCACAGGCGTTTCTTAGTTGAATAGGTATTCATATTTCGTAGAGGCTGGGGGCGAAGCCCCCAGCACACAGAGAGATATTCCTTCACACCAGCGGCCGGCTTGTTTACTTCATGACAGACTGTGAAGATGCCAAGATGGCGGAGAATTTTTTGCGTCAAATGCCGAACTGCATTCATGTCTATATTCAACGTCCAATCAAGGCTTGACACCTCAATCAACAATGTCATTATTTAGTAATAATTTTGGCGGTATCATGAAATATATATATTCTTTTGTTTACGATGTAGAATTATAATTGCCTTCACACAAGACAGGAATAGGATGAGTTTTAATAAGGTACAACCAACGCATTCTATTGGAGAACCAGGAACCACGTGAATACTTCGAAAGTCCGACAGCAGCTACCATCTCGTGTTCACAGAAGGAACCAAGCGACGAAGCGGTCGTTTCAAAAATGTCAAGAATTGCATCCAGGGGTAAATACAAGTTTGAAACGTTGGGACGGGCACTTGCACGTAACAGTCTCCCTCCCTTAAGCGTGAACACGGTTCACGAATATGCCTAGGCATAGGCAGAACTCCTTAACTTGTCGATTCACCAAGCATGTTTCCCGAAGATAATGTTCACCAGTTAACTCCAATTGATGGATGAAACCGCATCGTTTTGGTTAGGAAGAATGCAGGGTCAGATTATCAGTGATGGGATAATTGATCACCTCGCAAACCACTTAGTCAACAGCATCACTGTGTCCAAAAATCTTCAGAAACGCAGAACACCAGCACCAGGAGTGCTTTCAGAGTCCGGGACACGTTAGATACATTTTCAATAAGTCCAATTTAGTTCGCTTTAAACGAAGTAGATGGAAGCAATGTGCAAGATATTATGTGACGCGTGGGCAGCCATTTACAAAACAGAAGTTAATCTTATTTCAAAAAAGGTTTACAGAAATTACAATTTCTTACTACATTTTACAAAAGAGAAACAAGGTTGAATTTAAATGAAGAAAATATTTCTGACCATGCCCTAGATCTGTGCTTACAAAATTTCATTAACAAGTTTACCTTTTTACAGATTCGAAGTACATTTCAAGATTACATGAGTTAAACGACTATACATTTAGAAGGAACTACGGTAGAGGAATGACCACTTAAATTCCCCAGGGAACATGTATACAAGATATCATGAGTTAGGTCTCCCACCGAGTCCAACTTACATGCTAGCATCTTCTATGAAAATATCAAATTTTAGTTACACTTTTACAATTTACCATTAAAATGGGAACTTCCCAACATTTACAATTTGTATCCCATCAGAGTTTGCATACCCAGTTCAAAATTCCAGAAGGAACAGATGCCTGAAGGCCTCAATGAAGGTTAGGGATACTCTACATTATACAAATCAGTTAACAAAATTTATGGTAGCATTTCCTCATTAGAAACCTCTCCACCTCGTTTAATGTGCGACAGATGCACTCTTGAAATTTTGTTTGCTTTGGTGTTTCTAATAAGCAGAGTAACCGGAGTCAGGAATGCCTCTACATAACATGGGCCCTTTAAACGAGGGGTCAACTTGCTTGAAACTAGATTACTGACGCCCTTGGGCTCGAAATTGCGGACGTACACAACATCTCCATATTCCAAATCAGTTGGTTGCGACAAGCATTGTGTCGCCTGGCAAGTTGGTCATGTGATACCTTAATATTCTCTCTAGCCTTGTCGAATTTCGCCCTCATATCCTCGGGCGTGAAACTGTCCGGAAGGAGATCGTGCAGGTTCCACAGGTTAGACAACGGAGAATTGGCCATAAAGGAAAACATTAACGAAAAAGGGGTAGCTTGCATGCTCTCATGCACGGCGCTGTTGAAAGCAAAATTGAGCCAATGCAAATTAGAATCCCACTTGGAATGGTCGTCGTGGTGGAAAGCAATCAGAGCAGAACGGAGATTACGATTGACTCGCTCAGCGAGAGACGGGTTAGGAAAATAGGGAGTGGTGGTTACATGCGAAATAGCATAATCAAATAAGAATTGACGGAACTGATGAGATACAAAGCACTTGGCATTATCTGATACCAGGAACTGACATGGCCCAAAAGATGAAAAGATGGAATTAGGACACTTTATGACGGAACTGGTCGTAGCCTGTCTGTTGGGGAAAATCCAACTAAACCGGGTGAAACCGTCAGTGCAAACAAGCGCAAATTGGTTTCCCCGACCAGAGCGAGGGAACGGCCCAACATGGTCGATAAAAAGCCTCTCCATGGGTCTAGAAGCCGGTTCAGATGACAACAGGCCAACCTTAAGATAAACCAGAGGTTTGCTAATACTACATGCAGCTCAATTCCTAATGAGACTCCTGATGTCGCCATCCATACCTTGCCAAATGAAAAACTGTCTGATTTTAGCTCGGGTCTTGAATACTCCTAGGTGGCCACCAATAGGAGATTCATGATAGTAACGAAAGATTTCCGGAATGAGGACTGACGGGAGCACAATTTTAGGCAGACGGTCATGACGAGACGAACAACACAATACACCATCCTTTCGAGAGTAGGGCTTGATCACTTCACCAGAATTGATTCGATCAATTAGGCTAGATAAGGAGGGATCTTCTTTCTGGAATCGTCTCACATCTTCAAATAGCACAGGGGAATTGCTGAGAACGACATTGACACAATTTACAGATGATACAAGGTTTACGGGTTCACATCCCTGAATATCCACTTCTGCTGTCTCATCATACATACGGCTTAATGAATCAGCCACCGCATTTTCGGACCCACGAATATGGTGGACAGTGAACTGGAATGACAGAATCCTAGTTGCCCATCTTGCAATCCTACCAGTTTTGCGGGGTTTCCCTAACACCCAGCTCAAGGCTTGGTTATCGGTCTCAAGGAGAAACTTAGTGTGCTCAAGATATATACGGAATTTTTCTAGAGCGAACAACACAGCTAAACCCTCAAGTTCGTATATGGAATACTTCCTCTCTGCGTCCGTTAAGGTACGAGAAGCGTATGCAATGGGTTGCCTACCCAGATCAGAACATTGCAGTAGGACACAACCAACACCACGACCAGACGCATCAGTCTGCAGAATGAACTGTTTCCCAAAATTCGGAATGGCTAACACAGGGGCGTTAGAGAGCGCAAGCTTAAGATCTTCGAAGGCTGCTTGCTGAGAGGGACCCCACTCAAACTTCACAGTCTTTTTGCGTAATTGATTTAGAGGAGCAGCACGGTCGGCAAAGTTACTGATAAACTTACGGAAGAAGTTCACCATACCAATGTAACGTGCAACACCCTTGGCGTTCTTGGGTGGTTTAAAATCTCTGATGGCCTGCGTACGAGACTGGTCCACGGAGATACCAGATTCAGAAACAATATGTCCCAAGAAGGAAATCTTGGGCTTGGCAAAGGAAACCTTGGACAATTTGTCGGTAAGGCCAGCGTCACGCAATCGATCAAGTACAACCTTCAGATGATCAACGTGTTCCTCGAAGGACTCGGAATAGATCACCACATCGTCAAGATAGTGGTACACGAACTTGAATTTAATTTCTGAAAACACCCTGTCCAGAAGTCTGCTCAACACAGCGGCTCCGGTGGATAGGCCAAACGGGACACGGGCATACTCAAGCAGGTTCCAGTCAGTGGAAAAAGCAGTAACATGCCTGGATTCAGGAGAGCGGGGAATTTGGAAGTAAGAAGAATTTGAATCGAGGATCGTGAACACCTTCGCGTTGCGAAACCAACTAAAACATGTGTGAAGGTCCGGCAAAGGAATAGATTACAAAACCACTTTTTGATTAAGAGCCCTATAGTCGACCACCGGCCGAAAACCACCGTTAGGTTTTGGCACAAGAAATACAGGGGATGAGTAGGATGATTACACCTTCTTCTAACATCTTATCGATAATCTTACGAAGTTCAGCCATCTTGGGCGGGGCAAGGCGATATGGGCTGGAACGCACCGGCACAGAATCAGTTAGCTCAATCTTGTACTCCATCAAATGGGTTACACCCAACTTGTCAGTAAATACATTGCTATACTCCTGACATAACCTCTTAATGGCATCCTTTTGAAGACTCGTTAAATTTTCCAGATCGAGATCCTCAATAGTCATAGGTTCACTAACAGAATTGACAGCAGGAGAAGATAAAACCGGGTTAAACGATAACTTACTCTGCGGATCAAACTTAAACCATAAGTTGCGAGCACCAAAATCAAGAAGCATACCAACGTGTGACATGAAATTAGCTCCAATGACCACAGAACAAGAAAGATTTCTGGCAACAAAAAATGTAAACTTCCAAGAAATATTTAGAATATGAATTTTGACTGTCATACTACCCAAAATACTTAAGTTTGTACAATTTGCCGAAATAAAAGATTCATTGTTAGGTTCAAACTCAGGAAATTTGCAAACACTCTTCATAGTTAAAAACCAGTCCTCGCTTATAAAAGATGCGACGCTACCAGAATCAAGCAATGCAGAAACGGGCTCGTCATTAACACAAATTTCAATAAACGGGGATATTCCTTTAGCCACAGGAGAAATTCCAAAATCATTACTCACTCTAAAACGATTACAATTAGATGATGAGGACACCCGCACCACAGGTTTCACATTACGTTTAGAATTAGGCTGACTTGCCACGACATTGTTCACCGACAGGTTAGGTAGGTCAGCGACATAAGCAGAATTAGCACGTGAATATTTAGTTTTCAATGAGTTAACAAGACTATCATTGGTAGGGCGACCAGAAACTTCACAGAGTTTTCCCAAATTCTTATGCACAGAAATATCCTTGGAAGTAACACCCGAATTGGTCTCCACAACGTTCCGTCATTGGCGATACACAACCTGGTTACTCGGACACACCTTCTTGACATGCCCCACGCCACCGCACGTGTGGCACTTAATATTAGCTCTTGGGTGGAACATAACCTTAGGCGGGGGACGAGACATCAAGGAAGGAGGGGGACAAGACATCAAGGATGGAGGAGGAACATTAGCTACACGAAGGGAATCTGCATGTTTCACAGCCATCGCCTCAATAACGACCTGTTTCAGCTCGACAAATGACGAAGGCCTGGTACACATAGTCATGTATGACCTACATTGAGGCGAAAACCCATTTACAATCGATGATACCAACTGTCGTTCAGTTAAAGGGGATGCAAATACCTGGGCATACACCTTAATGTCACTGACATAGTCGCAAAGTGACTCATCCAACCTTTGGACACGATAAAGCAACTTTTGCTCGAGAGTACTTAGGGCGCTCGCAGGGACAAAAAACCACAACACTTCCCTAAAAAACATGGCTAAGGACATGCGGAGGTGGATAGCTTCAATTAGCTTATCGCGCAGCATACCGGAAGCAACTGGATACAAAAGTTGGAAAATCTGAATTTCCGACATCCCAAAAATCGAGGCATGGTTACCCAACTCGACCACTTGCTTTAAAAATAGGACCTCTTGGGTAACGTCATCAAGGTTGAAATGCTTTAACTTAGTTAAGAAACTAGAAATAGGATGAGGAATCGACCCATAATTAACGGTAGGCGAGAATGTAGCATTAGGAAAAGAGACATTGTTACCAGGGTAGCCCGCTCTCACACCCTCTACAGGAGACAAAACATTTACATTACTAGAAAAGGAACCGGGATGCAATGGGTCGGCAGGACCCAGGAAATCATTAGGTGACCTAACATGAGAAGAATTACCGTACGCAGGGTTAAGTGGTATGGACGAGCCAGCGCCAGGAAACAGAGGGGCAGGCAAACTACTACTAGTAATCGATCCCAAAACCTCAGACCTAGTAAACAGAGGTGATTCACGTTCAACCCCAGAAGAACTCTCCAAATTCACAAGGTTATCTCTTAAGTCAATTAAATTGAAAACACTATTGTTGTCGGCCATTTTGGAAAACACAGAATGCAGACAGCCAATATAGAAGGAAACAAATTTTAGGAATTACAAGGACAATTTACACTTTCACAACAGTACCACAACCACCAATTACCACCACCACAGATTAGGTTGACACTCAAACACCACCACCATACTACACAAAATCATGCACAATGCTGTCCAGAACTGCATACGTCACCGCCTGCTTGGCTCGAGAACAGGAAGCTAAATTACAAAAATAGGCACAAAACATCTGGCTACCAGCTACCGACAGGACTCCAGGATGCCTTCCCACGAAGCAAGTAGGCTATCAGAACATTAAGAAATCCCATTTCCCATGCCAAGAACACATGTGAGTCACTCACCGAGCTTCTTCTTCAGTTGGGATGTTGCACACAAACAGGACAAAATACAGCAGCAAACACCTCGCTTCTAAGCAGGTCACTTACAGCATACCACATGGATATCCAGAGGCAAACATGAAATAAAACAAACGACAAGGATTAGCTTTACATAACATCAAGTGCACTGGCCTGACAAAATCCCACCAACAACCGCCCCATCAGCACTAGAGGGGTCCATAAAACAGCCTGCGGGTACTGAGGAGAGGATAGTTACGGAAGTGAACTTAACCACGCTCTGCTACCAGAATGCAACCCCGCATGGACGGCCTGGCCAGCAGCACGTCGGTAACTCGATAACCAACGCTCTGCTTCACCAGAATGACACCGCCCAATGGACAGCGTGGATGGCCTGTTTTAGAGGTCCGGGTCGCTTCCGCAGCCAAAATCACCTCCAGATGACATGTCCCAACAGCAGAGCTCCAAAGGAGTGGAAGGAAAGTGGAGAAGGGGAAAGCACAGGCTATCCTACAGGCACCCCCCCCCCATAACCAACAGAACTGCTGCCGGCGAAATAATGCCACAACAGTTGATTTAAAATTTAAAATAAAATTTAATTGTTAAAATATAAAGAATACCTCCACCAGAAAAGAGAACATGCATCAACCAGCATAATTTACAAGGAAGGTAAGAGACCGCTTATCATGCTTGCTTGCAAAGGCAAGAAAAGAAAATACTTAAATTAAAATTAAAATGTTAAAAACCAAAGCTTAAAAATAAAAAATATATATAGGCATAATTAAATGATAACGGGCTTGGTAATTTACAAGGCAATGCAATATCGATCCGACATGCGGAGGTCCAGGCCACGCCAAAAAACGAAAGGATTAAAATTAAATTAAAAAAAATAAAATATGATCAATTAAGAAATTCCCGATATTAGAGCCTAAGAAAAACACAAGAACATTCACCAAAAAACATAAGGTTAAACCAACAAGGTAAAATAAAAAACAAATATTAAGTTAACACAACACGTTTGAGCTTCGCGGTCGGAGCCAAGAGACTCCCTTCGAGACCATAATGCATCTCGGCATAACAACAAACAAACAAGGCCACTAAGAAAAACAGGAGACCGCATGCCTGATCGAAACTACGGCAAACAATTAGCAAAATTAAATTTTAACATCAGCAGAAGGAAATGAACGGCGGAAAACAATTATATCTAAATACTATTAACAACATGGAAGGGCAACGGATCATGAATAAATTAAATTCTATGTCAATCCCAAGGTTGCCAAAAGAAAATAAATAATAATTTAAACGTAAAATGAACTTATACATGTGTCTCCAGAAGGTACAAAGAAAAGATAACAAAATTAAAATATATCAGGAAACGTTATTAAAACAGAAATAAAATTAGGCCTATAAAACAAAATAAGGTACAGAATTAAAACATTACTATAAGATGATATCGGAGCTCCATAACAATAATATAAAAATACATCAAATGATAACGTACCTTATTTCCTTCTCAGTGGAGACACAATAATAGTAAAATAATTAACACATAATTTTTAAGATATTATACGACACTAAATGTGCTTCACAAATGGCTAACCCGGCACATGCGTCGTTTAGATGACCAGCCCTCGTTCGCATCCAGTTGCGATTCTCCATCACTTTCATCGTCCAGGCGAAAGGAAGAAATTAAATTCTTATGTAGCACAGGCGTTTCTTAGTTGAATAGGTATTCATATTTCGTAGAGGCTGGGGGCGAAGCCCCCAGCACACAGAGGGATATTCCTTCACACCAGCGGCCGGCTTGTTTACTTCATGACAGACTGTGAAGATGCCAAGATGGCGGAGAATTTTTTGCGTCAAATGCCGAACTGCATTCATGTCTATATTCAACGTCCAATCAAGGCTTGACACCTCAATCAACAATGTCATTATTTAGTAATAATTTTGGCGGTATCATGAAATATATATATTCTTTTGTTTACGATGTAGAATTATAATTGCCTTCACACAAGACAGGAATAGGATGAGTTTTAATAAGGTACAACCAACGCATTCTATTGGAGAACCAGGAACCACGTGAATACTTCCAAAGTCCGACAGCAGCTACCATCTCGTGTTCACAGAAGGAAACACGCGACGAAGCGGTCGTTTTAAAAATGTCAAGAATTGCATCCAGGGGTAAATACAAGTTTGAAACGTTGGGACGGGCACTTGCACGTAACAATAATGATTGTGCATTACTCTACGAACAGATGAAAATTGCTTATCTGCTCCGTATGCTTCGATTCTCGCTGGTCCAAGCCATCCGTCACCATGTACAATGAAACTGTAGCTTTCTATAGAATATTAAAGGAAGGAAGCTTTTAGTTTTACGTGACCGTTAATCATGCGATCATGAGCCACGGGACCTCCTTTTTACGTGGAATCCGAACCACAGGACATTGCATTTCACTTCGCAATCTCACATGCATTGACCGGGGATTCACCTTGGTGAGAGGCCAACAGCATGACCGGTGAGCCTCCATGCCCCCTATAAAATATTGCTGAAGTGGAATCCATTGATTTTCAGGGACTATTTATGAACCCAGAATAACCATCCCAGTCAGAAAAAAATTGTGTCTAGTATGTGTTACGTCTCCCATTGTTGATTGCACAATTATGTATAATATCCCCAGACATTAATCTTCCATTCCAAGTCACAAATCTTAAGTGAGGAATGTGTCGTAGAACAAAGTAGATACGTAACATGCACATTTTTATATTACGCTGATAATGCATTGTCCTCGTTGTTCGTGAACCACTATCACTGAAACATATCTAGGCTTTAAATATCAATAAATATAAGAGGGGTGAGATGTGCATCAAACATAAAAATGTAAATAACTTGGCCCACTCTAATCAAACAATTCATGTGGATGGTATCTTCTGCTCTCACGCGCTCTGGTGCTCGGCTTGGACTGCCCTGGGTGCCCGTTCAGTTATGCCTGGCAGCACTGACACTTTGCGTATTGTGCGGCCTGACAATTGAAAGTCCCGATTCCACTGCATAAGCTTTGTAATGGTTAAATCACATGGAAAGCAGCGTAGCGACGACCCAAACATTGTCTCTCCTCCCCTCAACCCCAACACTGTGCTAGAGATCAGCTGATTCAAGTCCCTTCAAGCATCAGTAATCACAGAGCAGATAACTCTGATGGAGTCGAGATAGACTTATTTTTTATTTCATGTACGCAAAGTTATGAATGAGAAGAGAGCAACGTCAAAAGTTAAACGAATTTGCACATTGTCGTAAAATATGTTTCTCTTTCGTTAGAATATCCAAAAGACTCAAAGCATTGGAGAGTGTTTTCATTATTCCATGAGTTCGACCTTTTGAACCACGCATGCTAATTGCCCAAGTTGTTTCCAAGACACGGGCTTGCCGAAATCAACACTAACTGCAATATCTCACGTAATTATGCCACGGTGGGTGAGTGGTTATCGTGTCGGACTGCCAACCCCAAGCTTGCAGGTTCACTCCTGGCCGTAGTAAGTGATTTTTGAAAGGCGACAAAAATCACGATATGCATGTCATACGATAATGGCATGTTAAAGAACCCATTTGAATTCAGTACGTGATGTTGATAATGCCAAAATTAATCACGCGATTTTCGGCCAACACAAAGTTCCTCAGTTCTATATTAGAAAGCGCTTTAGTGTCAAGGAGCTTAGATATCTAACCTCCTTGACTTTCAGAGCGTTTCAAGGAGATATAAAATTCGACATGCAAGTACCCCTCTGGGCGTCAATTAACAAAGCTTGCACCCGGCAGCCGAGGCCATACGATATTATTATTATTATTGTTCTGGCTAAATTAGTATTATTAATAATAATATTTACTCTATCGCAGCCAAATAGCCATCAATCCACTTTTGCACAAGAATTTCACATAAGAACAGATGCTGTATTTATGTTAAAATACAGTAACATAACAACCGTTCACACTACACTCGCTATGTTTCTTTACTGTAGGCTGTCAGAGATTTGGTCCTTTCATTGCACCATACTTTCCACACTCCCCGCCGCACAGTTCACACACACATTTTCTTGTAGGTTCTCGGAACAATTTGAGAGTGCATATCCTATGGTAAAACCCATGTTTGTTAAGTCTGATCACTACATGTCATAGGTCATAATTTTTTCCCGTCCAGTCTCGTGATATGAAGGCGTCTGTAGCATAGAAATATTAGTATTATTCGGTTTCTTCTTTTGAGCGAATGGGTCTCCTAGGACCACGCGGAATCAACACTTTTGGCTTTGATGTTTGCCCAATAACTCTTCATGCGAAACGATTGAGCGAGTCTTCATTGCTGCGACCAGACGTGTCTGGTAGGTCTTCTCTCTTCTCCCTCAAAACCCCGTGTATGAGTAATTTTCCTAATTTCCTGTCGATCCTTGAGATTGGGAAAACCTAATTCAGCCAAGTCTTTTTCCGCCTGTTTGTACCAATTGTACCGTGTTGCCTTTTTCTGCAAAGACGTATAGATTTTATGTATTAACCTAGTTGGGCCCATTCTGTCCAAATGTCTCGTGAATTGGATCCCTCTCATACGGATTGTGTCTGTGATTTTAGTAATTTTCAAGTAGACGTCAAAATTAGGCGTTTTGGAAGGTGAATTCCATCTTTGATTCTTGGTCCAAAACTTTTTCGCATGACTTTACGTTTCTTGATCTCCAATTAATTTCTCAGTGTTTTATGTTGTAGATTAAGTGTCTCTGCTGCATAATGGACTACAAGTAAGATTACTGTTTTATAATGTAGAATTTAGTATTCGGTTTCATATACAGTACAAGCAAGCAAACATCCATTATTTGAGGGATTTTCTTGAATCTACTCGTTGAGGATAAATGTTGAGGGTGGTGGCATTTAAGTGTTTATGTTAGAAATTCCTGCATCAACCTGTATTTTCTTACTTTTGCAGTTTATTTTCTCATACAGTGTGTCCCAGTATATTTGCAATGGCCAGTCGGGTGGTGTTTGAGGCATGGTTGTCAGAATCACATGACAAGTCAACTGAAGGTTTCGCATTTCTGAGGATCCATTTTAAGTTAAACTAGCGGGTAACCACGGTCTCCGCCACAATGAATCATGTCTCCACGGAACAAACATAACCCTCATTTAGTACTTAGGTCATAAAGTGCACTACCCCTTACAGAGCAATCAGGAGAGTCGAATGGGACCTCTGGACCAGCTGCATGCCCACCGTTGAATTTCAATTTTCAACTCTTACACTCGAAAAACTCAGGATTGATGTCAGGACTTTCAGATGTCCAGAACTTGTAGTATTTAACCAAGAATACGTTTGAAGTTGGATACGACTCCAGCGAGCGCTTGGTTGAATCCAAAGCTGTAGCATGTGGAAATCAGAGACCTGCTCTTGAAAAGTACTATATTTAGCACGTACGGATATTCTAAGAGCGGGATTTTTCAGAAGGGTTTAATAACGTTGGTAGCCATCAATATTTTAGGATTAACCATCTCATCTATATGTAAAAATAAATTTCTCTGCGTTGCTTACCTTACTCCACGAAGCGAATAATTCCAAGATGTACACTTGTTTTAATTATGGAGACGTATATGCATTTTCTTTCTCTTTGTTTATGCTACCCCCTTTACAGCATTGGACGGCACTGGCCAGAAGCACGTCGGTTTCTCGATAACCAACGCTTTGCTTACCAGAATGATACGGGTACCGGGGACGTGGACGGAGAGCGTGGATGGGCCAACTTACCTGTATTCAGGGGTCCGGGTCACTTCCGCAGCAACATCACCTCCAGATGACATGTCCCAACAGAAGAGCTCCAAAGGAGTGGAAGGAAGATGGAGAAGGGGTAAACACACACAGGCTATCGTACAAACACCCCCCAAAAAACAACGGAACTGCCGTCGGTGAAATAATGCCACAACCAAAGATTTAAAAAAAGACTAAAAAAGGTTTAATATTAAAAATTTAAAGGAGAATCATCACCAGAAAAAGAACATGCATCCACCACCAATATTTTACAAGAAGGCCAGATAGCGCCTAACATGCTTGCTTGCAAAGCCAAGAAGACGAAAGATTTAATTTAAAATAAAATAAAATTTAACAGCCCAAAGGTTAAAATAAATATTACATGCATAACATACTGAGAACGGGCTTGATGAATTGCAAGGAAATGCAATATCGATCCGACATGCAGAAGTTCAGGCCACGCCGAAAAAAGGATTGAAATAAATTAAATTTAAAAAAAAAATTAAATGGGATAGAAAATAAATAACTAAATGATATGTACGCCGGCGAAAAACACAAGGACATTTAGCCGAAATCACAAAATTAACATCAACAAGATTACAATTAAAAAAAGAATTATTGAGCTAACAGAAAACACGTATGCTATTAAGACCCGCGCCAATGGACTGACCAAGAGACCACAATGCATCACGGTAAACAATATGGCCACACAAAAACATGCCAGATCGAAATTACGGCAAACAATAAAAAAGATTAAATTTAAACATTAGCGTAAAGAAAATGACGGCGGAAAATAATTAGGTCTAAATGCTATTATAATCGAGAAATGCACCGGATCATGAATAAATTACAATGTCAATCCCAAGATTGACAAAGGAATATAAATAATAATTTAAACGTAAAATAAGTTAGAAATGTGTCTCCACAAGGTACTGTCCCCCGTTTACCTGGATAGTAGGCTGTCAGATATCCGCCCCCTCAATCGGATTGCCAACAATCAATCGCACCGGCTCAGTTACATCAATGAAAATGGCACTGACAGATACTATCGAGATAAGAGCACAGAAGTTCACAGGAAATCATTGTGGAACACACCAAAATAGACGGGGGTTCATACTTACCGTTACTTACCTCTTAATTATCTCGGGGATTGAGTTGACAACAGGATCACTAAAGTCTGTTCACACAATAACCTCCACCATGACATTTAAAAATGAACCAGAACGAAGACGAGAACTTTGAACTGTACAAAAGCTTTATTTCAAATAAAGGGTATGATTTTAATAACACAACAAAATAAACGTGGCTATCAGTAGCCCAAGTCAATCTGACTACGTCCTCCTGTAGGACTTGCAAAAATTATCATACAACATGATATAGAACATATTAGCTCCCAAGAGCTCCAAATAACGTAATATTCATAACAATAATTGGATTGGAAAAGGACGTCAGGGTGTGACATATATATATAGAGCATTTGGTTTCCTTTTAATAAACATGACCATGGTATTTATAGTCGCAAGGCCAGAGTGAGGACGACCTAGCCCGCTGATAACCAGATGTTGGCACAGCCGCGAGCTACCCTCCAACCTGTTGCATACTGGTCAAATGGACTCCCTTCTCACATGTTACGTAAGAATACAGCTTGCTCTCTCAAGCTTTTAAATGTCTACAAGACAACTCACATTATTTACGCAAATCTTTCAAGTACTTTACTCACATCCTATTGGATCATTATGTTAATTCCTTAAACTTGTTAAGTTCAATCCAAATGTTTAATTAGCTCTTAAATGTTTATAACAAAATCACATAAATTATTTATAACAATTAGAAATTGTTTATAATATTTGTCAAAGACAATAAAAATATTATAAGCACGCCTTTAACATCACTCTCGTTCCACATTATTTTCAAAAATATTTACAGCAATTATTTACAATATTAACATTTAAATTGTTTAAATTATTAATTTAAGAAATACATTAACCACATGTTCATCCGGTTGGTAATTTTCATAATCGTGATTAATATAATCGACCAATGAAGGTTAGTTATACATGTTAATGTCACAATCTGGTTTAATAAAGGTTTTAATAATGATTTGTGACGGTAATCTTCATTCAAAATCTTATCTCAAATTCTTTCAAAACTCGTGTTAATTATAACAGTTAATTCACTTGATTAATTTTCAACGAACTATGACAATCTTACTCCAGCGGAAAATCCTTCGCTAACAAGTTAATGCACAAACTGCATTAAAAATTAGGCCCAAAATCATCATATATTAATCTATATGGCATTAAAAACTTCCACATAACTTACAAAAACTTCCACAAATAATTCTTTAACATTAATTCCTGTGGGAACTTCCTTCATATTCAAGGGCATTATACATCAGCGACTTTCAACACGCGCTGCACTAGCGATTATACATTTATAGTTCCACTTAAAAATTCTAATAATCATTAATTGTTTCAAAACTGTTTTTATTTAACCTTCGTGGATTTCATTCATGAACCGAAATGAAGTCAAAACTTGCCAATCACAAACAAATTTAATAGTGAATACGCTTATATACGCCGGTCTGGTCTATCAAAATTTAAGATTAACATCTTAAAAGAAATTGTAGTATAAAAATACTATCATCAAATAAAGTGCGACTAAAATGCAAAGTAGTCGAATAGAATCCAATTAGACTGGGGAATGCAAACATCGTTATATAAATCTCTAATTGAGAAAAACTCCTACCAAAAATTCTTGACTTTAATGCATTCAATAATTCATTATTAAAGTTAATCTTTCACAAAAGTGTCTATGATGCAATGATCGTTCATAACTGACGATAAATGTCTGTGTTGCAATCAATTCAAATAACGACTAGTATTTCCAAGATCGTCGACAACGTAATGGATTTTAACGCTCTAAAATCATTTAAATGTTCTTCCTTCTTGATGATAACAGAAAATTGGTCAAAGTAATTAAACTGGGGTAGAATTACTTTAATAAAAGAGACACGCTGTCTGAATTTAAATCAGCCATTAAAAATCATTAACTTACAGTCAAATCGTGACTACAAAAATATTAATTACTGAAAAATCTAAATATCAGTCTCAACTGATCCAAAATCATTTAACTATGCCCATGACATAACAATGTCTTAATAAATCGTCGAAAAAGGCATAACTCATCAAGGTGTACTGAGAATAAGAATCTCAAACAAGAAAATAGGGCAAAAACATGAGGATAAAAATATGGGAAAAATGGTTGCTCAAACATTATTAATAAACTCAAATACAATAAACGTTCACGACTACCTTATCTGCCGATTGACGTACCAGAGGAAAATTCCCCAAAGAAGACTGCTGATGGATCCATTTCACCAAGTTAAAGCTGAGCTCCATCCTCGAAATAGGAAATAGCACCCTCGGAGAATCGAACTGCTTCCTTCTCCGGGAATCGCTCTGCTCCTCGAAGACGAATAGACATCCTTCCGGCAATAATCTTCTTTGTGAGTCGGGATATCCCTGACCTCTCTTGAAAAATTCCCTGAAGTTCCAGTAGACAATCGCCATGAAGTTTTGTAGAAATTTCCGAAGAAATTATTCATATTGAAAGAGTATGAAATCATTTTCATGGCTGTTCGATGGTATTCAGCCTTTAATCACGAAACATGGGTGTAGATGGTATTCACCGCATGTTCGCTTGTGTGGAATAGCAATTAGCGAAGTTCCATGTTGCTATCTTACTCCGTTGAAATATGTCCCAATTGCATTAAGTCCTTTAGCCTTCCATCTGCTCTTCGGTTGTAGTCATGGAAGAACAAACTGCCGTATTAAATTGCTCCATTATACTGTAGTGTTGTGTAACAAAGCAATCTGAAGTCTTTCTATTCCACTAGCAGCGTTAGCCGTGGCGTTGATTCTGGCTATACAATAGTGCTTCTCTTGTGGCGAGATAATCACTTTTGTCAGTCGTATAAAACTGCTAATATCCTTCACACTAATCGGTCGAAATTGTACAGCTTTTAGGTAGATTTCATTAGAAAGCTAACTATTGCGATGGGTCCCATGTTTCGACTTCCGGAAAATTTCGACATATCTTCGCGTTTCACATCCCCCAGACCCCAAAACCACCGTCAGTTCAAAAGTTTATATATAATTTATGTATATATATATATATATATATGTATATATATATGTATATCAGTTTCTTGTGGACACGATAACTGCCGTAATTTCGCACCAATTACTTCGAATTTTTTACCGAAGATGTATACCTATAAAATCTCGGTCGAGTTCGTTACTGGGCTAAATCGGTCGAAGGGGGTGAAAATGGGGGGCATTTTTCGAAAAAGTGAAATTTCGCTATAACTCTCTTAATACGTGCAATATCGAATCCATTCAAAGTTCATAATATGTGTCGGATAAGTGCCAAAAATATTTGTCAAATAAGTTTTTTGATAGCACCAACCATTGACCAAAGGGGTGGAAAAAAGTGGGTTTTTCGGGAAACATTAATCATATCTCTCTTAATAGGCACAATATCAAAACCGTACAAAATGGACAATATTCCCCTAATAATTACCTAAAACTTTTGTCTGAAAGAATTTTTGATATGACCCACCATTACGCCAATGGACGAGAAAAATGATTTCGGAATTATAAGAAAATGCCAAGAGCTATCTGTGGTTGCCATGGCAACACTACTAAATTGATGAGGCATGGGCCATCAGACGTTGCCATGACAACGCACTTGCACGAGATCAGATTCAGTATTTCCATCTGATTAAGTGGTTGGTTGGTGGCATCTAGTAGCCAAGTTCACAGCTAGGTGTCGTTGACGGTAGTACCTGGTAGCAACATTAGGAACTACTGCTTGAAATTGACCGTCTGCAGTACTTACATGAATTAAGACTAATACAGCCATTACAATTCACACCGTGTATCAGACAGATTCTACACTCACCCAAAGTACACGGGGTTAGATGACCGCGTTGTCGCAGCCCCTAAACTGAGGAACCAACCAGAGGTAGATTTCATTAGAAAGCTAACTATTGCAATGGGTACCATGTTTCGACTTCCGGAAAATTTCGACATATCTTCGCGTTTCACATCCCCCAGACCCCAAAACCACCGTCAGTTCAAAAGTTATATATAATTTATGTATGCCAATGGCTGGTAATAATGGGCCAGCCAATAACAAGCCAGGCTGTCGCGGTGACCGATGGATGATAATTCGCATTTCACTCTCATAAGAATTTGAACTTGAGAATGCGAATCAGCCGTTCGTTAACGCCACGGCTGTCCATTATTAAAATTTTGGGAGATAGAAACACACCCTTAGCATTGCCAGGCCACGCGCAGGCAGTCCATTCTATAGGCTCCGTGCATCACTTCTCTGGAATGACATCTTGGAAAGGTTCAAAAAAAGTAAGCAAATATCTCCAATCTGTTAACATCGACCTGGGTACGATCGTTGAAAGATCAGTCTTTGGTAACACACCTAGAACACTTAAGGAAACCCAGGAACCTTGGATCATTATGAGTCGAAAGTTGTTGAAAAATCTGGTGAAAATAGCTTTGCATATGCCATGCAGAGGAAACGTAAGCGTAAAGTCCTAAGTCCAGTTCGACGAAGTAAAAGGAAACGAGACCGAACTCTCTGGCAGGGACAAATTCAGAGTTACCATTTTTAACGTCATTATTGATAGACTAATTACAGAACTAGAGAGACGCGGATCTGCTTATGAGAAGTTAAGTAAAAAGTTTGACTTTCTTACGAAACTACATTATTTGGAAACTAAAGACATCCGTGGAGGAGCCAGAAACCTTATAACGTTTTATCCGGGGGACTTGGATAGGACTTTGGAAAACGAGTGTCTGCACGTACAAGCTCATTTGTCGTCGAATGATGCAGTTAAGGAGTTATCGTCACTGAAGCTATACAAATACTTATCGAAAAAAGGCTTTTTGGACATTTATCCAAACGTAGGAATTGCGCTCCGATTGCTGTTGTGTACACCAGCGTCAAACTGCTCAGCAGAACGGTCGTTTTCAGCGCTAAAGAGAGTAAAGTATTAAGATCTAACATAGGAGAGAACGGGCTCAATTCACTCTCTGTAATGTACATAGAGTCAGAAATAACGCAGTCAATAGACTATGATTATTTTCTCGTGTGGCCTCCTGAGAGTCCGAGTGCAGGTCGTTCTAGTCGACGCCCGTGGGCGACCTGCGCGTCAGGATGAGGGCTGGAACGGATGAAGATGGAAGGAACTGGGCAAGAACGTGGAAGGAAGCGGCAGTGGCCTGTCAGAAGGTACCATCCCAGCATTTGCCTGGTGTTGAAAATGGGGAAACCACGGAAAACCATTTCAAGGCCGGCTGACGGTGGGGCTCGAACCTACGCGTCTACCGAGTCAGCTGAGAGCTTGGCCCCATGACCTAACGCTGCACTTTAGCGAGCGTAGCCAATGCTGTCGGTAATTGACTATGATAACGTCATTCACTCTTTTGCACAGAAGAAAGTTCGTCGTATGATTCTATAAATGTTATAGAATAGCGTAACTAGAGTACCAACATAGACTGTATTATTCTGATGATGATTAAAGTCATTAAGGTCGATTAAAATTATATATTCTGTAAGTTACTAGTGCATTTCATTTGCTACATTTCCAAAATAGCTTCGAGATGGTGGGGAGCCCAAATGTCAAGTGCCTAGGGGCCCTGGATCTCTAAGTCCGGGCCTGCTGATACTGATACCATGCGATAGAAAAAACTAGGATTCTTTGGGCACATCATGAGAATGCCAGATTCACGTCTTCTAAAACAACTAGTACAGTACAATCTTGCTTCAAAAAACACAACAACTGGATGCGGATGGTTAAAAGAAATCAGAGAGGACTTAAAAGAAATTGACCTAACAACAGAAGATGTTGCAAATAAGAAAAGTTTAACTACAGCACATAAAAATATAACTTTTTATTTTCCACTCATAAAAAGAAAATTCAAACAAGAATATTTTCCACCCAAGAAAGAAAAGAAGATCAATACGAATGAAGAAGTATTGGGAAGACCGCAAGGCTCGTACAGTTCGTACAAATCGACGAACTAATGGTTGATTAAAGTGATCCTTTGTGGTCTCAAAAGGCGAAGAAGAAGAATTACATACAGTGAAACCCCCTCAAATCCGAACTAAGCGGGGCTATAGCCAGTTCGGATTAGCCGAAGAATATCCATAACATAATAACCAGCCCTCGTTACGATATAGGACTCTATATTGAGCTAGTGACAGTGAGATAGAAGAAACTTCGACAGACAATGTGACTTCTGCTGTTGACATTGCATTGTCCTTCGTAGAACAGCACGCAGGAGCCACGCAAATCGATGTCACGCTCATCAATATTGCCTCTGCGGGAAGGTTTTCGTCACTTTGACATTTGAAGATAACTGATTTGAAGTGAAAGATCAAGTGGTATTTTATTCAGTTGTAAGTATGAAGTTAATTTGTTTATTAGATATATGTCATTGATCTATTAGACTGTGGTGTGTGAGTGTGTTTGGTGAGGGGTGCATGTGAGTGGGCCTGGTGACAGACTGTTTTAGTAGTAGTATTTGTTGTATTTTTTTCGTTAGTAGAATTTTGGTATTTAATTGTTAGTAGAAGGTTAGTATTTTGTAGTAGAATTGATCTTCACTTATTCTGAAAGGGAGTAGCAGCCTTTCAGAATAAATCAATTCTTTACTAGTCTAATAGACGGTTAAGATATTGATAATATAAGCCAACTAATGGATACACTGCGTTCTGCTGCACGGCTGAAAGCAACGGGAAACTACAGCCGTAATGCTATTCCCGAGGATATGCACCTCTCTATGCATAAATACATGTGATGATGGCCTCCTCCCTTGTAAAATTTCAATCCGGAGGTAAACTAGTCCCCCGTTCGGATCTCCGGGTGGGGACTACTCGAGAGGGGGTTAACATCACAGAAGTGACAAAGAGGAAATCTGACATTCTACGGATCGGAGTGTGGAATGTTAGAAGTCTGCTAGGAAGTGGAAAGTTAGAAAACTTAGAAAGGGAAATGGATAGGTTGAGGTTGGATTTGGTTGGGATTAGTGAAATGCGCTGGCAGGAAGAACAGGACTTTTGGTCAGGAGACTATAGGGTCATTAGCACTAAATCAAACAATGGCCAAGCAGGAGTTGGTCTCATATTGAGTAGGAAACTTGGACAGCGGGTAGAATATTATGAGCAATACAGTGAACGGATTATTGTAGCAAAAATCAATACTAAACCTACGTGCACCACAGTGGTACAAGTCTATATGCCTACCAGTCAAGCTGATGATGAGGATGTTGAAAAGGTCTACGAAGAAATAGATGACATTCTGAGGTATATCAAAGGTGATGAAAATGTTATAGTAATGGGAGATTGGAATGCTGTGGTAGGAAAAGGGAGAGAAGGGAAGATAGTAGGAGATTTCGGATTAGGTGAAAGGAATGATCGAGGAAGCAGGCTGATGGAATTCTGCACCGAACATGAGTTGGTCATAGCTAACACCTTATTCAATAACCACAATAGAAGAATATACACATGGATGAGACCAGGAGATACAGGGCGTTACCAAATCGACTTCATTATGGTCAAGCAGAGGTTTCGAAACCAGATTTTGGATTGTAAAACATATCCTGGTGCTGACATAAACTCTGACCACAATCTGGTTGTAATGAAATGCAGATTAAAGTTGAAGAAACTGAAGAAAAGTCAAAAGCCAAAAAGGTGGGCAATAGACAGACTGAAAGTAAAGGATGTAAACGAAAGATTCAAGAAGAGTATAAAGGAAGGACTAATCAAAACCCCTAAACAAACTTCAATTGCAGACGAATGGGCACTTTTGAAGAATGAAATAACAAAATCCGCAGAAGAAAACATTGGTAGGAAAGAAAGAATAGGTAGAAAACCGTGGATCACTCAGGATATACTAGAATTGATGGATGAAAGGCGGAAACACAAGAATCTAAGAGATGAAGAGGGGAAAGCAGAATACAGACGTCTGAGAAATGAGGTTAACAAGAAGTGCAAGGAAGCAAAAGAAGAATGGTTGAAAGAGAAATGTGCAGGTATAGAAAAGTGTCTGAAATTAGGAAAAGTAGACACAGCTTATCGAAGGATTAAGAATACTTTTGGGGAAAAGAAGACTAAGTGCTGTAATATTAGGGACACAAATGGAAAGCCTCTAACAGATAGGGAAGAGAAGCTTGAGAGATGGAAAGCTTACATAGAGTGCTTGTATAAGGGAAAGGAGATTGAGAATCATGTAATGGAAAGGGAGGAGGAAATTGATGAGGATGCAAAAGGAGATTTAATATTGAGATCAGAATTTGACAGAGCATTAGAGGACTTAGGCAGGAACAAAGCACCAGGCATAGATGATATACCGATTGAAGTACTACGCTGCATAGGAGATGAAGGTCTGATCAGGTTATTTCACTTGGTGTGTAGGATTTATGAGACAGGTGAGGTACCCCCTGATTTCAAGAAGAATGTAATCATCCCTATACCAAAGAAAGTGGGAGCTGACAGATGTGAAGATTACCGTACAATCAGCTTGATTACTCATGCTTCAAAGATCCTCTCTAGAATAATTTACAAGAGGATTGAAAGCCAGATCGAAACGGAGTTGGGTGAAGGCCAGTTTGGTTTCAGGAGAAATGTAGGAACAAGGGAAGCTGTACTAAGTCTTAGGCTGATTTTGGAAGGTAGAATAAGGAAAGATAAGAGAACGTTCATGGCATTTGTAGACTTAGAAAAGGCTTTTGATAACGTTGATTGGACTAAATTGTTTGACATTTTGAAATCAATTGGAATAAAGTACAGGGATAGGAGGGTGATATACAATCTATACAGAAACCAGACAGCAGTCATTCGAGCTGAAGGATATGAGAGAGAAGCTGGTATTCAGAAAGGTGTAAGGCAAGGCTGCAACTTATCACCCATACTTTTCAATCTTTACATTGAACAAGCAATGAAGGAAATTGGAGAAAAATTTAAAGTGGGAGTGAAGATTCAAGGAGAAATAATTTCAACTCTGAGATTTTCTGATGACATCGTCATCTTGGCCGACAAGCCTGAGGATTTGAATGAGTTTTTGAATGGTATGGATTCCGTCTTACGGAAGGACTTCATGATGAAAATTAATAAATGTAAAACAAAAATACTGGAATGCAGCCGAAATAAATCAGAAACCTCTATGGAGATCAAATTGGCAGGTGAAAAGCTGAAGGAAGTAGGAGACTTCTGTTACTTAGGAAGCAGAATAACCAGTGATGGACGAAGCAAAGAGGATATAAAAAGTAGGTTGGCTCAGGCAAGGAAAGCCTTTCTACAAAAAAGGAATCTGTTGACATCGAATATAGATTTAGGTATTAAGAAGTCATTTTTGAAAGTCTTTGTCTGGAGCGTGGCGCTCTATGGAAGTGAAACTTGGACTATTGGTGCAGCAGAAAAGAGGAGAATTGAGGCATTTGAAATGTGGTGTTACAGGAGAATGATGAAGATCAGATGGGTAGATAGGGTTACAAACGAAGAGGTATTAAGGCGAGTGGGAGAGGAGAGATGTTTCTGGCGACTGCTAATGAAGAGAAGAGATAGGTTGGTAGGACACATACTAAGACACCCAGGAATAGCAAGCATAGTTATGGAAGGAAGGGTCGAGGACAAGAACTGTAGGGGTAGACCAAGGTTAGAATATGTTAAACAGATGGCCTCGGATGTAGGGTGTGGTAGCTATGTAGAGATGAAACGATTAGCTCAGGACAGGGACGCATGGAGAGCTGCATCAAACCAGTCAAAAGACTGAAGACTCAAACAACAACATGTATATGTATATCAGTTTATTGTGGACACGATAACTGCCGTAATTTTGTACCAATCACTTTGAATTTTTTACCGAATACGTATACCTATAAAATCTCGGTCGGGTTCGTTACTGGGCTAAATCGGTCGAAAGGGGTGAAAATAGGGGGCTTTTTTTCGGAAACGTGAAATATTGCTATAACTCTCTTAATATGTGAAATATCGAATCCGTTCAACATTCATACTATGTGTCGGATAAAGCCCAAAAATGTATGTTTGAAGAGTTTTTTTTATAGCACCAACCATTGACCAAAGGGGTGGGAAAAAGTGGGTTTTTCGGGAAACATTAATCATATCTCTCTTAATAGGCACAATATCAAAACCGTACAAAATGGACAATATTCCCATAATAATTACCTAAAACTTTTGTCTGAAAGAATTTTTGATATAACCCACCATTATGCCAAGGGATGAGAAAAATAATTTCGGAATTATAAGAAAATGCCAAGACCTATCAGTGGTTGCCATGGCAACACTACTAAATTGATGAGGGATGAGCAATCAGACGTTGCCAAGATAACGCACTTGCACGAGATCAGATTCAGATTTCCATCTAAGTGTGAAGCGGCTTCGGTGACGTAACTGGTAGCATGCTGAATGACTATGCCCAAGGTCGCGAGTTCAAAACCGGCCAAAGTCGTCGGATTTTCTAAGAGCGCTAAAAATCCGTCAGTATGCTTTCCTTTGGAGGGGAAGTTCCAACGTTAGTTGCGAGTTGCTGGTTGCGGTGGCATCTAGTAGCCAAGTTCACAGCTAGGTGTCGTTGACGGTAGTACCTGGTAGCAACATTAGTAACTACTGCTTGAAATTGACCGTCTGCAGTCCTTACCTGAATTACAGACTAATACAGCCATCCCAAAGTACACGGGGTTACATGACCGCGTTGTCGCAGCCCCTAAACTGAGGAACCAACCAAAATCTCTGCGGTAGATATAATTTTGCGTGAAGAAGTAACAGACCGTTACATAGTTGCACATCAGTGTCGAAACCTTGCATAAGGATAGTGTGACCACAAGTATAGAAATGGACCCCAAATGACAAGAAGGTTACCGTTCCCATAAGACAATAAAATGTTTAAAATAAGCATAAAATGACGAAAAACAAAGTTAATTAAGCTCCAATTATAAAATACCTTCTCGCATTAAATGAGGTCTGATCCTTCTACGAAAATCTGCATATTCTGCCTATTTTCGCCTATCCCCAAGTTTGTCCGGTGAAATCTACCTCCGCCTTCCGGCGTGCCGAGAGGACTTTTTCTCTATTACTTTATGTAGCACTGCACAATACAATTAGCTTATCGGCGACCGCTAACTGTTCGAAACTAAACTTGTAGAAGCGTTCTAAGGTCCGTCTCAACTTCACCTAGTTTGACATGGATCTCGTTAATATAGTGGCTTCGCCACGCGTTATGAAGACGACTCTTTTCACTACTGTTCACTTCGACGTCTCACTAAAATGACTGTATAAGAAAAGAACTTTCACAATTACACTTCGATGATCTGAGAATGAGATCTGAGAATGATCGGAGAATGAAAGAGGCTCCTCTCTTCTGCGCAAGCCCTTTTATTAACTTCACGAGGGGTGTTTCCATCCCTTCCAAAGCGTGATACTGCGTCATCGCTAAAAGTTCCAACTTCGTTAATACATGACGGATTTTCAAAATTCAAAAACTGAAAATAAATTTCACCAAAATTCCAAATCAATGCTACTACTGCAAATGGATTTCCACAATTCTGCATTCCAAAAGTAATAAAAATACCATAGTTTCAGCAATCTCCGTCTTCCTTTAAACTATCGTTGATTGGTCCAAGCCTTCCCTCCAATAGCATAGTTTCTTCCTCAGCAGAATTCCTCGTTTCCTGTGACTGCGTCGTAAATCTTTGAACATTCTCGACTAAATGCTGACGTCACTGAGAATCTCAGCTCAAGTAGCTTGCTGGCATAACATTTACGTCATCCGTGCTCACGTCATGACTACCCACGTCATAACTATGACAACCATCACTTTCATTATAATTTCAACATAGCCACCGTGGTCTCTATATAATTCAATTACGGGGGCATTCTCCTCTCACCACGTTTTAAAAACAGTTGCAAATTGTTTTTAAACTCAATGTTACAAATACTTCAACTCTCTTGAACACGAAATTGAATTATTACTGGCTTACTCTAGTATGATATTTCCTCTATGTTCCTTAATCATATATCTCTTCTACTCTGGGTTGTGTGTGGTTAATGAATTCTTTCCTCTCTACTTTCTCTTCTGACCAGTATTTCTATTTTCTAAGTTCTGCTGGCTCGTAGAAGGTCCAGGATCGATTACAACATCCTGCCTTTTCTTTTGATTGTCGGCTTCTTTATCCCTTAATTCTTTTAAGTATTGCTGGCTTTCCTTCTCTCTTTGCTGATACTGATCGGGTGTCATAACCTGACCTTGAGTATTCTGGTTTCTATTTTGGTTTTGGTTATTCCTATTATAGTTTCGGTTATACCCATTATTGTTGTAATATCTGCCTCTTCCATTGTAGTTTCCTCGGTTGTAGTTCCAACCTCTTCTCTGTTGATACGGTCGGTAACCTTGTGATCTGTTATTTCTAAACTGATTATTCCTGTGAGGACCTACATTGTCAGTTTTCTCCTCCTCTGGCTTGTCAGTTTGTTGGACTTGGTCCATATATACCGTATTGATTTCTTTAAACTCCTGCCTTTGACCTTTCTGTACTACGTTAGGCATTGGACTTGTGTAGTCTAACCTTCTCAGTAATTCATCCATGCTGGATAAATCCCTGATGTTGGACGAAATTATTAGTCTTCTCACCTCAACTGGCAGCATACGAGAAATCGCATCTATTAGTTGCTCCGTGGACAATGGGGGTTGTAAGAATCTCAAGCGGGACAATTGACTCGTAAAGAAATCAGCGTACCGTGTTGGAAGAGTACCTGAGTATTTTCTTGAATACACTTCCGCTCTTAACGAATTCTGCGCTTCTATGGACCAAAATCGTTTGATTAATGCCTCTGCAAACTCGTCAAAGTTACTGAATGTGTATCTAAATGCGCAAAACCATTCGAGGGGTCCTCCAATCAGATATCTCTCTACTATCTTCATCTCTCTCTCTCTCTGGGAATGTGAGCTTCGATGAAATAATCTTTGAGATTCCTTACATACTCTATAGGTGTCAAACTATCAGTGTTACTGAATTTTTGCGGTTTGTCTTCGAAATTCCTGATGACCGTTACGTTCCTCGGATATGAATCCGGATAGTTTTTCCCACTATCTCGATAGTTCCACTCAGGTTCCATATTCCTCTCGTCATCCTCCTCTCTGAATCTGGATACACGTTCTTCAGGAGTCACGTCTCTCTCTTCTGGATCTAGGTTATATCTTCTGGTATAATTCCTATTCAATTCGCAAGCTAAGCCTTCTGTATCCTTGTCAGTGATTTCTGTTAAGACTTTCTTGATTATCTCTTCTTTGTAGTTCTCCATTAAACTAGCCTCTCCTAACTTCAAATTTTGCAGTTTACTCGTCGTTTCATTTACATCAGAGACAACTTTATGCATCTGTTCCTCTAATGTAGATTTTAATGTTTGCATATCCTGATCTAGTTGTGTTCTATCGTCAACTTGTTTTTCGGATAGCGAATTTATCCTGACGCTTAAATCTTTCCTAACCTGTACTACTTCATTGTTAATTTCTATCTGCGTACTGGCAAGTTTTCTTTCAATCCTTTCCTGAATTTGGGTTACATGTTCCCCACTTGACTTATTCCACTCGTCTTTCCATACCGCTACGTTTGCTGTTAACATTTCTGCTATGTCTACTTCGATATCCTCTTTTAATAATCGATTATGGTCTAATACCTGGGTTCTCATGACCTCTACATCATACTTCAACTCTGCTAAAGACGTTGTTGTTCTAACTGATTCATCAACTAATCTAGTCGCTAATGCAGTTATATTACGCGTACAAAGAGTTTTTGAGTTTTCGATTTATTCCCTGACTTTATTTACATCAGTTTGGACTTTAGTAATATCTACGAAAACTGTGTTGACTTCTACCTGAATCTTAGTTATGTCACTTTGCACCTCAGTTATGTCCGAATGAATGTTATTAATGTCTACCTGAACATTGGACACATCAGTTCTAGCCTTCTGAATTTCTTTTTGGACTTCCTCGACCTTGTCTTGGACAGTCGCAACATCGTTTTTGACAACAACAACTTCGGCTCTAGCACAAGAAATATCCCCTCGGACATTAGCTACATCTAGATTTAACATTGTAAGGTCTTTCTGTACCTTAGACACATCAAATTTAACATCATCAACACTTTTATGCACAATAGACACATCTTTATGGACATTAGACACGTCTGTGCGCATGTCCGTTACAGTATTCTCAATTCCTAGGGTATTAATCTGTAAACGCGACATATTCTCCTCCAAATTAGCAGCACTAGTTTGAATACCCTTCAAATTAGCAGACATATTACTAGCATTCTCCTCCATTCTTGCATTCAAATTACTAGCATTCTCCTCCATTCGACTAGTATTCCTAGCTTCCATCTCCTTTATGCTTTCATTCAGCATCTGCTTCATACTACTATTCATGCTAGCTTTCAAGTTAGCAGACATCTCCTCTAACATCATCTTCAAACTTTCATCTGCCATTACAATATTATTCAAATATAGACTGCTGTAGGGACATACATCAATAGAGCAAAATAACAACATTTGAGCAACACTTTTCACCATATATATATATTTGATCAATTTTCTGTCTTAAATCTAACTTATAACTACCTTATAATTAACTTTGTTGAAACAAACTCAAGCACATGCTCAAATTTCCCTGGCTCATTTTAAAATATCCTAACACAAATAATTTACATTTACAATCCAAATAATTTAATTTTATCTTTAATATGACTAAAATGTCATAAGCCGGTCAAATAAAATAAGATTCCAGATCATAGGCGATTTTTCTAAGTTTTCAGCCTATTTAACCTTTCCCAAGTTGTATAAGATCTGATCTTTTCTGAGTGTAATTTTCCTAATACAATACAACATTTAATTCCTATATAATCACACTCTTAAATACTACAATTGGCCTAGACATCTAACAAAGAATCAACCTCTTTATTTGAGTCTAATCGAACCTCACGTTTCAGGTTTGCCACTCTTATTAGCGTTCAACCTGGTAATCCAGTTATGTTGAATCGAGCCCCAACGTTTTAGGTGCGCCAATCTTACTGGCGTTCAACCTGGAGATCCAGTTTTGTCAAACAGGCCCCACGTTTTAGGGTCGCCAATCTTTCTGTCCCCGTTTACCTGGATAGTAGGCTGTCAGATATCCGCCCCCTCAATCGGATTGCCAACAATCAATCGCACCGGCTCAGTTACATCAATGAAAATGGCACTGACAGATACTATCGAGATAAGAGCACAGAAGTTCACAGGAAATCATTGTGGAACACACCAAAATAGACGGGGGTTCATACTTACCGTTACTTACCTCTTAATTATCTCGGGGATTGAGTTGACAACAGGATCACTAAAGTCTGTTCACACAATAACCTCCACCATGACATTTAAAAATGAACCAGAACGAAGACGAGAACTTTGAACTGTACAAAAGCTTTATTTCAAATAAAGGGTATGATTTTAATAACACAACAAAATAAACGTGGCTATCAGTAGCCCAAGTCAATCTGACTACGTCCTCCTGTAGGACTTGCAAAAATTATCATACAACATGATATAGAACATATTAGCTCCCAAGAGCTCCAAATAACGTAATATTCATAACAATAATTGGATTGGAAAAGGACGTCAGGGTGTGACATATATATATAGAGCATTTGGTTTCCTTTTAATAAACATGACCATGGTATTTATAGTCGCAAGGCCAGAGTGAGGACGACCTAGCCCGCTGATAACCAGATGTTGGCACAGCCGCGAGCTACCCTCCAACCTGTTGCATACTGGTCAAATGGACTCCCTTCTCACATGTTACGTAAGAATACAGCTTGCTCTCTCAAGCTTTTAAATGTCTACAAGACAACTCACATTATTTACGCAAATCTTTCAAGTACTTTACTCACATCCTATTGGATCATTATGTAATTCCTTAAACTTGTTAAGTTCAATCCAAATGTTTAATTAGCTCTTAAATGTTTATAACAAAATCACATAAATTATTTATAACAATTAGAAATTGTTTATAATATTTGTCAAAGACAATAAAAATATTATAAGCACGCCTTTAACATCACTCTCGTTCCACATTATTTTCAAAAATATTTACAGCAATTATTTACAATATTAACATTTAAATTGTTTAAATTATTAATTTAAGAAATACATTAACCACATGTTCATCCGGTTGGTAATTTTCATAATCGTGATTAATATAATCGACCAATGAAGGTTAGTTATACATGTTAATGTCACAATCTGGTTTAATAAAGGTTTTAATAATGATTTGTGACGGTAATCTTCATTCAAAATCTTATCTCAAATTCTTTCAAAACTCGTGTTAATTATAACAGTTAATTCACTTGATTAATTTTCAACGAACTATGACAATCTTACTCCAGCGGAAAATCCTTCGCTAACAAGTTAATGCACAAACTGCATTAAAAATTAGGCCCAAAATCATCATATATTAATCTATATGGCATTAAAAACTTCCACATAACTTACAAAAACTTCCACAAATAATTCTTTAACATTAATTCCTGTGGGAACTTCCTTCATATTCAAGGGCATTATACATCAGCGACTTTCAACACGCGCTGCACTAGCGATTATACATTTATAGTTCCACTTAAAAATTCTAATAATCATTAATTGTTTCAAAACTGTTTTTATTTAACCTTCGTGGATTTCATTCATGAACCGAAATGAAGTCAAAACTTGCCAATCACAAACAAATTTAATAGTGAATACGCTTATATACGCCGGTCTGGTCTATCAAAATTTAAGATTAACATCTTAAAAGAAATTGTAGTATAAAAATACTATCATCAAATAAAGTGCGACTAAAATGCAAAGTAATTGAATAGAATCCAATTTGACTGGGGAATGCAAACATCGTTATATAAATCTCTAATTGAGAAAAACTCCTACCAAAAATTCTTGACTTTAATGCATTCAATAATTCATTATTAAAGTTAATCTTTCACAAAAGTGTCTATGATGCAATGATCGTTCATAACTGACGATAAATGTCTGTGGTGCAATCAATTCAAATAACGACTAGTATTTCCAAGATCGTCGACAACGTAATGGATTTTAACGCTCTAAAATCATTTAAATGTTCTTCCTTCTTGATGATAACAGAAAATTGGTCAAAGTAATTAAACTGGGGTAGAATTACTTTAATAAAAGAGACACGCTGTCTGACTTTAAATCTGCCATTAAAAATCATTAACTTACAGTCAAATCGTGACTACAAAAATATTAATTACTGAAAAATCTAAATATCAGTCTCAACTGATCCAAAATCATTTAACTATGCCCATGACATAACAATGTCTTAATAAATCGTCGAAAAAGGCATAACTCATCAAGGTGTACTGAGAATAAGAATCTCAAACAAGAAAATAGGGCAAAAACATGAGGATAAAAATATGGGAAAAATGGTTGCTCAAACATTATTAATAAACTCAAATACAATAAACGTTCACGACTACCTTATCTGCCGATTGACGTTCCAGAGGAAAATTCCCCAAAGAAGACTGCTGATGGATCCATTTCACCAAGTTAAAGCTGAGCTCCATCCTCGAAATAGGAAATAGCACCCTCGGAGAATCGAACTGCTTCCTTCTCCGGGAATCGCTCTGCTCCTCGAAGACGAATAGACATCCTTCCGGCAATAATCTTCTTTGTGAGTCGGGATATCCCTGACCTCTCTTGAAAAATTCCCTGAAGTTCCAGTAGACAATCGCCATGAAGTTTTGTAGAAATTTCCGAAGAAATTATTCATATTGAAAGAGTATGAAATCATTTTCATGGCTGTTCGATGGTATTCAGCCTTTAATCACGAAACATGGGTGTAGATGGTATTCACCGCATGTTCGCTTGTGTGGAATAGCAATTAGCGAAGTTCCATGTTGCTATGTTACTCCGTTGAAATATGTCCCAATTGCATTAAGTCCTTTAGCCTTCCATCTGCTCTTCGGTTGTAGTCATAGAAGAACAAACTGCCGTATTAAATTGCTCCATTATACTGTAGTGTTGTGTAACAAAGCAATCTGAAGTCTTTCTATTCCACTAGCAGCGTTAGCCGTGGCGTTGATTCTGGCTATACAATAGTGCTTCTCTTGTGGCGAGATAATCACTTTTGTCAGTCGTATAAAACTGCTAATATCCTTCACACTAATCGGTCGAAATTGTTCAGCTTTTCTCTATTACTTTATGTAGCACTGCACAATACAATTAGCTTATCGGCGACCGCTAACTGTTCGAAACTAAACTTGTAGAAGCGTTCTAAGGTCCGTCTCAACTTCACCTAGTTTGACATGGATCTCGTTAATATAGTGGCTTCGCCACGCGTTATGAAGACGACTCTTTTCACTACTGTTCACTTCGACGTCTCACTAAAATGACTGTATAAGAAAAGAACTTTCACAATTACACTTCGATGATCTGAGAATGAGATCTGAGAATGATCGGAGAATGAAAGAGGCTCCTCTCTTCTGCGCAAGCCCTTTTATTAACTTCACGAGGGGCGTTTCCATCCCTTCCAAAGCGTGATACTGCGTCATCGCTAAAAGTTCCAACTTCGTTAATACATGACGGATTTTCAAAATTCAAAAACTGAAAATAAATTTCACCAAAATTCCAAATCAATGCTACTACTGCAAATGGATTTCCACAATTCTGCATTCCAAAAGTAATAAAAATACCATAGTTTCAGCAATCTCCGTCTTCCTTTAAACTATCGTTGATTGGTCCAAGCCTCCCCTCCAATAGCATAGTTTCTTCCTCAGCAGAATTCCTCGTTTCCTGCGACTGCGTCGTAAATCTTTGAACATTCTCGACTAAATGCTGACGTCACTGAGAATCTCAGCTCAAGTAGCTTGCTGGCATAACATTTACGTCATCCGTGCTCACGTCATGACTACCCACGTCATAACTATGACAACCATCACTTTCATTATAATTTCAACATAGCCACCGTGGTCTCTATATAATTCAATTACGGGGGGCAGTACGAAGAAAAGAGAACAGAATTAAAATAAACCAGGAAACGTAATTAAAACAACAATAAAATTAGACCTATAAAACAAAAGAGGAACAGAATTAAAATATTACTATAAGATGATATCGGAGCTCCATAACAATAATATAAAAGAAAATTTAACTGAAAACGTACCTTATTTCCTTCCTAAGTGGAGACACAAAGAACAAACTAACACCTTTTAAATGATTTAAAATACATGAACTGCCTCAAAATGGCCACGAGAGCACCCGCGCCGTTTTCGATCACCCATGAAGCTTCTCTTCTTTTAGCCAGTCAAACTAAATATACCACAGTTCATCTTCACGGCGAAAAGACGAAACTAAATCCTTAGGAGCACAGGCGTTTCCTTTTCTAGAATATATGCATATTTGGTAGAGGATGGAGGAGGCAACCGCCCCCCACCCCCCATCAGCGGTGACACCTTTTACGACCAAGTCCTTCTTGATTCTCTTCGGGACAGCTAATGGACTCCACAAAAATGGCGGAGAATCGCTCGTCATTTATCGAACTGTCTTCATGTAAATAATATTGTCCAATCAGAGAAAGACACATCAAACAACAATGTCATAAATAAGTCCATAATTTGGCGGTATCATGATTACACCGGCTTTTGTTTTACGACGAAGAATATGATTGTCTTTCAATTAAGTCATGCGTATAACGAGTTTAATAAGGCGAAGCCCGCACCACCTATTGGGGAGAAACAGGAACTATTTGTATCTTTCCAAAGTCCGACTGCAGCTACCATCTTGTGGTGACAGGCTGTACTGAGTGACCAAGCGGACGATTCAAACTTCAAGAACAGCGTCCCTGATTAAATACATGTTTGAAATGGTAGAGACGTGCCCTTGCACGTATCAGTCTCCCTCCCTTAAGCGTGAACACCGTTCACGAATATGCCTAGGCATAGACAGTACTCCTTAACTTGTCGATTCACCAGAGATGTTTCTCGAAGATAATGTTCACCTGTTAACTCCAATTGATGGATGAAACCGCATCGATTTGGTTAGGAAGAATGCAGGGTCAGATTATCAGTGATGGGATAATTGATCACCTCGCAAACCACTTAGTCAACAGCATCACTGTGTCCAAAAATCTTCAGAAACGCAGTACACCAGCACCAGCAGTGCTTTCAGAGTCCGAGACACGTTAGATACCTTTTCAACAAGTCCAATGTAGGTCGTTTTAGACGAGGTAGGAGGAAGCAATGTGCAAGATATGATTCGACGCGTGGACAGCCATTTACAAAAATAAAAGTTAATCTAATTTCAAAAAAAGTTTACAGAATTTACAATTTCTTACTACATTTTACAAAGATAAACAAGGTTGAATATAAATGAAGACAATTTTTGACCATGCCCTAGATCCGTGCTTACAAAATTTCATTAACAAGTTTACCTTTTTACAGATTCGAAGTACATTACAAGATTACATGAGTTAGACGACTATACATTTCGAAGGGACTACGGTAGAGGAATGACCACTACAATTCCCAAAGGGAACAGGAATACAAGGTTACCATGAGTTAGGTCTCCCACCGAGCCCAAGTTACATGTTAGCATCTCCTATGAAACATCAAAATTAGGTACACTTTTACAATTTACCATTACAATGGGAACTTCCCAACAATACAGTTTGTATCCCACCAGAGTTTTCAAATCCAATTAAATTCAAAATCCCACAAGGAACAGAGACTTCAAGGCTTCAATGAAGGTTAGGGATACTCTACATTATACAAAATTTGTTTTACAAAATTTATGGTAGCATTTCCTCATTAGAAACGTCTCCACCTCGTTTAATGTGTGATAGATGCACTCTAGGAATTTGTTTGCCTTGGGGTTTCAGAAAAAGAAAAATTAAATTAAGCTGACATGAAAGCCTCTACATAGTTGGTTCGAGACCGCACGCATTACTTGGCATGGGGACACTGAGGAATACAAACGCAGTTACCGAAACGACAAAAAAAACGAAGGAGAAATGGCAGCGCAGAAAACCAAACACCAATACACTCACACAAGGAACGAAATTGAGGTTCGACACCAGATGAGAATACAGTCGCAATCCGCCTGGGTGAGAAAAATCCAACATAAAAAGAACTAAGTTCAACAGTACACGAAGTACAAAAGAGGTTTCCTCGTTCAGGTTAAAGACACGAACACATACAACCAAAGGATGCCTAACATGGCCCGAAAATACGGTTAGATGAGAAACAAGCCGCTCTTGTCGAAAGACGAGGCTAACAGAGAACACTTACGCACCATTCCAAACGATAAAGCCGAAAAATTTAGGATTATTAATCAAAAGCAGAAAATTTTACTCAAACTACAGTGGCTGATGACCGGGATTGCCATAGCATGAACTAAAACAGAAGGCCAAAGTACTTTACGGTTATCATGAGGCAACAGGAGACCCAGATTTCCATCAACAAGAGATTACTGGCTTTAAAAGTAAAACAAGCTGACTTACAGAACCTGATGACCATAATGTCCAACAGAAATTTAACCCCAGTAACTTTAGAAGACCCTATATATATTAATTAAGCAGGAAAGCACATTACATTATGGCTGTTCACGAACTGAGATCTCATATTCACAACAACATATTCATCGCACAACATACTCCAATAATAGCGATACATAATTTTTACCACCCACAAAAATAATTCCCATTAATACTCAAATATGCAAGTTATGTAGTCGTAGAGATATCATAACACAAACAAATACAATTAAAAACACAATACCCTTACAATTACATTACACTACATGACACATACCTGCATGTCCTCGAACAGACGAGTCCCATACCAAGCCAGTTCGAATCGTGCAAGTCCTATATACAACCTGCCCAGGGATCAAACCAAGAAAGAATCCCATACTTCTAACCTAGCTAACCCCAGACAGTAGATATCTCCACGTAAAACACTCCTACATATTCGCTTTAGTTCAAAATTACAAGGAAAGCAACTAATAAAAATACGATCCTAACCTTACTTTTGCAAACAAAACAACGCCTGAATTACCCCACCCTACAAATCTAAATCAAATCTACGTTAACACATACATACAGACATGATTTGCACAACATACACACTTATCCCAGAACGATTGCAGTATAATGTAAGTTTATGAACCAAAAATTACAAATCGCACACTGCGATAAAAACACTTAAAAACAAACACTTACCTTGAATGAATTTGGGAAGAATTCCTAGCCAAAAAATAGTGACATGCATGTTAAATGTGCCTTCTGGCACCACACTAGGGTCATAGGGCGGGCAGATTTCCATAGGTTAGCCCTTTTAATCGGACTACACTTTGCCATAACACCAATATGCGTGACCGTTCCATAATAAATAATTTACGAGGACAGCATATCACCACAGAATCCCATGCAAAGAAACATACAGGAACACAATAGTCTTCTTAAACACCAACACTGCCTCGACACCTGAAATTTCGGCAAATAACATCATGCACAACGTAGCCCAGGACTGCAGAAGTCATCGCTTGCTTGGCTCGAGAACATGGAGCTAAATCACAAAAATAGGCACAAAACATCAGGCTACCAGCTTCCGACGGGGCTCCAGGATGCCTTTACACGCAGCATATAGGCTATCAGAACATTAAGAAATCCCATTTCCCATGCCAAGAACACATGTCAGTCACTCACCGAGCTGCATCTTCATTGGGGATGTTGCACACCAACAGGGTAAAATACAGGAGTAAACGCCTCGTTCAAAAACAGGACACCTTACATCCAGCATACCACATGGATATCCAGAGGCAAACATAAAACACAACAAACGATAAGGATTAGCATTACACAACATTAAGTGCACTTTCCTGACAAAATCCCACCAACAACTGACCCATCGGCATTAGAGGGGTCCATAAAACAGCCTGTGGGTACTGGGGAGGGGATAGTTACGGAAGTGAACATGAGCAGGATCTGCTACCAAAATGCTACCCCCTTTACAGCATTGGATGGCACTGGCCAGCAGCACGTCGGTTTCTCGATAACCAACGCTTTGCTTACCAGAATGATACGGGTACCGGGGACGTGGACGGAGAGCGTGGATGGGCCAACTTACCTGTACTCAGGGGTCCGGGTCACTTCCGCAGCAACATCACCTCCAGATGACATGTCCCAACAGAAGAGCTCCAAAGGAGTGGAAGGAAGATGGAGAAGGGGTAAACACACACAGGCTATCGTACAAACACCCCCCAAAAACCAACGGAACTGCCGTCGGTGAAATAATGCCACAACCAAAGATTTAAAAAAAGAATAAAAAAGGTTTAATATTAAAAATTTAAAGGAGAATCATCACCAGAAAAAGAACATGCATCCACCACCAATATTTTACAAGAAGGCCAGATAGCGCCTAACATGCTTGCTTGCAAAGCCAAGAAGACGAAAGACTTAATTTAAAATAAAATAAAATTTAACAGCCCAAAGGTTAAAATAAATATTACATGCATAACATACTGAGAACGGGCTTGATGAATTGCAAAGAAATGCAATATCGATCCGACATGCAGAAGTTCAGGCCACGCCGAAAAAAGGATTGAAATAAATTAAATTTAAAAAAAAATTAAATGGGATAGAAAATAAATAACTAAATGATATGTACGCCGGCGAAAAACACAAGGACATTTAGCCGAAATCACAAAATTAACATCAACAAGATTACAATTAAAAAAAGAATTATTGAGCTAACAGAAAACACGTATGCTTTTAAGACCCGCGCCAATGGACTGACCAAGAGACCACAATGCATCACGGTAAACAATATGGCCACACAAAAACATGCCAGATCGAAATTACGGCAAACAATAAAAAAGATTAAATTTAAACATTAGCGTAAAGAAAATGACGGCGGAAAATAATTAGGTCTAAATGCTATTATAATCGAGAAATGCACCGGATCATGAATAAATTACAATGTCAATCCCAAGATTGACAAAGGAATATAAATAATAATTTAAACGTAAAATAAATTAGAAATGTGTCTCCACAAGGTACGAAGAAAAGAGAACAGAATTAAAATAAACCAGGAAACGTAATTAAAACAACAATAAAATTAGACCTATAAAACAAAAGAGGAACAGAATTAAAATATTACTATAAGATGATATCGGAGCTCCATAACAATAATATAAAAGAAAATTTAACTGAAAACGTACCTTATTTCCTTCCTAAGTGGAGACACAAAGAACAAAAAAACTAACACCTTTTAAATGATTTAAAATACATGAACTGCCTCAAAATGGCCACGAGAGCACCCGCGCCGTTTTCGATCACCCATGAAGCTTCTCTTCTTTTAGCCAGTCAAACTAAATATACCACAGTTCATCTTCACGGCGAAAAGACGAAACTAAATCCTTAGGAGCACAGGCGTTTCCTTTTCTTGAATATATGCATATTTGGTAGAGGATGGGGGAGGCAACCGCCCCCCCCCCCCCCCATCAGCGGTGACACCTTTTACGACCAAGTCCTTCTTGATTCTCTTCGGGACAGCTAATGGACTCCACAAAAATGGCGGAGAATCGCTCGTCATTTATCGAACTGTCTTCATGTAAATAATATTGTCCAATCAGAGAAAGACACATCAAACAACAATGTCATAAATAAGTCCATAATTTGGCGGTATCATGATTACACCGGCTTTTGTTTTACGACGAAGAATATGATTGTCTTTCAATTAAGTCATGCGTATAACGAGTTTAATAAGGCGAAGCCCGCACCACCTATTGGGGAGAAACAGGAACTATTTGTATCTTTCCAAAGTCCGACTGCAGCTACCATCTTGTGGTGACAGGCTGTACTGAGTGACCAAGCGGACGATTCAAACTTCAAGAACAGCGTCCCTGATTAAATACATGTTTGAAATGGTAGAGACGTGCCCTTGCACGTATCAGTTTACATACCAGTGCTAAGGAAAGGTCCTCCTGCGGTTCACTCAAAGTAAGCTGTCGAGTATAAAGCACACCCTAAGGTGTATTTCTTCATAGAAGGACTGTTTCTACATTTTTATAAACTTATGCAAACCACAAAAATTAGAATATCCCTCAAAAACTACCCTCAGAAAATTATGAAAGGCAAAAATATACAAGTCTCTTCATTTATCACAAACAAATATCGCAGTTTCATAATTATAAGGTAGGCTAATAATACCCATATGCATATATACTATGTATTGTACCCAACTGTCATCATGTGGACCATGTGTTCGTATCCCAGCTAACTCACGGTCTTTCGAGGTATGTGACGTTCCTGCCCACCATACGACCACATGCTCAGGATTTGAGTCTACCAGGTAACTACTCTACATGAAATACTCAACATATTCCTAAAAATAAAATATTTACTGGTATAAAATCATGGCTATACAACAAATACAAATAAAGGACAAATTATATTTAATTCCCACAAATAAAAATAGGGTTATTCTGTGAGTTTTCTTCTTAAAATAGTGCTACGCTGCACTCAAATCTAATTCTAGCATCCTGTCAATGATACTTTCAGACTTCCATGGGTTTCCATGGTGTTCATCATGTGACACAATTTTAGTTAACTGGAGTATCATAACACAAAAGTCACATATCACATCTAAATGACATTAATAAAACATTACTCCGTTTCTTATGGCATTTACCTTGATTAGCATCAATTCATTATTTTCTGCATTCATTAACAAATATTTGTTGTGTCGTGTGAATCATCTTCTTTCTTTCCATCAATATTAACGCTTTAAGAAAAGTGGTACTTATCCCTTCCAAAATAAACATGGATAGAATATTTTATAGTTTCACCATGACGAATAGAAGGAGAAAGTGAGAAGACTCCTGAAGTTCAAGCGCGCCCCGCCGGGCAGCGCTCGAGTGGGTACGTTCCACACTGCCGGGGTCAGCTGGTCTTAAAGATGGTGCTAAGGGAAACGAATTACTTTGTAACTGATACTTTTTTAAAAAGTAATTAGCGGTTCCAATTAAAATAGCATGGCAGGGCACACTGGAAAATATAATTCATAGAAATAAGAACTACGGTCTTCATTACATGTTACGGAACGCACAGATTCCTGGAGTATACAGACACAGATAAAAAAACATAATCCCCAGCATATTAAAACAAGCACACATAAACTATTTAAAGTAACATTCTACTTAACAATTTATTTTGTCGGCTACGGTACTGGACTTTCGAAAGCTTGCGTGAAGACTTGGCGGGTTTTCGAGATTGCAAATCTCGGCGGATTTCCTTCGTTCTGAAGAAGAATCGGCACCCAAAATAAACAAGTCTGGGGATAATATCCATGACACGCTGAAGACAGCAGCCAGCTCCTGAAGGATCAACTGAAATTGTTTCTTTGGAATCGATACAATTATAAATATTTCGCTCCAGATCGATTTTGAGTTCAATTTTCCGGTAATTACTTCTCGGCCTGGAAAAGAATACCACATACACTTCTCGAAGGACGTGTTAGATACACTTCATTGTTCATCTTAGGGCACCTTTTTTAGTTTTTTTGTTGCTTTCTCTTAGCAATAATTTAGTCGTATTTCCGTTTATTCCTGATGAAGAAAGACATGGTTTCTTTAGAAACGCGTCGAGTTTGAATAAATAAAACACGGCATAAGCCCAAAATTCTACATTATGGATAAAATGGTATTAGTTGCGTTTGACATTAACCATACCGTACATAAAACATCACAATAAATTGGTTGAAAAACTGGATCCAGATAGCTTTAAAACTCATCATTTTGCACCATCTGTTTCCTCTGAATTTGGTTAATTAAAGCTTAATAATTGAGTTTAAACACCGGTTTGGTGACCCATCGTTCCAGGCAAGCCGGTAACACCTGTAACTACTCAGGCAGATAGGTCACTTAACCGTAATTTGGAAGTTATTGTGAAGTTATGAATGCATTAGCGGTAGCTCTGCCGGAGACGTAATCGGGCTAGGCTATTGCGTTTTTAAATTAGCTCCCGTTTCAGGATTTTTAGGTTTTGAGTTCGAATAGTTCGTTAAATAGTTGTAAAACAGTAGGGAGAGTATGTTTTGTGTAGATTTTAAGTTGAATTAAAATTTATGTCGAGCTGAGAAGTGAATTTGGTGTAGCATAAAGTGTAGTTTTTTTGGTCTGATCTGTTTCCTCTGAATTTGGTTAATTAAAGCTTAATAATTGAGTTTAAATTCCGGTTTGGTAACCTATCGTCCCAGGCAAGCCGGTAACACCTGTAACTACTAAGGCAGATAGGTCACTTGGCCAGGCGCAGATTCAGGGGGGGGGGGGTCATGGGGGTCATGACCCCCCCCCCCCCTCCAAACGGAGACCAAATTTTTTTTGCAAATTCAAAAAACCAAAACACAATAACCAGACAAATAAAACTTAACGAATTTTAACTGACAAACAGTTTTGTTTGTTTTTTTCATTTTACTCAATACTGAAAATATCTTTATTGCAATTTTTATGTTCTGTTACAACTCTACATATTTGCAACTTCATACCTGTTATATAAAAACGATTATTTATTTAACAAAATCAACTCGTCTATTTTGTTTAGCAAACCTTGTGATTACTGAATCGATGTTTATAGTGATGTCACGATGAATGTGCAGCAATGCACGGATAGGAATTTGGGGCTTTTTTTCGCACCAAAAAATGTTGCCGACGTCCAAACTGCAAGCTTGGTTGGCAATTTAAGCTGCGACTTTCTCCCTTTGTCGGTACCAACTCGACTTGCCGAAACTGTAACGTACCTTGATCCTTTTCTCGAAGCTCGATGTAAAAGTCGCAAAACACGCCGTTGCAATTTGTACGAATATTTTTGGTGCGCTAAACGCATCAAATGTCTATCCATGTAGCTTGCAAAAAAAATTGGTCTGGTTTTGTACGTTTGGATATTTTGTGATTGTGTTTTTAGTGATACCATTTTTCTTAACAATTTCGATTCTCTGACCCCCCCCCCCCGCCCAAAGCCAAACTCTAGATCCGCGCCTGCACTTGGTCGTAATTTGGAAGTTATTGTGAAGTTATGAATGCGTATGCGGTAGCACTGCCGGAGACGTAATCGGGCTAGGCTATTGCGTTTTTAAATTAGCTCCCGTTTCAGGGTTTTTAGTTTTTGAGTGCGAATAGTTCGCTTAATAGTTGTAAAACAGTAGGGAGAGTATGTTTTGTATAGGTTTTAAGTTGTATTGTGGCTTATGTCGAGCTGAGAAGTGAATTTGGTTTCGCTTAAAGTGTAGTTTTTTGGTCTGTTCTGTAGCCTGGATTTATTAAATTTATTGTGCTGCTGGCGTGATTAAAAGCTGTAGGATTTGATGTAGAGTGCTAGGATTGCTTGGCGGAAGTGTTGGTGAGAGGGAGAGAAGTGAGGGGATGGGTTTATGGAGTTGTTGCTGTTGTTGCTTGTTTTTCAACTGCTGTTTCTTGATGGCGTGCTTGTAGTGCCTACAATCCTGGTACACGTTGTTGGACATTATCGCTTGCAGTGCTTGTAGCGGCGGGACCACAAACTACCGTGCTATAATGGCGGAGTCCTCACACTAGGTCCTTCTATTCGTCATGGTTTCACCATACAACGATTTTCTGGGTCTTGTCGGGCTTATCATCGTTACAAATGTGTCATGTTCTGGGAAATCACATACCCGTCTGCATAAATTAGCGTGAACTGGCAAAATGCACTCCAAAAGAAGATGCCTACATTATTTTGGTTCAGTTTTCCTTCTCAGAGAATAACTGAACCAAATATTATCTGATTTATATGATCCCACAACGTATGTGTGTTGCAACATACCATTCAATTCAATTGGCATCATCATAATAATCATATCTTAATTGCATATTGAAATATCGAGATTCTTCAGTGTCCTACTATGACTCTAATTTACAAGGGACTGGTAGACCGACCTTCTCTCCCCTCAGAAGGCAATAAAATTCGTTCCAGCTGGCTAGTCAAGATGGCTGCCGCAGAAGTGGTCTACTACCCCACCTCCTCTCATCTGCAGTCAAGGTCAGGTTTGTTTACAATTGCAGTATTGGAGTTACGCTAAGTGTGGCTCCTAAGTAATTGAGTCATTTACTTATTTAACACCTATCTTTATAGTGTATCGGGCTCAATTCGGCTCCTTATTAACATTCATGGCTGGGGATGAAATTCCAGTGATAGCCTTGCCGTTCTATGGTGACTACTAGTGGCTTTGGACGCGCATCATAGTGAAAATCCACGATTTTCACCAGCAGCTGTCAATAAAATATAAGCAAATCTGCGTTTCCTAAACGACGAATATGATCCTTACCTCTCATGGTAGATCATTTATACACATGCTCACTGCGTCTCGACGGACGTCATTCGTGGCCATAATTCATGCAAGCGTTGGATACAGACAGGCTCTGTCCAATTCGCTGCGAATAATACAGTATTCTCAAACGGCGATACTAACTCGTAGATTTAGCCAACTTCTCACCTAACGCGCAAGCTATACTAGTTGGTCCCCGCAATTATTTATTTACGTAAATCACTGGATTCTACGTTATTTCTGCACGCAATATGCGGCTTCAAACAATACTTCACATAGATGACTCAATTATTAAGGCACCCGCGTTCTCTCTGTCATACCACTTAAGCCAAAGCTTTAAATAGCTCCTAATAAAAATGTATAAATCTACCGGCTTACTTTACTTTAATGGTCCTCAAATATGATCCTAAGGATTGACCATATCAAATATTCATTCCACATTTCACTGACACTGAAAAAGCTCTCGTATCTCGCTATATTCCACGTTACTTTCTTACTGTTTACCAAAATACAGTATCTTTATATTAGACATGACACACTTTGAACGTTATTTAGGCCAAAAGTGCCTATTACTTTACTGTTGCCGACCCCAGACTTTTATTATTATTATTATTATTCATTTAACGTTACCGTTACATCCATCACTATTTTCGACCTGAATGGCCCCAAACAAATCACCTTCCAAGCCGTATTTTATTCAAGACGAGTGGTGAAAACTCGATCAGTAAGTGACGGTTACATCTTATTCTCAAAGTGATAAATCGTTACATGGTGAACTATTTAGCTATAATAACATTGTAAATTTGTACTCACTTTTTCCTTTTCGCTGGATAGTGCCAGTATTTCAGCTTTGGCGCTACCATGACGCTTGATTTAAGCCATCATGTTATATTTTACACAACACTTAAATTCACACATTTTCCACCTGATAAACATACTTTTATCAGTGGCCTCTTTCACTTCTACACAATGCATATTAATCACTATACACATGAACACTTTTAAATCACTATTACACAATTTATGTACACTTATTCACTACTTCACAGGTTGATCCTTAAATCGGACTTCTCCTACGCCTGATCTCAGAGATGCGATGCGATTACGCCAACCGCTGGTCTACGTGAAAATCTAACAGCGTTTTACGGACGTTCGATCCTCGTCACCTGCAATATCGTTCAGCTCACTGTCCAGATTAGGTGGCAATGATTCCCAAGCTCCCATCATTGTAGTGATCCTGATGATAATGTCATATACAACTCTGACAATACCTCCCGGTATATGTAATGTTCAAAAACATTATAAGTTCCTCTTTCGCTGTGGCGAATTTATATTTGCGTCAGATAATAGATAAATATCTGTATTAAATTACTTCGACGCACTTCATGATTACTTATGAAGCTTTATGACTTGCTTCTATTGTTCTTCAACGGCGGAGCGTTGATACTTTAACATTTGGCGCGCTACTGGCAGCGTCTTAGTTACGTGTATACTGTAGAATAACTTGAGATGAACTGGAGAAGAACTGGAGAACAACTGGCTTGGTCTGCCTCACTCTCCCTTATAAAGGTTTCTCGTACAAAATAGTCCACTGGACATATGAGAGCGACTCCTTTCTTGAAATAATACCTTTTCAGCCGAAATGACTTATACATCTTGTTCATTTAGGTGTGGATGTTTCATAAACATTCGCGTGCACGCGATCGCTTCGGCCAATTAATTACAATTAATTGCCTTAGTTCAGCGCGTCAGGACGCCACTGTGGTGGTTCCCCTTTGGCTGGTCACAAAATCACTGCTCTCGAGCGTAGGCTAGGTTGTAACGCGTTCATTTGGAGATATAGGCATTAATTTAGGTGTAAAACCACTCCTAAATTACCTCTCCGTGAATATATTCACCTGGGTGTATATTTCACTCCAATTCAATGCTCCACTTGGCTGTAATTAATTAATTTCCGTGGGCAATCATCCCTACTCCCGATTCCATCGTTGTCAAGCGGTGAATACCCGAGCCATTAATTTTGGGCTGTCTCCTCTGTCCAGACGTAAATAGTGCGCTCGGCGCCTAAGGTCTCCACCCACTTGCTAAGTGTAATTTGTAAAACGTCGAACTGGCCTCCTCTCATTCTCGTATGCTAAGAAAACGTATATTTTCTTGCATTTGGCTACAATTCTTCACCTTAAACTGCTATGATATTCACATACAGGTCGTGAAATCATGCTACATTATTATATCTCATTATACCTCTCATTGCTTTTTGGGTTCCCTGTAATTGCTCCCCCTCAGAGATCAATGGTTCGACTCTAGGCATAAGCATGTGCCTGGTCTTCTCTGATGAGACCCGAGTTCGATGCCAGACTGCCGTGACTGATTGGGCACATCTTTCCCCTGCTAAGCTCGGAAAATTCATTTTACAAGTGAATTTTTCGGGCCCTTCAGATGGCATCGACTCCATGCAGTATTTACTTTAAGCGGTCAGTGCTCTCGGCAATGGGATCTCTCGTTCCCCCATTCCACTCTGTCTGCCGTCTCGTAGACTCTGGTTCTGCCTTCTCAATTGTTCATTCATTTCCTCTATTTCTGTAGCGGCCTCCCTCAACTGGTCATAAAGTTCCTTCAGTTGACAGCTGCATTCTCCCCTCGGATCCCTTGGGTCTGCGAGCTGGTCACCTCGCTCCGTTCCTTCTTAGGACTGCAAGCTTTTCTCAAGATTCTTTCCGTGCATACGTAATGACTCCTCGTCCATTTGGGTGTGCATTGCTTGCTCGTCTCTCGTATCATAATCCTCTGGTGGACTATATAGTTTTAAATTAGCTGCATTTACAACAACTTCTCTACCTGTTGCTTCGTCTTTGATCCGGTATGCATTATTTTGCAGATCCCTTATAATCAGGTAGGGTCCGTGATAGGCATGCTGAAATTTTTTATATTTCCTGCTCTCTGGATCTGAACTGGCGGGTTTCTTCAATAAGACGTATTCCCCCACGAGTAATGGTCTATGGTAGCGTTTCCTCCTGTTTCTCCGCTGCCGTCTGTCTGCTTGTTTCTTGAGATACTCGAACGTCCTCTGGATCCTCAATTCGCGTCCAGGTTGTGCATCGGTGGGTGTCCGAATGACATTATTCCATGGCCTCTCTGGTCTTCTATCGAGATGTAGGCTCACTGGCACCTCTCCTGTCGCTTCGTGCACGGTATTGTTGATACAATATTCAATAATCTCAAGTACGTCAATCCATTTCCCGTTCTCAGTAGAGCAGTATATCTTCATGTACCTTTGCAGTTCCCTCATTACTCTCTCAGCGGAATTCGACTCCGGGTGTCGAACTGTGGATAAAATCTGTCTTATACCCAGATTTTCCAACTCCCTGCGAAATTCCACGCTGGTAAAACAGCTCCCATGATCAGATAAGATGTTCTCTGGCTGCCCTAATATAGGAATGATTCTTTCCTTCAGCCTCTTAAGTACCTGTTTTGTACTGGTTTTCTGAATTGGACACAGGACTACCATTTTAGAAAACACGTCTAGTGCAACTAGGATGTGTCTATTTCCTCTTCTAGCTCTAGGAAGCGGCCCAAAGTTGTCCAGTGCCAGAAGCTGACATGGCTTCTCTGGTAAGAGTCGTATAGGTTTCTGCGTCATTAAGTACGAGTAGGGTTTACTCGTTGGCACATATCACATGTCCTGATAGTATTCCTGACCGTATCTCGATGTTTTGGCCAAATAAATGCTTCTTTAAGCAGGGCAACAGACTTATCTACACCGGGGTGACCAAAAGCTCGGTGTGCTAACCATACTAGCCTCCTCTGCAATGCTGGTGGTACAACGATCCTGGGTCGAGTGTGGTCTGAGTCGCTCCATTTATGTAACATCTGGTTAAACCATAGATACTCCGTTGATAGTGCTTCGGCTTCCACATACATCGGGGTTCCGCTATCCAGCTTTCCCTCGAAGTAATTAATCATCAACCGTATCCAGGGATCTTCACGTTGAAAAACGGTGATGTTCTTCAGATCATCTAAGGTCTTCTGATCTCTATCTTCTATCTCGATAGCTAGAACTTCTTCTTCATCAGCTGTCGGGTATCTGCTTAGCAAGTCAGGTATGATATTGTCCTTCCCCGGGCAATACTCGATTTCTACTTGAAATTGCTGTATGTACAGGGACCACCTCGTCAGTCTTTGACTCGACAAGTCAGTTTTCAGCAGGAACGTTAGGGCTTTATGGTCTGTTCTCAATATAATTCTAAAGCCCTAGACTAGCTTTCGCCAATACTGTAGGACATACAGTATCGCGAGTAATTCGATCTCCGTGACCGTATAATTCTTCTCATTAGGTTTCAACCTTCTACTTATAAATGCAATGTAAGTTTTCTCCTCTGGCCTGTCCACATTTTCCTGATATAACATTGCTCCAATACCTATGAATGATGCGTCAGTCTGGATAATAAATTTCTGAGTGTAGCCAGTATATCCCAATTTTACATAATCTAACAGCATCTGTTTAGATTTCACGAAGGCTTCCTCACATTGTTCCGTCCAGCGCCATCTTCCTCCCTTCTTAAGTAAGTCTTGGAGTGGTGCTACGGTCTCGGTATACTTTGGGCAATGGTTTGAAAAGAATCCAATAACGCCTAGATATTGCCTGACGTTCTTTACCTTCGTTGGTCTCGGGAAATGTTTAATGACTTCCAATTTTCCCGGATTAGGTCTGACTCCTTGTGCATCTATCACGTGGCCTAGAAATTTAACTTCTCTCTGAGCAAAGTTAGACTTCTTTATATTGACCTTAAAGTTAGCCTGACTTAGGTCATACAACAACTTGCGTAGATCTCTGACGTGTTCCTCAACTGTTTCAGACGTCAGTAGTATATCATCTACGTAACATATGGTTGTGGCTTTTACTTCTTCAGACAGGTTCCGATCTAGCGCTCGTATCAACGCTGAACCTGCTGTTTTTAATCCAAATGGAAGACGCACGTATGAATACGTGTGCTGGTCAAAAAAAAAATCCAGTCAATAAGCTTGTTTTCTCCTCCAGAGCAAGATGGTGAAAACTTGCCGTCAGGTCAAGATTTGAGAACACAGTCTTTCCTTTGAACCTTCTGAGAACCTCCTTAATGGGCGGCACTTTGTTAAATTCCGGTATGACCTTGGAATTTAAATTTCGTAGTTCCAGGCATATCCTCACCCTTCCGTCCTGTTTAGGTACAACTACCAGTGGGCTGACATAAGGTATGGCTGTCTTCACAATGACGCCTGCTTCTAGCATTTCCTGTATTGCTTCTTTGACCTTTAAATAATGTTTCTCGGCTACAGGATACGGCTTCTGTTTGAATGGTGTCCAATCGCTGACTTGGAACGCATATTGGAAATTCTTGATCCGGCCAGGTCTCGAATCGAAGACTCCTTTATACTCAAACAGCAGTTCCCTTAGCATTTGCTTATGTTCTGGACCGAATTTAGCTTCCTCAATCTTCTCTTCCAGGCATTCTTCAAATTTTGGTTCGAGGTCCTTTTCAAAGTCTGCGGCCAGTGTTGCCAACTCTTCCTCGATGTCTTCTGTTGTCGACACTGCATCCCCAGTCATATCTCCGTATGTATGCCATACGTACTCTTCTGGTCTCGTTTCATTGTGCATTAATGAGAGCTCTAACTCTTCCTTTCCCTCACTTGCGCGAAACATAACCATGTCTTGCGAGAGATCTATAATAACTTTATATTCTCTTATGAAATCCATGCCGACAATAATGTTATACGGCAGTTTATTCACAAGTAGGAAGCTCTGTGAGAATGTAGAGTTCCCTATCTGCAAATCTAAAAATACTTGGTATTTGCATATCATAACTTTATCTGGTATGACACCTTTTATTTTCACGCTTGAAATAGGTATTTTCAATACGTGAATTTTACTTTGGATTTCATTATATAATGCCTGGGTTATCAAGCACACTGTTGACCCTGTATCAATGAGACTTCTTATCTTCATGCCCGCAATGTTTACAATAATAATGGGTAGTTCCCTTCTCACATTGACCGTCCCTTCATCTAGGTCTTCGATAAGCTCCTCAGGTTTGGCAATCCAGTTAACAACATTCACTGTATTCCATCCTGAACTTATCTCTCTTTGGTCATTTAATTTTGGTTTTTTTTTTCAATTGCTCCATTCTTTGTGGAGTTCTTCTGCCTGTCTTCATGCTGTTGAAGTTCCAGACTCTTGGCACCGTCATCATTTTTATTTATGTCGGGTGACCTTCTATTCCTAATCGCTTCATCCCAATGAACTCGCGATTGTCTCGGGTCATCTCCGCGCTCTTCCATGTATCTTAAAGATGCGTGATAGCGTTATTCCGCCTCTTCATCGAACCCGCGACTCTGCTCTTGGGATCTCCATCCTTGGTTGTTCCCATTTCGGCCGTAATTCCTTCTGTTATCAAGCTGCTGGTCTCTGGTACCACGCTGATTCCAGTTTTTCCTTCCTCGGTTTCCACGGTTCGATCCTCCTCGATATGCTGGCCTCCAATTTTGGTTTTCACGTCCTTCACGTTGCCAGTCGGATTTTTCTGTTTCGGTGCTTGTAGACTTGCTTTTTGTCTGCACCTTAGTCAGTTCAGTCGGTGTAGTCGTCATGTTGACTTGTTCCACGTTTCGACTTTGCCTTGTGTGCTGCACTGTGGTTAGATCGAGTTGTCTCAGCACCTCCTCCATATCGATTGCAGTTTTGGCGTTTGCTGAGATTAGTAGGCGTTGTACTTCATACGGTAGCTGCTTGGCTATCGCTATTCACAAATCTGACTCTCTAAGTCCTTCATCAAGCTCGCGAAAACGGCACAATTGACTCACAAAAAATTCTCCGTACTTCGTCGGATTACTAGTACTGTAACGCCTGGAATACAAGTCCAATCTGAGGTTCTGTTGTATGCTCGCGTTCCAGTATCTGCTTAAAAATGCTTGGCGAAATTCGTCAACGGTGTCGAACGTGTACCGAAAACTCCTAAACCATATGGCACACTCACCTTCAGTTAATTTTTCAATCGCTCTCAACCTTCGCTCTGGCGGTACTTTCGCGTCATTCAAGTACTCGGAAACTTCTTTAAGCCAGTACTTGGGTGTCATGTTAGAATTACTCCCAGAGTATTTCTTTAGTTTCTCATCATTAGCCCTTACGACAGTGACTATTTGATTCTGAACAGCATCTTCATTCGGTGTTGACATGGCAATTGGCATACCAGGTGTGGTATACGGGCTGTCACTTGGCATGGCTGTATTTCTTGGAGTAGGCTGTATTTCTATCTCTGCCCATTTGTTTCTCCTATTCTCGTCTATACTTCCTTCGCTAGACCTAGGATTCCGCAACATAGATTCCTCCTGCGCGATCATTCTAGTCTCTATTTGGCTGTGCCTATTTTCTGCTCTTTCCAAACGAGCTAATACCTCTCGTTCTATTTTCTCTAGGCGATCTCGGTTTCTTTCTGCCATAAAAATACCTTTTCCTTATCATCCTTAAAGTTTTCCTTCAGGTGGATAATTTCCCCCGCTAGACTTTCTCTTACTTCGGCAAGAGTCTTATCGCTGGCTTCAGTCTTTAAGCCTTCTCGAAGTTCTAATTCTTCTCGTAAGCCTGTAACTTCCTTTTGAATGTGACCCTGCATATGAGAGATTTCAGTCCTTATTTTCGTGATTTCTCCCTGGTCCTCATCCTGTCTTTTATGGATAACTGCTAGGTCGCTCTGAGTTTGTTCCAACTCTTTCTGCACCTTCCCGACCTGCCTCTTCATATTTGACATTATCTCCTCATTCTCTTGATCAGAAGTTTTTATTTCCTGGATTTCCTTGCATTGGTCAAGGATATTCTGATCCTGTTTCCTGAAGGCTTCGTCTACCGCCTTGGCGTAACCTGCCATTCGCGTATTCCATTTTACGTCGCTATCTTCGAGCCTTTGATCCACGGTCTGAGTGAACGTATTAAATTGCTCTAGTTGACGTTTAGTATTAGCTTCGTTCTGACTCTGAATGTCTTTAAGCTCCATGGACATACTGCTTAAACTATCGTTAATCTCACGCTGTGACTCTCTGCACGCTTGCAGATTATTCTCTAGTTTTAATTCTATAGACTCAAAGCGTTTATCGTTATCAGCTTGCATTTCTGAGACCACGCTAACAATATTCTTAGTTACCTCACGCTGGACAGACTCTTTAACGTCGTCCATTTTCTTATTAACCTCTATTAGGTTTGACTCTAACTGCGTGTTTATTTCAGTTTGAATAGCCTCTAATCTAGTGTTTACTTCAACTTGATTAGCCTCTAATCTATTGTTTATTTCGGTTTGATTGACATCCAATCTACCCGCTATTTCATCTTTAAATTCTCTAATTTCTTCCTTTCTCTTAGCATTAACATCATCAAAATGTTCCCTTAACTCAGCAATACACCTGAGTACGTCTTCAGTTCCAACCATCCTGTATTTCTTAATTTGAGATTCAGGTAGGCCGCAGCTGAATATGCTGGCGCGTTCTATTATAAAGAAAAGGATTCCGATCCCGCGACAACAACAACATATTACAAAATGTCAAAACCACCTATGGAATGGGTATAGACCCTCGTACCCGTCTGACAACAGTGTCTGACGTCTGAATATCATCTAGAAAGACTCACAATCGCTCAAACAAAGTTTGAGGAAAAATATTATTTTTATGGTTTTCCCCATGAAAACCATGCTATTATTATGGGGTTTTCTGAATCCCATAAGACATCCACGTACTGGGCGCCATGATAATGAAAAGGGTATCCATGCTTTGCCACACACAACTGGGCGACATGATAAATAAGAGGGGGTTGGTAAGTTACATTTACATTTAAGAATGTCTTATGGAGGATTATCAACATTTATTTACGTGATGGCTTATTAACAAATGGGATGCGGCCTTTTCCTATTATATCCTAATTTCTATGCTGTATTTGCTTCTACCATTAATATCTTGGCCGACTTTTAGCAGTACCTGTGACTCAATCCTAGTACAGAGACATATCCTCCATGTACCCAACTGTCATCATGTGGACCATGTGTTCGTATCCCAGCTAACTCACGGTCTTTCGAGGTATGGGACGTTCCTGCCCACCATACGACCACATGCTCAGGATTTGAGTCTACCAGGTAACTACTCTACATGAAATACACAACATATTCCTAAAAATAAAATATTTACTGGTATAAAATCATGGCTATACAACAAATACAAATAAAGGACAAATTATATTTAATTCCCACAAATAAAAATAGGGTTATTCTGTGAGTTTTCTTCTTAAAATAGTGCTACACTGCACTCAAATCTAATTCTAGCATCCTGTCAATGATACTTTCAGACTTCCATGGGTTTCCATGGTGTTCATCATGTGACACAATTTTAGTTAACTGGAGTATCATAACACAAAGTCACATATCACATCTAAATGACAGTAATAAAACATTACTCCGTTTCTTATGGCATTTACCTTGATTAGCATAAATTCATTATTTTCTGCATTCATTAACAAATATTTGTTGTGTCGTGTGAATCATCTTCCTTCTTTCCATCAATATGAACCCTTTAAGAAAAGTGGTACTTATCCCTTCCAAAATAAACATGGATAGAATATTTTATAGTTTCACCATACAACGATTTTCTGGGTCTTGTCGGGCTTATCATCGTTACAAATGTGTCATGTTCTGGGAAATCACATACCCGTCTGCATAAATTAGCGTGAACTGGCAAAATGCACTCCAAAAGAAGATGCCTACATTATTTTGGTTCAGTTTTCCTTCTCAGAGAATAACTGAGCCAAATATTATCTGATTTCTATGATCCCACAACGTATGTGTGTTGCAACACACCATTCAATTCAATTGGCATCATCATAATAATCATATCTTAATTGCATATTGAAATATCGAGATTCTTCAGTGTCCTATTTGACTCTAATTTACAAGGGACTGGTCGACCGACCTTCTCTCCACTCAGAAGGCAATAAAATTCGTTCCAGCTGGCTAGTCAAGATGGCTGCCGCAGAAGTGGTCTACTACCCCACCTCCTCTCATCTGCTGTCAAGGTCAGGTTTGTTTACAATTGCAGTATTGGAGTTACGCTAAGTGTGGCTCCTAAGTAATTGAGTCATTTACTTATTTAACACCTATCTTTATAGTGTATCGGGCTCAATTCGGCTCCTTATTAACATTCATGGCTGGGGATGAAATTCCAGTGGTAGCCTTGCCGTTCTATGGTGACTACTAGTGGCTTTTGGACGCGCATCATAGTGAAAATCCACGATTTTCACCAGCAGCTGTCAATAAAATATAAGGAAATCTGCGTTTCCTAAACGACGAATATGAGCCTTACCTCTCAGGGTAGATCATTTATACACATGCTCACTGCGTCTCGACGGACGTCATTCGTGGCCATAATTCATGCAAGCGTTGGATACAGACAGGCTCTGTCCAATTCGCTGCGAATAATACAGTATGCTCAAACGGCGATACTAACTCGTAGATTTAGCCAACTTCTCACCTAACGCGCAAGCTATACTAGTTGGTCCCCGCAATTATTTATTTACGTAAATCACTGGATTCTACGTTATTTCTGCACGCAATATGCGGCTTCAAACAATACTTCACATAGATGACTCAATTATTAAGGCACCCGCGATCTCTCTGTCATACCACTTAAGCCAAAGCTTTAAATAGCTCCTAATAAAAATGTATAAATCTACTGGCTTACTTTACTTTAATGGTCCTCAAATATGATCCTAAGGATTGACCATATCAATTATTCATTCCACATTTCACTGACACTGAAAAAGCTCTCGTATCTCGCTATATTCCACGTTACTTTCTTACTGTTTACCAAAATACAGTATCTTTATATTAGACATGACGCACTTTGTACGTTATTTAGGCCAAAAGTGCCTATTACTTTACTGTTGCCGACCCCAGACTTTTATTATTATTATTATTATTCATTTAACATTACCGTTACATCCATCACTATTTTCGACCTGAATGGCCCCAAACAAATCACCTTCCAAGCCATATTTTATTCAAGACGAGTGGTGAAAACTCGTTCAGTAAGTGACTGTTACATCTTATTCTCAAAGTGATAAATCGTTACATGGTGAACTATTTAGCTATAATAACATTGTAAATTTGTACTCACTTTTTCCTTTTCGCTGGATAGTGCCAGTATTTCAGCTTTGGCGCTACCATGACGCTTGATTTAAGCCATCATGTTATATTTTACACAACACTTAAATTCACACATTTTCCACCTGATAAATATACTTTTATCAGTGGCCTCTTTCACTTCTACACAATGCATATTAATCACTATACCATTAACACTTTTAAATCACTATTACACAATTTATGTACACTTATTCACTACTTCACAGGTTGATCCTTAAATCGGACTTCTCCTACGCCTGATCTCAGAGATGCGATGCGATTACGCCAACCGCTGGTCTACGTGAAAATCTAACAGCGTTTTACGGACGTTCGATCCTCGTCACCTGCAATACCGTTCAGCTCACTGTCCAGATTAGGTGGCAATGATTCCCAAGCTCCCATCATTGTAGTGATCCTGATGATAATGTCATATACAACTCTGACAATACCTCCCGGTATATGTAATGTTCAAAAACATTATAAGTTCCTCTTTCGCTGTGGCGAATTTATATTTGCGTCAGATAATAGATAAATATCTGTATTAAATTACTTCGAAGCACTTCATGATTACTTATGAAGCTTTATGACTTGCTTCTATTGTTCTTCAACGGCGGAATGTTGATACTTTAACATTTGGCGCGCTACTGGCAGCGTCTTAGTTACGTGTATACTGTAGAATAACTTGAGATGAACTGGAGAAGAACTGGAGAACAACTGGCTTGGTCTGCCTCACTCTCCCTTATAAAGGTTTCTCGTACAAAATAGTCCACTGGACACATGAGAGCGACTCCTTTCTTGAAATAATACCTTTTCAGCCGAAATGGCATATACATCTTGTTCATTTAGGTGTGGAGGTTTCATAAACATTCGCGTGCACGCGATCGCTTCGGCCAATTAATTACAATTAATTGCCTTAGTTCAGCGCGTCAGGACGCCACTGTGGTGGTTCCCCTTTGGCTGGTCACAAAATCACTGCTCTCGAGCGTAGGCTAGGTTGTAACGCGTTCATTTGGAGATATAGGCATTAATTTAGGTGTAAAACCACTCCTAAATTACCTCTCCGTGAATATATTCACCTGGGTGTATATTTCACTCCATTTCAATGCTCCACTTGGCTGTAATTAATTAATTTCCGTGGGCAATCATCCCTACTCCCGATTCCATCGTTGTCAAGCGGTGAATACCCGAGCCATTAATTTTGGGCTGTCTCCTCTGTCCAGACGTAAATAGTGCGCTCGGCGCCTAAGGTCTCCACCCACTTGCTAAGTGTAATTTGTAAAACGTCGAAATGGCCTCCTCTCATTCTCGTATGCTAAGAAAACGTATATTTTCTTGCATTTGGCTACAATTCTTCACCTTAAACTGCTATGATATTCACATACAGGTCGTGAAATCATGCTACATTATTATATCTCATTATACCTCTCATTGCTCTTTGGGTTCCCTGTAATTGCTCCCCCTCAGAGATCAATGGTTCGACTCTAGGCATAAGAATGTGCCTGGTCTTCTCTGATGAGACCCGAGTTCGATGCCAGACTGCCGTGACTGATTGGGCACAGTATTTACAAGAGATTGTGGAAAATCTTACATCGGACCCTTGAGGAGTGTGTGGGATTCTTACCCACTGAAAACCACAACCCAGTTTTTCTTGACATTCCTCCCTGGAACCACTCTCGCATTACTTCAGGACGGTGTCGAGTTAATTATCTTTAAAGCCTCTTCCTTTTTAATTCAGTTTAGCACTGACGCTCACGAGCGTCAAGTTTCCTCTTCCACTGACGTCAAACAACTGCCACTTAGGCTGCTATCTGCTTGAAAGTTTCTACGTTGTATAACCGGTACGATATTGTCCAGCGCAATATCGCCAAGAGGAGCGTGCAGATCCCGTAGTCAATATTATGACTTATTTATTAGAGCTCGGTGCAACAGACGCAGGCAAATAGTCTCCAAATGTAATGATAAACATTGAAGCAGGCACAACTATTGTATTCATTTAACATTAAAAAACATATTACAGAGTGACATAGAAATATCAAATAGGCATTCTCATATGAGTCCTCTAGTTACAAAACCGGACATCTGCATGATGTTTCAGTAGAGCCAGAAAACAATTTCTAATTACGTTATGCAAGACAAGAATCCACTTCAGCCATTAACAAGAAGTTCCGTGACGAACTAAAGAGCCTACTTTTCTTAAAATTAAGATTCAAACCAATGATTAATCTACAGTATATGGACCTATCTAGAATAATGACGGAATTAAATTAGTTATATCGAAATGTCTAATTAGTTCGAAATATTCCTGGTATAATGTAGCCTAATAGAAGGAAGGAAGGAAGATTGTAGTTTTACGTGACCGTGAATCTTGTGATTATGAGCCACGGGACCTCCTTTTTACGTGGAAAACGAACCACAGGACATGGCATTTCACTTTGAAAATCTCACATGCATTGACCGGGAATCGAACCCGGACCGCCTTGGTGAGAGGCATACAGCTAGACCGCTAAGCCCCCACGCCCCTTTAGCCTAATAGAGCACTACCGTTGGCAGCCCTGGAGACTGAATATATTCTTAGTTCCATTTCTTAAGGTACAGAATACAAAATTTGGTTGAAGTCCTATGGACGTTACATGCAGTTAGACATTGGATCTATCAGCACGCGTAAAAGCATGTTGGCAACAATGTCATGCGTGTGCTGGTCAGAAATAATCTGAAATATTATGATATCTTGTTGTGCCAATTTTTAATGAAATCCATAGAAGTTACATGTATTTTAAAATTGGACCTATCAGCAGGCATAGAATCATGTTAACAGCACTGACTTATATTAATTACTCCAAATTAATCTAGAATGTCAGGTGCTATACGTGTGCAAAGTATAGAGCTGTTGGCTTGCATACTTTCTGATATATTGGTATTAGGTTAAAAAATATAGACAGCATTTATTAACAGTTGGCAGCCTTGATTGCTCTTATGAATACTTATAGTCATATCTGGTATGTTACACATAGCACATACGAAATTTGGTTGCAATCCAACTGATAGCATAGAAGTTACATGTATTTAAAAATTGGTCCATCAGCAGACTTAGAATCATGTTGGTAGAACTGACGTATATAAGTTACTCCAAATAAATCTAAAATGCCAGGTACTATACGTGTGCATAGTTTAAGGCTGTCGGCTTGCATTCTCTCTGATAATTGGTATTTGGACTTAAAAAAATAGAGAGAGCAATTATTAACAGTTGCCAGCCCTGGTTGCTCTTAAGAATATGCTCAGTCATATCTGTTTATGTACACATATTACATACAAAATTTGGTTGAAATCAAATTGATAGTGTATAATTTATATGCATTTGAAAATTGGACCTATCAGAAGGCTTAACATTATTTTGGCAAGACGGTCATGTATGATCTCCTGGATATTATACTGAAATAGTATTATCTACATGTGTGCCAATTTTGGAATAGCTCCCATGGATACCTTCCAAGATATCCAACATGAAGCTCAAATTTCTAGTGTGTTTCTTCAGCAGTTGATAGCACTGACATCATTATCAAATATGGGCTTGAGATATTCCGGTATACATCTTTACTCATACTAAATTTGGTTTCGATTGCTGCAGCCGTTTAGGAGTTGATAGGGGGGGAGGGCACACACACAGCCAGACAGGCAGAAGGACAGACAGACACACATTTTCCCGGATTGATCTCATAAGTCTACTTTTTCCTCATTTTTGCAAAATGTGAAAAGTAGGCTAAAAATAGGACAAAAAATAATGCTTTTCATAGACATTGTAATAAATAGACTAAACATACATAATTCCTTCTTGGCTTATTAACATTTTAAATCCACACGTGGCCGATTTTGGAACTAAAACAAGGAAGGTTACAAGTTGTTTCTCCCAAATGAAAAAGAAATAAATGCTTAAGTGTTTAGAATACTTAAATACGATTTATTATGACAGTTATAAGGCACATACAGTACCTTGAAACAAAAAGAATGAAATTCCTACACAGTGCCTGTGTTTTCCACCATAGTTGGCACTATCTTCCAGCATCTTCATTGTCACCCAGTTACAGAACATTTTTATAGAATGCAAGGCTTTGGATGCTATTCAAGTTAGCCGCGAAATGTTTCAGTAGCTTCGCAACATCTTTAAGTTTGAGTGGATTAACAGTAATACCACCAGCAACAATAACAGCTCATGGCACATTTTGAAAACTTTTTTCTCTCTTAGTGACACTTCTGAGGACCCCAAAATCTGACCTGTAATGGAGTTCCCCCGAAAGTGTAACACCATTTCTATGTCGTTGAAGTGAAAACGACTTTGAAGGAACGAACTGACAAGACCATTGTCTGCTGGTTTTGTAACATTTACAGCCACTGGTTTCCAGTCATAAACTGTACTCTGTGTCCCCAGATGAATAGTAGTCCCATGTTCAGCGATGTCAAGATATTTCTGAGGTTCTGCAATGACTTCATGGAAGCAAATGACATTCTCGATCCTAACAAACACTCTATCCGGGACGAGGAATGAGTGACCGACCATGGGAAACATTATCTTTGTAATAAACGTTATTTTACCATAGAAAGGCTTTAAAGTGTTGTTATACAACCATTCAAACGATCGAACGCTTATTGTATATAATTTGCACAACAATAATATCCAATAAGAACAACTAGCGACGTGCCATTGACGGGCAACACTCAAGGTAACACTGGTAATAATGGTGCGCTCCGCGTGGCAGGATTCGGAACTAACACATGGCCGCTTTTGGAACAAACAACATTAAGCAAACGCGCGGTTCTGGAAACCTACAACTATACTTCGTGATTTCTATTGAATCGGGTCGGATTTGGCACTCAGTGATTTAATCATAGAAAGACGATAGCTCAGGACAGGGAGGCATCGAAAGCTGCATCAAACCAGTCAGACGACTGAAGACTCAAACAACAACATACTCAACGCATGCGCATAACACTTTGTAAGGCACGTTTAGAACTTGTCTGCCCTTCCGATCGGTTACGATAATCCGAAGTAGTCGCATTTTTAAGAGCGTAAAAATCCTTCGAGGGGAAGTGTAGCTGGCGGGCCCATGTCATAGATTTATGGCATGTAAAAGAACCTGCCACTACAATTGGTAGTGTGCAGCTAAATTTGTAGGTTATATTTGTGTCTGGTTAGAAACAATCTCGCGTCTCGGTCAAGAATCGAACCCGTGGCCTTTAGACCAAAGGTTAGAAGGATAAGGCGAATTATTCCAATTGTGTTTTTAGCTTAGATGTGTTATGGCATACGGCTACGTATTGCTGTACCCATTATTAATATCCAGGACTATGATTTGTGTGAGAGCCACAGTCCCCTGGGGCGTCAGGACGCTACGTGATCTCCTCAATATGCCATTAGTCATGGCCAGGGAGGACAAACAAACTTGCTTCATTTAATTCACATCAACACGAGAAAATACGTGACACCAATATTTTAATTTTATTGCCCTGGGACTAACGTCTTATGAATTCAAAGGAGGTAACGCCTAAGTTTAAAACAGTAGATACATTAGGTTTCTTTCAGAAGACTCTGACATTAAGGTTTGGAATAAATCTTGTAACATCACAAATGCTGTGTTAAGGTCGCAATTTCCGTTTTAATAGCTGTGGTAACAGATACGGCTTGGACTAGCAACCTCTCCCTGAATTGGTTCTTTAACATGCTGAATCAACCGATCACTTTCACTTACCATCACCAATCTATCTAAATATAAAGCTCAATGTATGTCTGTCTGTTATTTATAAAAATCTACACCGTTTCACCGATATGAACCAAATTTTGTATACTTACCCTTTGGAACCCTGCGGGTAACACTGTCCACTTGAAATTTTGGACAGACCACTCCTTTCTCTGCATATAGGCTCTTTAGCACAAATCTATGCTCTCCCCAGAATGAAATTGATGCTACCACAGAAGCGTGTGAACTTGCCGCATACTGGTCAGGCCAAATATAATTAAATTCATATTTGTGTGGAACAACTTAATGTTTATCAGAAATGACAATATTTATAGTACCAGTTCTTGATTTTATCCTTTTTTTAATTGTAATTGTCTTGTTTCTATTTTTTCTGTTATCTTTTGTTGTTTGTAATATATGTTTCTGACACGATTAAATAAAAAGTACAATTCTACACCATTTCACCAAATTACACCGAATTGTACATACTTACACTTTCAGACCCTGCTGGTAACAGTATCCACTTGATATTTTGGACAACCCTCTCAATTCTCTACATTTAGACTAACAGACAAAAGGAACTTGAAAACCACGTTTTAGGGTCCTAGAACCATTCATGTCCGTAGTAGTGTAACTGTAAGAATATTTTAATAAGTATATTGTTCGCTGACAATGCGGGCTGCATTACGCCGCCCCACCGGTGTTCTGGTACAGAATTGCGAAAATAGTTACATCTTGCGCTGCTTATAAATTGCAGTCACGGGGAGTATTTAGTGCAAAAAGGTTTCTTAGGCCCCTTAAAACCGTTATCATCATGAAAATAATATGCCTCTGTATAAGTCTGTTGGTGTTGGTACAGTACATTGAGGTTATCTGCTGCAATAAGCGTTGGTGCTTTTATATTTACTTTCATTTACTCCGATCCGTATCCTTTAGCGGTGGTTATGTGATAAATTGCACTATTGCTACCTCAGGAGCTCGGGACACCCGAAGTTTTCCAAAGTACTCTGATTATTTTCCTACGGCACTATGCGACAAACGACGTCACTATTGGTCTCTACATTTCTAACAGCCAATGAGATATAGGCCCTAGGCAGTGTCTTTTATTTCACTTACTCCTGTTTCTAATCATATTTTTCAATTCGTTTGTAAATTATGTGAGTCTCCGCTGTAGTTAGTAATAGTCGTTTCCCTGATCATTATAATCATTATCATTACAGGAAAATGATCTGGATGTTACGACCACTATACTGTACTACGTATCACTCCCTCTAACACCACAAAAAGTTATTTGTTTTAAATGTGATTTTCTGTTAGCTTAAGTATCATGTGCCAGTTCTGTAGTAGTATTCATTATCATCCATAAAACAAATAAATCCACCGGGCGAAGCCGGGCACTACTGCTAGTCTTATATAATCCCAAATATTTATGGTCATACTACCTGTATTACCCTATCGCACAAAGTCACAAAGTGTCCCCAGTGTAAATCGTACTTTAAGGTATCTGTTTCAGACAGTATGACTGATACGTCTTTTTACACTATTGAACAGAGTATTAAAATGAGGTGTTGGATGAACGACAGAACTCACACAAGGAAGATTTAAAGAGGCCATTCTGACTTGGGACAGCTCTTTCGACGGGATCCTCCTCCGAACGGACGTGTTCCAGGTGTTTATGCACGATCAACCGGGGTATGAACAATTCTGCATATCGCCTACGTCTAGCGAAGGTTTTGTTTGCGAACAAGTCGCCTCTACGATCCCCTATAATGAGTTAGCACTGCAGCCTCCTCTGCTTCTACACCTCTCACTTTGAAATCATTCAACACTGAATCTAACCATCGTCTCTTAAATCTACCTCTGGTTCTCTTACCCTCTACAGCCGAACTTTTTAACCTCCTAGGTAATCTCTCCTCCCCCATTCTCTTCATATGACCCCACTATCTGAATCAGCTCATACGAACGGCTACATTTAGCGTGTCCATTCCTAACTTATTCTTTATCTCTTCATTAAGAGTACCTTCCAGCCTTTCCTCCCATGTATTTGTCCCAGCCAACATTCGTGCTACTCTCATATCAGTTACCTCTAGCTTATGTATCAGATAACCTGAATCTACCGTGCTCCCACTTCCATACAGCAAGTTCAATCTAAATACTGCGTGATTCGTCAGAGGATTTGAATGAGTTTTTGAATGGTATGGACTCCGTCTTGAGGAATGAATTCATGATGAAAATTAATAAATGTAAAACAAAAATATTGGAATGCAGCCGAAATAAATCAGAAACCTCTATGGAAATAAAATTGGCAGGTAAAAATCTAAAATAAGTAGGAGACTTCTGTTACTTAGGAAGTAAAGTAACCAGTGATGGACGAAGCAAAGAGGATATTAAAAGTAGTTTGGCTCAGGCAAGTAAAGCATTTCTACAGAAAAGGAATCTGTTGACATGGAATATAAATTAAGGTATTAGGAAGTCATTTTTGAAAGCATTTGTCTGGAGCATGGCACACTATGGAAGTGAAACTTGGACTATAGGTGCAGCAGAAAAGAGGAGAATTGAAGCGATTGAAATGTAGTGTTACAGAAGAATGATTAAGTTCAGATGGGTAGATAGGGTTACAAACGAAGAGGTATTAAGCCGAATGGGAGAGGACAGATGTTTCTGGCGACTGCTAATGAAGAGAAGAGATAGGTTGGTAGGACACATTCTAAGACACCCAGGAATAGTAAGCTTAGTTATGGAAGGAAGGGTCGAGGACAAGAACTGTAGGGGTAGACCAAGGTTAGAATATGTTAAACAGATTACCTGGGATGTAGAGTGTGATAGCTATGTAGAGATGAAACGATTAGCTCAGGACAGGGAGGCATGGAGTGCTGCATCAAACCAGTCAAAAGACCGAAGACTCAAAAACAACAACAACAACATAAGGAGAGTTTCGTCGCTACACTAACTTATTTCTTGCAGAATACTGTAGATCGCAGATGTACAACCATCCTGAGAGAACACACAGCCCAAGTATTTTAAATGCTCCACAGACTCCAATTTAGTTCCTTCTATCTGGCATATTATCTTGCGTTTCTTCCGTGCCGACATAACCTTCGTCTCTGAAATGCTGCTCTTCATAGCACTCTCCCTATATTTATCTTCAAGTTCTAACATGTTGGTTCCTACAATCACAAACAAAACATAAATTAAATTAAATATTCATTTGGTACAATCGTTTTCCATACGGCTTTAAAAATTACAAGTAACCCCCTGTTAGCCCAACCCACACATTTTTGGGTTTAATTTTTGATTATTTTCATAAGCACAATTTATTTTTCAATTTTCGTTCTCTGACTCTTCTAGAAGTGGTAAAATTTTAGCGATTGAATTAGTGAGAGAGTCAATTATTCGATTAATCATTTCATATTAATTTCAAAATATTCAATTAATAGATTATTAATTCCCTAACCGAAAATATCTTATTACCAGTTCGTAATTTGGATCTGATGATGTTTGCTTGACCAGCGAGACATGTTATCCTGTAGTTTTCTCCCCTTTCCATTTATATGTAGGGAATCTCTACTAGAGATATCCAATGTAACAATAGTTCCGTGACGAACTCAAGAGCCTACTTTTCTTAAAATTATAGAGGCCATACAACCATTAGTTGGCAGACCTGGCGACTCTGATTATACTTTAGTTCCTTCTCTTAAGGGACACAATGCACATGCAAATTTTTGGTTGAGTTCCAATGGATAGTATGCACGTTACATGTACTGTACTTAAACATTGAATTTATCAGCATGCGTAATATCAGGTTGGCGACACTGCCAAATATGCGATGCTCAAACTTAAATTGAACAGCGCTCGTATGACAAGTCATGAGAAAAATCCATGTAAATATATAAATTTTGTGTCGCCACCATGTTGGTTTTGCGCTCATCAGGTTATTGAATGGTACATATGTGTATTATTAACTGAACGAAACTTGAATACTTCATTCTTTGATCCTGACGGAGAAGGAGATCCCATTCTTTATCAACATAAGTTAATAGCCTTTATCAACATGCAAAATTTCAGTTTGATTGCTATAATAGATTCGTAAATATTGAGAACCGTTTAAATATTTTGGATGGTCACCATGTTGTATTCATATATATGTAGGCCATACAGTCATGTACCATTAGCTGAAGATTATTGCGTAGGTTCATTATTCGAACGTTGACCTCGATCGCATGATTAGGCCACAAGAAATAAAAACTTAATTCTAATATTTCTCACAGCCGCCATCTTGAGGTTTTGTAAAAAATTGAACTAACTTAGATGTCAGTGCATTTCAATGTGTATAAACATTTGCTGTACCAAGTCTCAATGTGCTTGGTTGGTTAAATCGCGAGAGAAGCTTATTTCAATGTTTCAAATTCGAGTGGCCGCCAAGTCGTCATGTACTCAATAAGTTTATGAAAGTCACATGAACTTCTAGTAGTATCCTTTATCACCGTACAAAATGTCAGGGTGATATCTGTTAATGTTGCGGAGATATAGAATGCCAGTGAAATATTTCGCTCGGCCGCCATGTTGGATTGGGGAAATTTATTAAAATTTGAAATATTGCTTCGGCCGTTTAGATTTTATTATTGGGACACACATACACACCCACACACGGACAAAAGGTGATCTCATAAGCCAATTTTTCTACATAAATGAAAATAGGCTGAGAATACTACGCTATCAATGCAAATTATGAAACATCTATTCAATTGGTGTACATGTTTCGGTCTACGGTGAGACCATCTTCAGCAATATTTAGATCAAGAATATATTTTAAGTAAAATATAATTAAATTAAATTTAAAATTGTTATTTGGTATGTAAGAAAATTATTGCTGTTGCTGTACCTTATAATTAAAATATAATGAACAAACGGATATCCTTACTAACACAATCTACGTCATCATACAACATTTTGGCGACGTATTTTTGGATATTTTTGAAGACTACAACGTTATGAGTTTTAGATTGTCATTTAATGAGAAACACAGATATATTGTCATTATTGTTATTTTAAATCAAGTGTCTTTTGTAGGGATATCGATTTGTTTATTGCATTTTAATTATAAGATACTCCTTTCCTATTCACTCTCACTGACCAGCCGTAAGGTTATTTAACTTCAAATTATATAGCTTCCGCTGGTAATGATGTTGTCTCTGTCCTAGCGTAATGCAGTTCCCATTTACACAGCAGAAACAATATCTATCTATACGGTAGGTGCTTTCAATATATGATACCACTGCTTACATCATCATTTGTAAAGCGTTTAATTGATAATTTACATTTCAATTGAGGCAAATTCAAAGCGAACACAAACAACAAATGTAATGCGATACATGGCGAGTGCGTGCAGGGAGGATAGTGTTATGGTATTGTCAGCTCCCGTATACATGACCGTGTATGTTTGTGCTCATGGATGGCCTTTCGCGTAACTCATAGTTTGGCAAATATTTTGCTATTATTTTGTGTGCCATTTGAAAGCTTCTTGATTGCATTATCTGGTCGTTGCAATCGGATGTAAATATTCGGGTGTAAATAATGAACGCTACAGGGGAGTACTTGCTAAAACTAGGGGGGGGGGGTGTCTCCCCCTCTGATCAGTTTTATGAATAATGGCAGTTGGAAGGTGTGTGATTAACTTGTACGGTAGTATGATCACCTCTCATTCATCATTCAAAAACATGTGTAACAACATCAAATAAACATGCTATCAGATAGACAAAGTTTAAATATAATGTATTCTATTGATAGTACATGGGGTTTTATTTGAGATTTTAATTAATTATAGGTTGAAGTACCACGATCTAAACTACAAATAAAGGGAAATATAAAGCGTTCTACACTTAAAGTAGCCTATGGTAATTTATTATAAGCGTAGGAGATTACTTATTTCATTTTTTTTAACTAGACATTGTTTTAGTTGTTGTTGTTGTTGTTATTGATTCTTTACGGACTTTACTACATCGTGGTCATGTAGCCCTGTGTACTTGGGCGTGCGTAGAAGTTGTCTAATAACCTGTGTCACTGTGATGTCTGTACTAGAGTGTGTGTAATTGTAATCGAGGTAGTATTTGGGTAGGAAGCGGCCGTGGCCTCTGGTAATGGCATGTTCTAAAAACCGATATGAAATTTCCGTCTTTATTCGGAAGTTTTCAACATACAAGATTATCTCTGAGGTTCGCCATGGCACTCCTCGACGGCAAAATCGTTCCAATATTCTCGTATAGCATAGAGATAATTTGGGATGAGTTAAATATTGGAGATCTTCGATCATTGGAAAAGGTAAAGCAAGATACTTGAAGGGTGTCCATGGAGTATCTAAATACATCCGCTCAAGATTAGTATATGAACTCGCTCGGGAGCCATTCTTACAGGAGGACTTAGTATTTAAGTTTGTTTTGCCTTCTACGACCAACTGGAAGAGGGTACTAGCAGACAGGACATTGAAAAGAGGAGAAATCTGCATAGAGTTCTACTCGACCGAGCTATAATGAACAGAACACGGTTGGACGTGAACCAGGACTTACGCCACTTTGCGACCTCTTTGGCTGTGCACGGCTTTCACCGTAAGGTGTGCAAGACAGAATTATACCACAATCCAAACTCTGTGAGCTGTGTGGTCGAATCTGTGAACGTTACCACGTTCTTAAGCGAATGAATCAAGGAAAACCTATCATAGACTATCTTATCTTATCTCTTGCACGATATTTATTTATTTAATAATATAATTTTATTTTGCACAAATTGCACGTGTTAATAAATGATTAAATAATACTTAGAAAAATTTGCTGTAAGTAATTTTTCTGATCGTGAAAACCAAAACAATGCATGTTTAAATGATGTTTTCTTTTCGATTTTTTTACTGGACGACCAATAAATCTTCTCTCCAGCTTAGGAAGCCGCACTGGCACGAGCCTTCCTACACTGAAAAATATTTTAACCTTCAATTAGCATTGTAAGACAGCAAGACTTGAAGAAAGTAGATAGTTTTAACTACTTAGGTTCAACAGTGTCCAATGATGGCAATTCAGACGTCGAAATAGCCTGCAGAGTGCAGGTAGGATGGATGAACTGGAATCGGACGTCAGGTGTATTATGTGTTATATAAACCTGAGGACTATTAGTCAGTAGTGAGATCTGCAATGGTTTATGGAGCAGAGGCATGGGCACCAACTAAGGCACATTGTAAACGTTAATAATGTTATTGGTTTTACGTCCCATTTAACTACACTGGCTTTTAGAGACGCCGGGGTGCCGGAATTTTGCCCCGAAGGGGATCTTAAACGTGCCAGTAAATGTACTGACAAGGCTCCCTCGCATTTGCGCACCCTCAAATGCCAGCTGACTGCGCCAGGTTTCGAACCTGCAACCTTGGGCTCAGCAAGCGAGAACGTTACCCCTGAGCCAACATTGTAAACGAATGGATGTGGCAGACATTAACATTTTAAGAAGAATTTGTGGCGTCACCAGAGCCGACAGGATTAGAAATGGGTGACTAAGAGGCATTGTTAAAGTGACGGAGATATCAAAGAATGTTCAAGAGAGAAGGCTATAGTGGTATGGACATGTCATGAGAAGGGACGACACTTACGTTGGCAAGAGAATGACAGTAATGTTAGTGGATGGTGGCAGAGGATGGGGAAGACCAGGAAGAAGATGGAGGGACTGTATACGAGATGACTTGAGGGAGAAACATCTAAGGGAAGAGGACGTATGGGACCGAAGGAAATGGAGAAGACTTTCCAGGAACGTCGACCCCACTTGAGTGGGAAAAGACGAAGGAAAAGAAGAAGAAGGAGAAAAATCTTCCTTTCAGAAAGTAGAAGGATGATCTCTTTTAATTTCAAAACATAAGATAATGAATATTACTGTTCGCTCCACGATTGTTCTGAGATGCCTTTTCTAGTAAAGGGGAATTCCATTGGGCTTCCTAGGCTGGAAAATCATTTATTGGTCGTCCAGTGCAAATTTTGTGTAAAATTCCTGCAAAAGCGTACAAACTTTCAGCATCACGACCATTAAAAATCATTGAATTTTCTTTATCTTACGGCAAAAGGATCCAGTTGCGCATAGAGAAAACCGAGTCACAAACATCATGTAAACATTGCACAGTGGGTCAAAATCGATATCTAGGAGGACAAAATTATTTATTTTCATAATTAAACAAGAAGTTCCGTGAAGAACTATACAGCCTACTTTTCATGCCAATGATTATTCTACAGAATATGAACCTATCTTGAATAATGACGAAATTAAGTTGCTAATATCGAAATTTCCAATTAGTTCGAAATACTGTATACCTGGCATAATGTATCCTAATAGAGCACTACAGTTGGCAGCCCTGATGACTGAATATATTCTTAGTTCCGTCTCTTAAGGTACAAAATACAAAATTTGGTTGAAGTCCAATGAATAGCATGGACGTTACATGCAGTTAAACATTGGCTCTAAAAGCGCGCGTAAAATCATGTTGGCAACAATGTCATGCATGTATTGGTCAGAAATAATCTGAAATAATATGATCTATTGTTGTGCCAATTTTGAATGAAATCCATTAGTTAGTATAGAAGTTACATGCATTTTAAAATTGGACCTATCAGCAGGCTTAGAATCATGTTGGCAGCACTGACGTATATTAGTTACTCCAAATTCCTCTAGAATGCCAGGTACTATACGTGTGCAAAGTTTAGAGCTATTGGCTTGCATACTTTCTGATATACTGATATTAGGGTAACAAAAATAGGGACAGCACATATTAACAGTTGGCAGCACTGGTTGCTCCTTAGAATACGCATAGTCATATCTGTTATGGTACACATAGCACATACGAAATTTGGTTGAAATCCAAATGATAGTATGGAAGTTACATGTATTTAAAGTAGGACCTGTCAGCAGGCTTAGAATCATGTTGGTAGCTCTGACGTATATAAGTTACTCCAAATTAATATAGAATGTCAGGGACTATACGTGTGCATAGTTTAAAGCTGTCGGCTTGCATACTTTCTGATATATTGGTATTTGGATAAAATAAATTAGGAGCATTTATTAACAGTTAGCAGCCCTGGTAGGTCTGAAGAATACGCTCAGTCATATCTGGTTATGTACACATACAACATACGAAATTTGGTTGAATTCCAATTGATAGTATAGAAGTTATATGCATTTAAAAATTGGACCTATCAGGAGGCTTATAATCAATTTGGCAACACTGCCATGTTTAGCCTCCTGGAAATTAAACTGAAATATTATGATCTGTACGTGTGCCAATTTTGAAATAGCTCCCATTCATACTTTCCAAGATATCCAACATGGAGCTCAAATTTCAATTGCGATTTTTTAGCAGTTGGTAGCACTGATATCATTTTCAAATATGGCCGTGAGATATTCAGGTATAGATCTTTACTCCTACCAAATTTTGTTTCGATTGCTGCAGCCGTTTAGGAGTTGATAGGGGGGGACACACACACAGCCAGACAGACAGACAGAAGGACAGACAGACAGACAGACAGAAAGACAGACAGACAGACACACATTTGCCCGATCTCATAAGTCTACTTTTTCCTCATTTTTGCAAAATGTGAAAAGTAGGCTAACAAGAAGTTCCGTGACGAACTAAAGAGCCTACTTTTCATGCCAATGATTATTCTACAGTATATGAACCTATCTAGAATAATGACGAAATTAAGTTGCTAATATCAAAATTTCTAATTAGTTCGAAATACTGTATACCTTGCATAATGTTGCCTAATAGAGCACTACAGTTGGCAGACCTGATGACTGAATATATTCTTAGTTCCATCTCTTAAGGTACAGAATACAAAATTTGGCTGAAGTCCAATGAATAGCGTGGACGTTACATGCAGTTAAACATTGGATCTAACAGCGCATGTAAAATCATGTTGGCAACAATGTCATGCATGTATTGGTCAGAAATAATCTGAAATAATATGATCTATTGTTGTGCCAATTTTGAATGATATCCATTAGATAGTATAGAAGTTACATGCATTTTAAAATTAGATCTATCAGCAGGCTTAGAATCATGTTGGCAGCACTGACGTATATTAGTTAGTCCAAATTCATCTAGAATGCCAGGTACTTATACGTGTGCAAAGTTTAGAGCTATTGGCTTGCATACTTTCTGATATATTGATATTAGGGTAACAAAAATAGGGACAGGACATATTAACAGTTGGCAGCCCTGGTTGCTCTTAAGAATACGCATAGTCATATCTGTTATGGTACACATAGCACATACGAAATTTGGTTGAAATCCAAATGATAGTATGGAAGATACATGTATTTAAAGTTGGACCTGTCAGCAGGCTTAGAATCATGTTGGTAGCACTGACGTATATAAGTTACTCCAAATTAATATAGAATGTCAGGTATTATACGTGTGCATAGTTTAAAGCTGTCGGCTTGCATACTTTCTGATATATTGGTATTTGGATAAAATAAATTAGGAGCATTTATTAACAGTTGGCAGCCCTGGTGGGTCTCAAGAATACGCTCAGTCGTATCTGGGTATGTACACATACAACATACGAAATTTGGTTGAATTCCAATTGATAGTGTAGAAGTTATATGCATTTAAAAATTGGACCAATCAGCAGGCTTGTAATCATTTTGGCAACACTGCCATGTATGGCCTCCTGGAAATTAAACTGCAATATTATTATCTATACGTGTGCCAATTTTGAAATAGCTCCCATTCATACCTTCCAAGATATCCAACATGGAGCTCAAATTTCAATTGCGATTTTTTAGCAGTTGGTAGCACTGACATGATTTTCAAATATGGCCGTGAGATATTCGGGTGTAGACATTTACTCCTACCAAATTTTGTTTCGATTGCTCCAGCCGTTTAGGAGTTGATAGGGGGGGACACACACACAGCCAGACAGACAGAAGGACAGACAGACAGACAGACAGACACACATTTGCCCGATCTCATAAGTCTACTTTTTCCTCATTTTTGCAAAATGTGAAAAGTAGGCTAAAAATCAACATTTATTACTTCTACAGTATTCTCATATAATTGCCGCTCACTATTCTGGGATATAAACGCCTCTTAGTGTAAATCTGTCACCACTGTTCGAGCAGTCTGAATTGGAGGGTGAATGTAGGTGGCTGTGGTTTGGTTGTCATTGTGGTTAGTGTAATGCTTTAAGATGGAACATGCAGCTGAAGGTATGATCTTTGTAACGTGTTTCAGTTATTAATGGGCGTAATTGTTACGTAATTTTAGCTATTTGCAATATATAATATTTAACTATAGTGAGTCTCTCTCACGACTCGGCCGGCCGGCTGGTGCGCCCAGCTTATCTGTCTCCCGTTGACTGATGAGCTGTATGTGCGGTGGCAGAGTCTTGCTGAAAATATCCACTTCGACAGTCAGTGTCAGTCAGTTCGTCAAAAAATGGTTTTAGTACATTATCCCTGTATCTTTGTGCATTAATTGTGCCCTGAAAAAATATAGCTCCTATAATTCTGTGACCATTCACTGCGCACCATACTCCGACCCGTTCGTCATAAAGAGGAATTTCGTATATGGGATGGGGTTTTTCTGTACTCCAATATCTGTTATTCTGCGTTGAAACATAACCGTGTAAATGGAACCAAGCTTCGTCCGAGAAAAATATTAAGCGTGGATCAATTGTTTCATCATGAACGTTTCCTAACATCCTATTACAAAATCGTACCCGCTTATCATGATCACGTGGATGCAGTTCGTGTACTACAGTCATCTTGTATGGCTTCAGTTTCAACATTTTCGTAGCCCGCCATGCTGAGCTCTTCGAAACCCCGGCTTCTTGTCCACGTCGTCTTAGGGATTTTGTAGGCGTGTGTTCTAATCTTTCTGAGATTTCATTTACTTTTTCCTCGTTAAGTACACGTTTTTTAACACTTCGCTTCTTATCGAGTAAAGAACCAGTTCCTCTCCATTTGTTTACGATATTCCGCACGGTATCTCTATTTGGAGATCGCACACCTGGAAAATGTGTTATGAAACGTCTAACGACTTCCCTGCAAGACTCTGTTTTCACATAATTATCGTACATAAATACCCTTTCCTCTACCGTGTACACGCGTGGAGGCATTATGAGAATTATACCCCAAAGTAACACTTCACAATTCGAGAACAGTTGGAGCGACAGATCAACACTAACTTAATACACGTTATAAGCACGGGCCAGAACCGCAAAGTGCGTGCTGTGTAACAGGAAGTGATGAGTCAACGGGAGACAGATAAGCTGGGTGCGCCGGCCGGTCGAGTCGTGAGAGAGACTCACTGTATTATTTTTAGCCTACTTTCGATTTTTGCAAAAAATGAAAGTAGACTTATGAGATCACTACAGGGCGAAAAAAAAGTGTGTCTGTCTGTGTGTGTGTATGTTGTGTGTGAGTCTGTGTGTGTGTGTGTGAGAGAGAGTGTGTGTGTGTGTGTGTATGTGAGGGGTGTACTCTGAATGTCTGTCCCCCCCCTATCAATTCAAACACGGTGAGTGTCATACTTTATATCGCCGCCATCTTTACCAAAACAGAATGGCGGCCACTCAAACGTTCAAAACGTAAAATCAAATTACGGCTAAACTAATCATCCGATCTCTACCAAATTTGGTGACAACATACCTTTATATAGGACGCGTCTTTCGTCCAACATTCAAGGTCATCGGCCGTGCCATTTCAGGATGGCGGCCGTGTGAATTATTCAACCATTTTAATCAATGGCTTAAGACCCACCAATTCCGATTATCGAGCCTAGGGTGGTTTAAGCTATCCTGAAGGTCGTGATCCGTTAATTATTATAATTTAATATTATAATATTATACTGTATGAGTGGCTTAAAAGAGCTGAGCTGTCTGTGTCACACGACAAGATGGCAGCTGTCCTCATGTGCCTGTCTTATATTTCAATAGTTTTAGTATGTTGTATGTGATATACCCTACTGATACAATAATATAAACTTTGTATGAAATTATCTTTAATGAAGATGTACTGCTGTGAAGAAATCGTTTATTTAAAGTCATTATTTGCCAACAGGTTGTATCTAATGTCAGTTAAGAACACCATGATGTTAAGGATAGGATTAGCTCTGGGCTAGCGTATTAGTCTGTCACGCAGTCGACTGGGGATCGAGTACTGCTGCAGTTAACTTTTTTTTCTTGAATTCTTTTACAAATGATGTGCACGAGCTCTTTCCACAGATACTGAATAAGATGTCATTTAGCTCAAAGGAGAGGCTAATGTATACACTCGTTTTTAATAAAATCACAGCCCCAGCATCGCAAATAAACAGAAGACATTAGGAAAAGGAGAATAGAAGAACTAGATACACGTTGTCATTAACCACAGCCTTCTTAATGCCTCTGTACGGTGCTGTCCTCTTGTGGGTTATGTGGGTAATATTGTTCCAAACTTACCGCTGTGTAAATACCTGGCCTCCTGAAGTATGGCAATTTTTTAATACTGGTAGTTCAACTATTAGCCACGATCGCGCTCCGATTACCTTTAAACACTGCCTGCTGGATCGCCTCCCTCTTGGCTACTTTAAACTGTCTGCTCATTCAACACCCTTAGGCCACTAGTACATTACGATGGCAGTGCATAGGCGTACAACATAAAGATTAATTCACTGATTGGTCGCAGCACCAACCTACTGTGATCGGCGTGGATTTTTAAAGGGGAAGATACCCAAAACGGAAGATTCTTAACTTAGCAGGCTGGCTTAATATAGAGATTAACGGACGTGAATGCATTACAATAAGTTAGTAGTTTTGTTCAAAGCCGGCCGAAGTCGTCGGATTTTCTAAGAGCGCTAAAAATCACTCAGTATGCTTTCCTTTGGAGGGGAAGATCCAGCGTTCGTTCCGAGTTGCTAGTTGCGGTGGCATCTCGTAGCCAAGTTCAGAGCTACAGTAGGTGTCGTTGACGGTAGTATCTGGTAGCAACATTAGGAACTACTGCTTGAAATTGACCGTCTGCAGTCCTTACCTGAATTACAGACTAATACATCCATCACAATTCACACTGTTTATCAGACAGATTCTACACTCACCCAAAGTGCACGGGGTTACATGATGGCGTTGTCACAGTCCCTAACTGAGGAACCAACCAAAATCTCTCCGGGAGATATAATTTTGCGTAAAGAAGTAACATACCGTTACATAGTTACACATCAGTGTCGAAACCTTGCATAAGGACAGTGTGACCACAAGTATAAATATGTACCCCAAATGACAAGAAGGTTACCGTCCCCATAAGACAATAAAATGTTTATAATATGCATAAAATAACGAAAAACAAAGTTAATTAAGCTCCAATTATAAAATACTTTCTCGCAATAAATGAGGTCTGATCCTTCTACGAAAACGTGCATATTCTGCCTATTTTCGCCTATCCCCAATTTTGCCCGATGAAATCTACTTCCGGCGTGCCGAGAGGACATTTTTTAGTATGTTGCGTCACTCTGCGTCACTTTCTACTTAATGTTAAAATGTAGATAAAGTCTTGTAGTTTACGCCTGTTATAAGATTTTTTGCATCTTTTTGCAACTTACTGAGTTATTTTACGTTTTAGAAGATGCCGCGCAACCAGTACTCACACGTTTACAACTGTTTGAAGCACTGAGTTCGACGATTATGTCAAAAGTGGAACTTTGTGACTTTGTTAAGAGTAAATTAGGGGTAGAAAATTGTTCTGAAGAGATAACTGAATGCTCTATCCAACTCGTAGTCATAGACAATTTCTTGCATGTACATACGTAGCTTAAGAAAGGTCTTAAGTGATGTTTCTTATGAAGTAAACAAATTATATTCATTCATTCGTTTATTTGCAATTGGGGGTGTGTCCCCAGGTGGCAAATTAGATATACATAACAAATAAATAATTGTACATAACAATTCACTAACAATTAAACTGAAGTATTCACACAAATAGTCAGTCTTTTCTTAAACACACCTATATGTTTGGGAAAAGGCTCTAAGACTGCGGCAGGTAGAGAGTTCCAGTTATCAATGGCACGGTTTACGAAAGAATATTTACCATAATTTGTTCGCTGCGGTCGGCCCTTTACTTTGAAAGGATGATCGCCCCTACCCATGTAAGTGGGCTTTCCCATAAGTTTGCTAAGCTCACCCCATGCTGGTTGATTTATATACGTGTTGTACATAGCGCAGAGTCTAGATTTCATCCTCCTAGCCTCAAGTGATTCCCACCCAAGTTTCTTTAACATACGGCTCACACTGCTCCTGGGATTAAAGTCACTGAGCACAAATTTAGCGGCCTTTCTTTGTACCATTTCCAACTAATTTATGAGCCCTACATGATATGGATCCCAAACCAGAATAGGTCTTACAAGTGACAAATATCATAATTCTTTAGCAGAGGTACTACTTCCTTTTAATACCCTCATTATAAAGTGCAGGGACTTGTAAGCTTTAGAAACTACACATCCTACATGACTACTCCATTTCATATCATTTCTTAAGTGAACGCCCAAATATTTGCAAGAATGTTCTTCTACAAGTATTTCCGAGCCAATGTTATATTGAAAATCTTGCCTTCGCACTTTCCCTATTTTTATTAGACTACATTTTCTTGTGTTTATTTTTATTTTATTTTCAATCGCCCACTTATAGACCAGGTTCAGGTCATCTTGAAGTACTGTAATGTCTTGTGCGTCATGTATCTTTCGATATATTACACAATCATCCGCAATCAATCGACAGTCACTGCGAATCCCATTTGGTAAGTCATTTATAAACGCCAAAAGTAACAAAGTTCCGATTACGCTGCCCTGAGGGATACCCGACGTTACGGTAATTTCATCCGAGAATCGACCTTCAACTTTCACTTTCTGGGAACGACCCGTCAAAAATTCTTGGATCCATAAAATTACTCTTCTATCAAACTTCGTCGAAGCTTATTTATGGAGTAGCATGTCATGCGGCACGACATCAAATGCCTTCGCAAAGTCTATAACTACGGTGTCGACTGAAACTCCATCGTCTAACGATTCGCTAATATCTTGAAAAGTGATAGCATCTGACTCTCGCATGAGTAACATTTCCAAAATCCATGTTGCCTATCATTAAACCATGATAATCCTTCCCACTGTTCCCTCAAGTAGTCGCAAATGAGATGCTCCATCTGTTTACTAACGATGGACGTAAGACTAACCGGCCTGTAGTTGCCCAATTCAAGTCTGCTCCCTCCCTTAAATATTGGGACTACCGTAGCTCTTTCCCGGTCATCCGGGATTTGCGACATGTATGGCAGTGTTGCCAAAATGATTCTAAGCCTGCTGATAGGTCCAAATTTTAATGCATATAACTTCTATACTATCAATTGTATTTCAAACAAATTTCGTATGTACTATGTGTAGGTTAACGGATATAACGGAGCATATTCTTAAGAGCCACCGGGGCTGCCAACTGTTATTAAATTCTCTCTCTATTTATTTTATCCAAATACCAATATATCAGAAAGTATGCAAGCCGACAGCCTTAAACTATGCACACGTATAGTATCTGGCATTCTAGAATAATTTGGTGTAACTAATATACGTCAGTTCTACCAACATGATTCTAAGCCTGCTGATAGGACCAATGTTTAATTACATGTAACGTCTATACTATCAATTGGATTTCAACCATATTTCATATGTGCTATGTGTACTATAACAGATATGACTATGCGTATGCTCAAGAGCAACCAGGGCTGCCAACTGTTAATAAATGCTGTCTCTATTTTTACCCTAATATCAATGTATCAGAAAGTATGCAAGCCAACATCTCTAAACTTTGCACACGTATAGTACCTGACATTCTAGATTAATTTGGAGTAACTAATATACGTTAGTGCTGCCAACATGATTATAAGTCAGCTGATAGGTCCAATCTTGAAATATATGTAACTTCTTTACTAACAAATGGATTTCATACAAAATTGGCACAATTAGTGATCATAATATTTCAGATTATGTCTGACCACACATGCTTGACATTGTTGCCAACATGAATTTAACGCGCGCTGATAGATCCAATGTCCAACTGCATGTAACGTCCTTGCTATCCATTGGACTTCAACGAAATTGTGTATTCTGTACATTAAGTTATGGAACTAAGAATATATTCAGTCTCCAGGGCTGCTAACTGTAGAGCTCTATTAGGCTACACTATACCAGGTATATTTCGAACAAATTAGAAATTTCGATATTACCAACATAATTTCGTCATTGTTCTAGATAGGTTCATATAGATTAATCATTGGCATGAATCTTAAATTTTAAGAAAAGTAGGCTCTTTAGTTCGTCTCGGAACTTCTTGTTAGGATGCGAAATTGGTTTGACAAGATTGTGGCAAGGAGCATGAGGTAAACATTCAACGAAGGGACCAATCCTGGAAGCTGTCAAGTGATTCACTCTATTTTTCCTCAATTTCAGTGATTCTTTCTAACACTCCATAAAGGCTTTACTGCCACTTGACCTAACTATTCTAATTTATCTCCAAATTCCTACCGTGATATTTTTTACTCTATTATTTCTTTGGTCCTGTTCGTTTCGATAATATAAGTAGTTCTCATCTCCAGGATTACTCGCTAGGAGCCATTTTTTGTAAGCCTTCTTTTAATTTCACAAGCAGACATCACTATGTCATTCCATCAGTATTTTCACTTGTTCCTGTCTTTACACACGGTTGTCCCAACACATAGGACTACCTTTGCTACTTATAGTACTGCATCCCTGTATCTTGAGTAGTCTGTCTAATGTCCTGCAATTCTTTACCATCTACTCTTTGGAATTAATCCATATTATATTTTTGCCTACGTTCCTTATCCTGGAAATTTTAAACCCTAATCCGTCTGCAAACAGCCCTCACTTTCTGCACTTTAGGTCTAACTATGCTCAGTTCACAGTAGAACAGTTTGTGGTCTGTTTCATTGAAGAAAAAAAAACGGAATACCCTTTAGTTACTTATCAATTTACCAACTTCAAAGTCAGTAATGATATAGTCTATTACTCACCTGGTTCCTCTACCCTCCCTTGTGTATCTGTGAATCTCCTTATGCTTCGAGAATGAGTTCGCCACAGACAACATCATGCTAGCACAGAAGTCCAATAAACATTTTCCATTGGTGTTTGCTTCCCTATCCTCACTCCACTTACCCATAACCTTTTCATACTCTTCAATTCCATTTATATGCTAGCATTGAAAACCCCCATCAGTACTACACTACCCTTACTGTTAACTCTCACTACTACATCACTCAGTGCCCTATAAAGTCTATTTCATCCTGATTCGTCCCTTCACATGGAGTGTACACTGAAACAATCCTGACCGATTTCCTGACATTTCCAAATCTATCCACATTAATCGTTCATTTACGTACGTACCGGTACCTTACATAAATTATGCGAAGCTCCAAGGTTTTCTGGAGATACAGCCTTACTCCCCACTTTGTCCTGCATCGTTTTGCACCTGACAGGTGTACCTTGGATCTCCTCTCTCCCTTTCTGAACTTCACTAATCCCTAGAATATTCAATCCCATTCTACTTGCTGACTCAGTTAGCTCTGATTTCCTCTTTCCATAACCACCCTCGATATTTAAAGCACCCTATCGAATACCAGTTCGATTGCCTGTTCGTTTCCAAGGAGTCCCTAATCTATCAGATTAGAGTGGGACTCCATCTCTCCCATAGGTTCGAGGCTTAATCAAGACCTTTTTGGCACGTTTAGAGATTACAATTGAAGCGAGTTGCTAGCATAACTTACGCAGGGCCCCTGAGTTTCACCCCAGGAAACAAACGAGTAAGTTGTTGATCATAAGGAGGGCCACGACACAAAATATGCCCAAGATACCGACTCCTTTTCGATAGTAACTGGTATCCTGTCAGAACCACTTACCAGACCACTTAGCCATTGCCCATGGTTCACGAACTAGGACGTGATTACACCATAAACCATATAAAAGAATAACAGAATATGTAGCATTTTATGTCCAATCGATTGATGCACTATTGAATAAAATCGAATCATACATTAAGAGATTGTAGGTATTTATCTAAATTTAACGGGGGAAAAAATAAGTACTATGTAACAGTTATTTTACTCATATTTTATTCAGAATAACTAAACATATAGACAGAAAATAAAGGGCTTATGACCCATCTTTATGGGAACTTATTTCTTCATTTTGACACAGAATAATTTCCCTAAGTTTGGCTAGACCATTTTGAAGCACCCTATGTACAGTATGTTAATTTACTATAAATTTTTAAGGATGGTGTTTTCGTGGCATTGTTGAATAATGTGTGATGAATATTAAAAAATGATACAGGATATCTTTTGTCGGAATAAACTGCTGCTCTTTCAATCACAAAACACAAACACAGAATTAGGAAACGGGCAAGGGGGCGAGATGTCTTCTTCTAGCACTTTCTCAAGACTAGTCTACTGCAGTCTGACTGGACGAGTCATCGACTCGGCGCGCATGAGAGATTTTCCTTTGCGTTGCACGGTTAGTAGAATGGAATGCTGCGTAAGGGAAGGAGAACTCAGAATGGGAGGTGCGATGCTGGGTATTAGGGAGGGGGAATGAGGCTCGGTGCTTGTGCGTGCAACTGTTAGTGCGGGTAGCCTATCGTGTAGCCTGCGTAGCTACCGTTTTGTCGATTTGAAAAGTACATACGTCACGGTTATATCAATAAATCGTTTGTTTCATCAAACATTCGAACTGCTCAGAATTAGGGCCTCTACAAATTGAATAAGTTTGAAGTTAATAAAGATATTTTTTTAAATAAAAAAGGCTATTGAAAGATGATCCTTCTATGAAAAATGTTCAATTTCGAAATACAAATAGTTTACAATGAAGCTACTATTACAAGGGTTATTGCACAGAAATTTTGAAATTCTCCGGTTATTAGTTTTGTCGTGACGTATGTACCTTTAACCCTCAAAGTAGACACTTTGAAGCCATGCCCTGAACAAACGAACAGTCCATATTTTACAAAATTGGCATATAGCAAGTCCCAAAGACCTATATAACAGATTAAGAAGAAAAAATAAAATCAACATTCTATTTTTCGGTAGCACAGCCGTATCGTGCCACGGCACTACCTCCTAGTTTAAGTACATCACTAACAATATTATCAGGACCCTTCGACATATTGTAACGTAATTTTTGTATTAGCTTTACAATTGCTGACTGGTTTATTTGGAAATGGGGAGCCCGTGATTCACCGTTAAGGTCCAACACACAGCTAATGGATTTATTGAACACACTACCGTAAAATGCATTTAATTCATTAGCAATGGCCTGTTTCTCAGTAATTAATTTACCGTCACCGGACATTATCATCGAAAAATTATTTGAATTTCCCTTTCTTCTCCTAACATAACTGTAAAAAAAATCCACCCATCGCCTCCCGAACCAAGTAAACCTTGCATATAATTGTCATGAGCAGCCCTCTTTTTTAAGACGAGCTCTCTTGATAAGGACTTAAATTTCATCATATACCTGTCACTATCATGTCTTTTATTGTATAATTTCCTAATTTTCCGTTTTAGACTCCTGATTTCTCGTGTGTAATACTCAGGATCTGGGTTTTGTTTCAGTAATTTAAATGGGACAAATTTATCAGTATCGCTATTTAAAATTTTCAAAAAGTTAGTCCACAGGATATTAATGTGATTTCCTTCCGATGCCCATCCTACAAATAGCTCATTCAAATACCCCTGGAATTTGCCCTGATCCGCCCTGCGATACTGGAATATGATCTTATTTGCTACATCAGAGTCTAATTTTGTAATGTCACCGTATCTAATATTTAATTTAACCCCAGAATGGTCACTAATTCTGGTACTGTCAGACAGTTAATATACAGCTCTACAGGCCGTACGAGATAAACATCTAAGGTATTATTGTCTCTAGTTGGGAAGTCAACTACCGGTACTTGGGAAAATCCCCCCTCCCTTAAGAATTTATTTGCAGCGCTCTGAGCTTGACCACAGCTAGTTGACTCACCAGACCAGTCTACTTTGGGGAGGTTTAAATCTCCAGCAATTATTATACTCTTTTTTTTTAGCATTACCCGTACAAGTTTTATCATACAGTGTGTCGAGAAGCGAAAAGTTATCTTTCGGTGCTCTATACGTCCCTGTCACCTGAAGAGGGAATTTATTTCCTTTATCCGAAATTTGTACTCATAACATTTCATCATCCGTATCAGCCCACTTTAAGAAACTAGCTATATTTTTGCGCACACAAATAAATAGCCCCCCGCCTCGCTTCCCCCGATCCCTTCTGTACATTTCGTAGGTCCCTTGAATTATTTCGTTACTATTTATATCCTCATATAACCAAGATTCAGTAGCAATGACAATGTCCGGAGAATACGTCTCGACAAGATTCCAAAATTCAATTAATTTATTTCCTAAACTCGGACAATTAACCTGCAGAAATCTTAGAGTCTTACCTCCGCAGCAAATATCCCGAAATAGCTCCTTCTATTCCCGTCGGCTGGTAACCTCTGGACCTGCTCCTCCTCACAATGGCCGGCACGAACCGATGACCCTGTTGCTTTCACTCTAAATTCATGATTAAAACGTAAAAATAATTGTGTCCCCCTAGATTTCGATTTTGACCCACTGTGCATTGGTTGCCCAGGGTAATTAATGCCTGGTAATAAAATATATAAACCACTTTACTAAAATAGTGTAGCATACTTGGCTGTCACCGCGGTGGCCCGGGTTCGATTATGTTCCACCTGCTCCATTCAAGTGGCAAATGGAATAACGATAAACTTGTAATTTGACCCAGATATTGCAGAGTATGTTTGGCATAAATATGTAACATCGAAGTGAAGCCCCTGAATGAGGCAACTTTATGGTAACAATTCCAACAGTGGTTCAGTGACGTGAGTAGGCCAGTAACCTCTGTGCCCAGGGTTCACTGATACATATCAAAACACCTCTCACGTTGATAACCTCCTGTACATTTTCTTCTATTGTCGACTTTTTTTTAAAGCTCGTGTGTTGGGAAGGCAAGGGAGGAAGAAAGTTAGAAGTTGCTCGTTGACTCAAGCTTATCCGATTTGCTGACGAGACGCGCCGCTGTCTGTGGCTTCACAGATAACACACCCTCGGGGGCAATCACCAAGCCGCACATGCAAAGTGCCTGGCTTTAACGCTACTTTGATTTTATTGGGAGAAATCTTGCAGAATAACGAATGGAGCATTAAGAATGAGTAGCCTACGTTGTTAAAAGTCAGGAATACATACTTTCCTTTCATAATGAAAGAAAGGTTTATTAGGAGCACTAATTAGAACAAGTGATGCATTCTCCTTTAATTGAAATTCTTAAACTTTTATGTCCGTTTGATTGGAAATCATTGTTCTGATGAGAGAGAAGAAAAGTACAACCAAGTGACGGCCAAGAGCTTGAGTGCATTAGGCATCGAATCCTGTGAGAAGTTGTTCGATGTTGAGAGAGGCCAGTGTTATGAAATCCACTTTGCTTACTTAATTGGTTTATTAAGATGCACTCAAACGAGCATTAGATAGTAGGCCTACTTACAAAGAACATATACATTTTGCCAATATATTGTTGTTAACTCTTGCTATATTCAGCAAAATACATTTCACATTTCCCTCTTAGCACACACAGTCAAATGGTATCTTTTACAGGGCTGAGATTATATTCGCGTGGAATAATGCCATGACAGTTTGTAAAGAGAGAGACTTACTTAGTAAGTTCTGTTTGGGACGTAAAGTCATTCATCAGCTCATTGAAGGGTTCCATAGCTATCGTGAATAACCAAATTTATGGTGTTTAACAATCTACCACAAACCCAGTTATCCAATAAACGAGACGTCAGTTTATAGCCGTTTTCTTTCCAAATTTATTATTATTATTATTATTATTAGTAGTAGTAGTAGTAGTAGTAGTAGTATTAGTATTATTATTTAATCCCACTAAGGAGCACTTATGATCACTGTCGGGGAAGAAAGTATACATACACGTGTTTAGAAGTCAATAAAACGTTACCCGTAGTCTTACATAAAAACAAGCTACACCAAACATTTTCTTATTTTATTCTGCGCTTAGCTATGCAGAGTAACATTTGTATTTAACCCGTAAAAATTGTATAGCTGATTGAACCAAAAAAGTGCCGTCTTTTTTACCTAGTCTAACGGAGCGCTCACTTAGTAGTTATTCTTCGATACTCTCTTTCGTTCCCAATATCTCTTGAGCCCGACTGATAGATTTTCCTTTCCTCTCCTGTCAGAGGGGTTTCCGACACTTCGGCACCAAGAGGGACCAAGAGTTAACCATGTCACCAAATTTGGAGCGATCTTCAACATCAAGGTCAGAAATCCCAGCGAAATCGTAGTCGTCTTGGACTTCATTGAGTCACAGGCTTCCAGTCTTGTAACTTTTAATCAAATATAAGATCCTCTTGGTGACTCTGTTGCTGTCCTTTCGTAGAAGGTGCCCGTAGAACTTCAGCCGCCTACGTCGCATGCTGGTATTGGCCGTTTCCAAACGCCGATACAGTTCGGAGTTTGCTTTCAGTCGGTAGATTCCATCTGGAAGCAATCTCAGCCCATGAATTTCCTGAGGATACTTCTTTAGACTTTCTCCAGATCATCCATATTGCCTTTTCTGTTCCTGTATTTATATATGTAGGCCTACACTAGTGTCCAAACGTTAAGCATAAGTTACGAATAAGCAGGGCAACAGGAAATAGACCACAAATCACACGACATATGCACCTACCAACCTTACATGTTCGCTGTGTACAGGAAAGGAGTAGGCCTATTCCCTGCTTTGACTAGCGGCGTAACCCCAAGGTAAACACAGCCAATGCCTGCGCCCCATATTCCCTCAGTCGTGTTTGCCCTGGTATGGTTTGCGGAGTGTAGCCTCGTGGTGAACTTGACAACATAATGGCACAGCGACGCCATTTGGACCCCGTATTGCAGGGTAGAATATTCGGCCGCCTGGAAGCAGGTCAGACACAGACCAACGTCACCGTGTCCTTGAATGTGCCACAAAATGTCATTTCCAGGCTTTTGAGACGATTTCGAGACACAGGAGATGTTAGTCGTACGCAAGTGCCAGGTCGACCAACAGTAAGCACCCCATAGCTGGCTTCAACCGCCCGACGAAATCGGAGTGCACCTGCAAGACAATTGTCGGCGGTGCTTGCAGCCGCCTCAGGGGTTGCAGTTTCCCGGCAAACTGTGTACCGGAGGCTCAGAACAGCAGGGGTGTTTGCAAGACAGATTCTACACACACCCAAAGAACACGGGGCTACATGACCACGTTGTCGCAGCCCCTAAACTGAGGAACCAACCAACATCTCTCATTAACTCCTCTCATGAGGTTGGCGACAGGAAGGGCATCTGTACGTAAAACCATCCGCCACAAAGACTTCCCATCTCATCCCCGACCCCGTTGGAAAACGGGAGTAATAAGGGGTAGACATACATGCATGTTTGTGAACCTGGGACTGGCAGGTTCGGCAACAGGCTCCCATCGTTCCATTCCAAGTCACCGAACGAAGTCACACATGAAATAGTGCATTCTGAGAACCAGTTTCCAAGCAAAACACTCAGATGGGTATTTTGCGTTCTAGAAACTGACATCAGAACACAACGAGAAGTTAAACCAGAAAAGTAAATTGAAGTAAATTAAAGTAATTCCAGCTTGTTATTACCGTACCAAAATGACAATCTCAATTAAATCGCGTTGCGGTACAAAAAATATAATAAGTATAATTATTATTAGATCCTTAGCATCTAGGTCATTTCAGCCCCTTGTAGGCCTACTTCGGAATTGGTCTGATAACCTGTGTTATTGTGGTGTACGTAGTATTTCTTTTTTAATTGAGACTAGGATTTGGATGGTGACAGCCATGGTCTTAAGGTACAGTAGGTACCATCCCGGCATTTTCCTGAGTAGAAGTGGGAAACCACGGAAAATTGCTTCTAGGATGGCTAAGGACGAAATCTAACCCACTTCTTCTCGGTTTTGCCTCTGAATGAATCAATAACAACAACCAAGGAATGATCTGTCTGGGTCTAGTAGTTCGTTCCCTCGTATTGAGGAGGTAAATAAATATCCTTGTGAAAACAAGAGGGCTGGAAACATTAATCTGGCATTAAATGTCCTCAAAACATGTTACCGGTATAAAAGCCTGTATTACGCTACACACGTTAGCATGGAAGCTCTACCAATACGGGTATGTTAGCTGGTATAGACGCGTCTATTGCCGTGTGTTTGTACCTTTCAAGCTATGTTCTGCCTTGCATGATAGCTTCCATACACGGAATTGAACAAGTGCCACTTTTCCTGGCAGTTTTCATGAAAGATTGGATATAAGAGCCAATCGGATTGCTGTTCTCGTTCTATTCGAAATTCTAGCGTCAATATTAACAAATTGATTTCTTATGTGGGTAGACCCACGAAATAAATACATCAGAACGAAACCATGTTTTCTTTAAGCTGTCTGTGTGACAAGCACTTGCTATATACGGAAAATACAGAACGTTATTATTATTATTTCTAGTAGTAGTAGTAGTAGTAGTAGTAGTAGTAGTATCATTATTACTCTGGGGTAAAATACTGTACAGTTAGAAATCTAATAGTTATCACGAATAGTATGCATTCATGGTTTAGAGCAGGAAGTAGGGAAAATATAAATTCAATGTTTAACATTTTTTGCTCACCCAATAGAATAGATGTCCAGCGCTGGCGTCACCAACGCAAATCCCTCTGATTTGATTGGCTAGTAGACTAACTGCCATGCTATCCACGTAGCTAGTAGGATCGCGAGATCCCATCCAAATCGGCAATCACGTTACTAGACTGATGTCGGCGGACGAACGAACTACGAATGCGAAATCACGTACCTCCATAGAATTGCAAAACTGTCCTCTAAGAGGCCGTCTCCTCTAAGTCACCTCTTCCCCTTTAAGGGACTGAATTAAGAAACGGGCTCAGATCTGTTCACTATTGATTTTACATCACATTATATGTTCCCTCTAGACTTATAAGAAGACTTTTATGAATAATTGTAGGCGGCAGTGATACTTCCAGGAGCAAAGTACAACACAGTGACATGTCCTGAGTGCCATTAATAGGGCGAAGGTTATTTATGACCTACAATAATAAGTCCATCCAAATATCTGAAAATTATACGAAAAAATTTACGAATTTCTGGAATAGTTTTACTTCCCTTAAATAGGTTTAATTGACGTAGTAGGCCTAATTTATTTATTTATTTATGTATTTATTTATTTGGTCGGTCGGTCAGTCAGTTGGGTTTAGGTAGGGTTGGGTAGGTTGCGTAATTGTTTTTTGTTTATGTTTTTATTTGTTTGAGTATTTGTTCGTTAGTCTGTTTTTACTTGATTGATTGATTGACTGATTGATAGACTGGTTTATTGATTTATTGATTGATTGTTTGATAAAATGATTGATTGATTGCTGATTTATTTACTTATTTATTTATTTATTTATTTATTTATTTATTTATTTATTTATTTATTTATTTATTTATTTATTTATTTATTTATTTATTTATTTATTGTTTGATGGGTTGTTGTTTGTTCGTTCGTAACCACAGCACGAGAAAACGTCTGAGTAACATATTTTGTTTGTGTTCTTCTGTAGGACCACAATTAGATCCAGACGAAAATTTGTTTTTTAATTCATCTTAATGAGGAGCCAAGGTGGGGGAGGGAAGACCAATTTTAAAACACATCGCGGCTCTTTAAAGGTACACGTATTAAATGAAACATCGGTCCTTAAAAAGTAAAACGTTTCTTCAATCTTTCTTAAGCGTATTTTGGGCACTGATGGTTAAAAATCTCCTTATGTCAAAGTATTGGCAAGTATTAAGCCTAATTATTTGCTTGGAATTATACTATAATTCAGTTTTAATAATATTAATAACTAGCTGTACCCGGCATGCGTTGCAATGCCAATCAAAGAAAGTGTTGGATTGCAACTTTGTATGTTGAAGTGCTTTTGGATTCCCAATATTGTTTTTTTTTTCGTTAACCACTTCTAAAGTATTGTAAAATTGATTTACTATCTCAAATAAATCATGGGAGCGTGCTTAACAACTCACCAAATTTTCATCGCAATGAAATGAATGGTATATGAACGCATACGGGACTTTGTTGAAACGATTCGAGCACCGTCACCCATTTGTTGAATATACTCGTATGCTACCCATTTTAAAATGGATTTACTAAGAGAAAACCTTCCCTGGCGTGTACACAACAACTTATGAAAGTTTCATCGCAATCGGATGAATGGCATATGAACGCATACGGGTTTTTGCTTAAACGATTCACGCGACGACACTCATTTGTTAAATTTACTTGTGCGCCACCCATTGAAAAACGGATTTACTAATTCATACACCTTCGCAGGACTGTGCTCAACTCCCCAAAGTTTTATGATAATCAGATTAATGTTATACGAACGCATACGGGACTTGGTTGAAACGATTAACGCGCTGTCGCCCATTAATTGAATCTAATCGTGCGCTACCAATTGTAAAATAGATTTACTAAATCAGAAATCTTTGCGGGAGTCGAAACAACATTTCTCGAAATTTCATTGCAATCGCATGAATGGTATATGAATGCATACGGACTATTTTTTTTAACGATACGCACGCGGTTATTCATTTGTTGAATCTACTTGTGCGATACCTATCGTAAAGTGGATGTACTAAGCCAGAAACCTTCCCGGAAGTGTACACAACATATCACCCATGTTTCATCGCTTTCGGACAAATGGTATATGAACGCATACGGGACTTTTTTGAAATGCTTCGCGCGCCTTCGCTCATATGATGAATCTACTTGAGCGCTACCTATTGTAAAATGGATTAGCTAAGCCTGAAACTTTTCCTGGAGTGTACACAACAACTCACCCAAGTTTAGTCGCTATCAGGCGAATGGTATATGAACGTATACGGGACAATGGTGAAACACTTCGCGCATCGTCGCTCGTTTGTTTAATCTACTTGTGCGATACCTATTGTAAAGTGAATTTACTAACCCAGAAACCTTCCCTCAAGTGTACACAACATCTCACCCAAATTTCATCGCTATCAGACGAATAGTATATGAACGCAAACGGGACTTTGTTGAAACGCTTCGCGCATCGTCGCTCATTTGTTGAATCTACTCGTGCGCTACCTATTGTTTAGTGGATTTACTAAGCCAGACACCTTCCCTGAAGTGTACACAACATCTCACCCAAGTTGCATCACTATCAGACGAATAGTATATGAACGCATACGGGACTTAGTTGAAACGCTTCGCTCGTCGTCGCTCATTTGTTGAATCTACTCGTGCGCTACCCATTATAACATGGATTTACTAAGCCAGAAACCTTGTCTGTAGTGTACACAACCTCTCACCCAAGTTTCATCGCTATCGGACGTATGGTATGTGAACGCATACAGGACTTTGTTGAAACGCTTCGGCCGTCGTCGCTGATTTGTTGAATCTAATCGTGCGCTACCTATTGTTAAGTCGATTTACTAAACCAGAAACCTTCCCTGAGCTGTACACAACATCTCACCCAAGTTTCATCATTATCAGACGAATAGTATATGAAGGCATACGGGACTTGCGCTCATTTGTTGAATCTATTCGTGCGCTACCTATTGTTAAGTGGATTTACTAAGCCAAAAACCTTCCACGAAGTGTACACAACATCTCACCCAAGTTTCATCACTATCAGACGAATAATATATGAACGCATACGGGACTTAGTGGAAACGCTTCGCTCGTCGTCGCTCATTTGTTGAATTTACTCGTGCGCTTCCTATTGTAACATGGATTTTCTAAGCCAGAAACCTTGCCTGTAGTGTACACAACCTCTCACCCAAGTTTCACTGCTGTCGGACAAATGGTATGTGAACGCATACAGGACTTTGTTGAAACGCTTCGGCCGTCGTCGCTCATTTGTTGAATCTACTCGTGCGCTACCTATTGTAAAAAGGATTTACTAAGTTAGAAACCTTTCCTGGAGTGTGCACAACAATACAACCAAAGTTTCATAGCAATCGGATGAATGGTATATGAACGCATACGGGACATTATTTAAGCGATTCGCGTGCCGTCACTCATTTGTTGAATCTACTCGTGCGCTACAACTTTCATATTTATTCACCTTTTAAACCTTCTCTGGACTTCCACAAATAATTCATGACCAAAATTAGACAAATCGGTCCATCCGTTCTCGAGTTTTAGCGAGACTAACGAACAGCAATTCATTTTTATATATATAGATAATATTAATTTGTTCAACTGAGTAACATATCCTATTTAACACATCCGACCCACTCCAATTATTTGGTACAAGTCATCTCTTCTCACTAGGCAAATTTGCTGTTGATCCAATTAGGGGTTTTGCGACATTATGGTCATGTAGCCCCATGTACTTGAGTGTGTGTGGAATAAGCTGTGTCGTTGTGATGCTGTGTACTTGTAATGGAGACTATGATTTGGGTAGGAGGCGGCTGTGAACTTATTACCCCAGTATTCGCCTAGAGTAAAAATGGGAAACCAGGAAGCACCACGTCAAGGATGGCAGAGGTGGGAATCGCACCACCCTCCTCTCAGTTCTGCCTCACGAGGCTGAGTGAATCCCCTTCCAGCCCCTGCTGGGAATCGCACCCCCCTCCAATCAGTTCTGCCACACGAGGTTGAGTGAATCCCCTTCCAGCCCCCGCTGGGAATCACACCCTCCTCTCAGTTCTGCCTCACGAGGCTGAGTGAATCCCCTTCCAGCCCCCGCTGGGAATCGCACCCCCCTCCTCTCAATTCTGCCACACGAGGCTGAGTGAATCCCCTTCCAGCCCCCACAGGGAATCGCACCCACCTCCTCTCAGTTCTGCCTCACGAGGCTGAGTGAATCACCTTCCAGCCCCCGCTGGGAATCGCACCCCCCTCCTCTCAGTTCTGCCTCACGAGGCTGAGTGAATCCCCTTCCAGCCCCCGCTGGGAATCGCACCACCCTCCTCCAGTTCTGCCCCACGAGGCTGAGTGAATCCCCTTCCAGCCCCCGCTGGGAATCGCACCTCCCTCCAATCAGTTCTGCCACACGAGGTTGAGTGAATCCCCTTCCGCCCCCGCTGGAAATCGCACCCCCCTCCAATGAGTTCTGCCACACGAGGTTGAGTGAATCCCCTTCCAGCCCCCACAGGGAATCGCGCCCCCCTCCTCTCAGTTCTGCCTCACGAGGCTGAGTGAATCCCCTTCCAGCCCCCACAGGGAATCGCACCACCCTCCTCTCCGTTCTGCCACACGAGGCTGAGTGAATCCCCTTCCAGCCCCCGCTGGGAATCGCACCACCCTCCTCTAAGTTCTGCCTCACGAGGCCGAGTGAATCCCCTTCCAGCCCCCGCTGGGAATCGCACCCCCCCTCCTCTCAGTTCTGCCACACAAGGCTGAGTGAATCCCCTTCCAGCCCCCGCTGGGAATCGCACCCCCCACCCCCCTTCCTCAAAGTTCTACCTCACGAGGCTAAGTGAATCCCCTTCCAGCCCCCGCTGGGAATCGCACCCCCCTCCTCTCAGTTCTGCCTCACGAGGCTGAGTGAATCCTCTTCCAGCCCCCGCTGGTAATCGCAGCCCCCCCCCCCCTCCTCTCACTTCTGCCTCACGAGGCTAAGTGAATCCCCTTCCAGCCCCCGCTGGGAATCGCACCCCCTCCTCTCAGTTCTGCCACACGAGGCTGAGTGAATCCCCTTCCAGCCCCCACAGGGAATCGCACCACCCTCCTCTCCGTTCTGCCACACGAGGCTGAGTGAATCCCCTTCCAGCCCCCGCTGGGAATCGCACCACCCTCCTTTCCGTTCTGCCACACGAGGCTGAGTGAATCCCCTTCCAGCCCCCGCTGGGAATCGCACCCCCTCCTCACAGTTCTGCCACACAAGGCTGAGTGAATCCCCTTCCAGCCCCCGCTGGGAATCGCACCCCCCACCCCCCTTCCTCCCAGTTCTGCCTCACGAGGCTAAGTGAATCCCCTTCCAGCCCCCGCTGGGAATCGCACCCCCTCCTCTGAGTTCTGCCTCACGAGGCTGAGTGAATCCCCTTCCAGCCCCCGCTGGGAATCGCAGCCCCCCCCCCTCCTCTCAGTTCTGCCTCACGAGGCTAAGTGAATTCCCTTCCAGCCCCCGCTGGGAATCGCACCCTCCTCCTCTCTGTTCTGCCTCACGAGGCTGAGTGAATCCCCTTCCAGCCCCCGCTGGGAATAGCACCCCCCTCCTCTCAGTTCTGCCACACGAGGCTGAGTGATTCCCCTTCCGGCCCCCGCTGGGAATCGCACCCCCCTCCTCATAGTTCTGCCACACGAGGCTGAGTGAATCCCCTTCCAGCCCCCGCTGGGAATCGCACCCCCCTCCTCTCAGTTCTGCCACACGAGGCAGAGTGAATCCCCTTCCAGCTCCCGCTGGGAATCGCAACCCCTCCTCCCAGTTCTGCCTCACTGGGCTGAGTGAATCCCCTCCCAGCCCCCGCTGGGAATCGCACCACCCTCCTCTCAGTTCTGCCTCACGAGGCTGAGTGAATCCCCTCCCAGCCCCCGCTGGGAATCGCACCCCCCTCCTCTCAGTTCTGCCTCACGAGACTGAGTTAATCCCCTTCCAGCCCCCGCTGGGAATCGCACCCTCCTCCTCTCTGTTCTGCCTCACGAGGCTGAGTGAATCCCCTTCCAGCCCCCGCTGGGAATCGCACCCCCCCCCCCCTCCTCTCAGTTCTGCCACACGAGGCTGAGTGAATCCCCTTCCAGCCCCCGCTGGGATTCACACCCCCTCTCAGTTCTGCCACACGAGGCTGAGTGAATCCCCTTCCAGCCCCCGCTGGGAATCGCACCCACCTCCTCTAAGTTCTGCCTCACGAGGCCGAGTGAATCCCCTTCCAGCCCCCACTGGGAATCGCACCCCGCTCCTCTCAGTTCTGCCTCACGAGGCTGAGTGATTTCCCTTCCAGCCCTCGCTGGGAATCGCACCCCCCTCCTCTCAGTTCTGCCTCACGACGCTGAGTGAATCCCCTTCCAGCCCCCGCTGAGAATCGCGCCCACCTCCTCTAAGTTCTGCCTCACGAGGCTGAGTGAATCCCCTTCCAGCCCCCGCTGAGAATCGCACCCACCTCCTCTCAGTTCTGCCTCACGAGGCTGAGTGAATCCCCTTCCAGCCGCCGCTGGGAATCGCACCCCCCTCCTCTCAGTTCTGCCTCACGAGGCTGAGTGAATCCTCTTCCAGCCCCCACTGGGAATCGCAACCCCTCCTCTCAGTTATGCCTCACGAGGTTGAGTGGATCCCCTTCCTGCTCCCGCTGGGAATCGAACCCGATCTCCACGGTGCTAGCCACTACGCCACGAGGCGGACTCTAGCTTGACACGTTGATAAGAGCTGCTTTATATAGACAGATAGCGATGGCCGCAGGATTGATTTTGGCGCTCTTGTCAACTTTACCACATTTATAAGCATTTATAGATGATAAATGATCCCCCGTAAAATGTCTTACGATCTGTGTTGGGTGCGCGCTAGAAAGTCGAAAACAGAGCAGGTTAAGAGTCAGATAGTGGACACTCAATGCCATGAGTTACGAGCTACTCCTGCCACTTCCTTCATCATAAATGAGGATATGAGTTTTGGAGCTGGAGAAATATAAACCATAGGGTTTCCTTACAGCTGTACAGTACGTTCTGTATAACACGCTGTTATTACCAGGTGATATTTCAGCAATCATTTGTAGGGCTACATGGCCATTCTGCCCAAGTCATGCAAGATAGCCTACCTTTCTCACGCACTTCAGTTGGCTTCTGATGCTGTTTACATTTTGATTATTATTACTATTATAATTATTATTATTAATATGGAGTATTTAAAGTAAAATATGAAAATATATTTTTCATGAGAAAAGATACATATGTTTTTCTAGAACAGTTAGGGACATGGACCTCTTATTCCTTCTTATTGTAACGTTTTTCGGGTTCGTAAAAATAGGTCAGGCTTATAATGCACTAATACTTTATTTACAATAATGTTATTTACACTAAATCAAATTAAGCCTACTTACTTCCACACACACACACACACTTACACAGAGTTTCACTTAACACAGCTATTAGTCACTATTTATGTACACTGATCTCTGCGAATCAGTATCTCTGGCAGTCACGATTTATGTTAGTTATTTCCTCTGCACTGTCCACATTTATATCCACAGGTCACTCGGCACACTCCTTAGCGGAGACTCGTCCAGGACTGACTTGCCCGCCGCAGTTTGTCGGTATATATCCAATCAGCTCCCTGGTCTCGAATATTCCCGATCAAGCCACCTCTCGTAAAAGCGAGTAGTTTCTAGTGGTGGATTCCAGCACTGTCTAGCCTCTCTCCGGCGATGTTCTGGCTCCCTTTTCCCCTTCCAGTGGGTTCAAGCCTATTCTGGTTGGTTGTTCTGGAACTCCCTGTTGCATCCAGTGGCCTCGAGGAGCAGAAGAGTCTAGTAGCCAAGGCGCCAATAGTATACCTGACTCGTGGGCTATTGTGGTTGACTCATTCATCGTTGCGCGGGGAGGGGCCCACCCTAATCAGCCCCGGCCGGACTGGCTATTCTGCATTCCTCACACACCCCGCCTGCCCGTCACTACGAGGATAAAGAAAATGGCAACCGCTGGGCAATTGCACGAATCTTTACATTATTATTATTTCTTAATATACCAGATTTCATACAAAATGTTATTAAGATTAAAAATAATGTTGAAAGAATGTTTATCTAAGAAATTGAAAATACAGCACTATGGAACAGTAATTAAAACAGGATGCTTATATACCAGTGAATGTCTAATACCAAATTATAATTTGGATAAATTAGAAGTTCAGTATCAAAAAGAAAAATAATACGCAAAATTCTCGGACCATTAAGAATTACAGAGTTTTGAAAATTAAGAAGTAACGAAGAAATATATCGGAACATTTAAAACATAACGGAGACAATAAAGAAGAGGCGATTGTTATTTTTCGGACATTTATATAGAATGAATGATAGCAGGTTAACCAAACAGATTTTTAAATATCTTTGGAAAAAGAAATTGACAACAGTCTGATTTCAAGAAGTAAAGAAACATTTGAAACAAACAATGTAAAAGAAGAAGATGCACTAGAGAGAGAAATTTTCAAAAAAAAAAGAGGTATTGGGAATGGAAGGACTCCAAGGAAGGCAATACAAGAAAACAGGCTCAAAATAGTCGGTAGGGAGAAAGAAGACACACAGCGAAAAGAAAAGATGAAGGAGCACTGGACGAAGAAGAAAGAACAACAAAGGACTAAACATTGAAATTGGTTCGTGGTCCTCAGAAGACCCTAACGGAGAAAGATAGAAGAGTGTAGAAATCAATATCATCTCTCTAAACATTCAATCTATATAAAAAAAAGCTGGGATTAGTTTGCCATGGCCGCAGGTGAGAAGATCTGGATATTGTTTGCTTGACGGAAATGAATATACTTGAAACTATAAGTAATAACTAGGCCTACCTATTTAATGTGGATAATTTGGTTGGTTCCCGACTTTAGGGGCTGCGAGAACGTGCTCATGTAGCCTCGTGTACATTTTGTAGGTGCGCATGTAATACACATCTTAAAAAAGGAAAAGTAGGCAATTTCTTATAAACTTGGGATATACAAGGGAGACGGTAAAAAATTGGCATGATTTGAAAAGTTTAAAACAACTCTTGTGATAAAAAATATTTTGACATTTTAAAAGTTTCTTTTGGTTGCCACAAGCATGCTATTGCTGTGATATGAGTATCATTTCTCAACAATATTTGTAGCATGTTCAACAATAGAATGAATATTGACATTTTATTCCCCTCGTAAGCTGGATCTCCCCCTTAAAATTATTACGTGTTGTCAATTTTGCAAGGATCACTCAAAATTGTTATTCTATACAATTTATATCATTAAATAACGCTCTTTTCCTGTTTTTACATTAACTAAAATTTTAATAATTTACTTATCTTTATTAAGACATTTCTGTTTTTCTCAGCTTAGACTTCCAAATGTTTTTATATTGTACGTTTTAACATTTACATTAGTTAAGTTTACAAGAGTGTTATCTCGAAACTTGTTTGTTAAAATAAAATATTGACTGACGGATTTAATTCATATTTAATTATAAGTCAATACGGATACTTTTTTCAATTAACCATCATGGTTAACATCAAATTAAAGGGACTCCAGTATTGCCCTTGGTATTTTCAAACTATTTGCCTTTTTCTTAGAATCTATTAACAGGAAATAATCGATTTTTTTTCAGGAATGTTCTTCAACACTCTCTCCTTACTTTAACACAGGCTTCTTGAAAATGAATATATGATTTTGCACTTTCAGGAATCCTTTTAATATTACATAGGCTAATTTTAGCAGCACTTTCATAAACATTTCCATCTGGCAAAAATAAAATAAAATCAATTTTGAAAATCCGACGAGTTAAAATATAACTCACATACAGTATGAGGAGGAATTATATTTAATCATTTCAGCTTTTCATGTTCAAAATGTCCGAAAGACTGAAATGTTATATCTAGGAAAACATTTTAGCGAGAAATTTGGAATCAATGATTTTTCCGGGTTTTAGAACATGCCATTACCGCAGAATCCCTCTTAATCCATTTTGAAGCACCAGCAACCATTTTGCTGTTGTTTCATGTTCGTTTGCCCTTGTTTCTAACGCAGCCTCTTAACACGAGGACTGGCGCCGGGTCATTTTGACCCATAGTGTGTCACTCCCTGTTTGTCGTAGTCGTACCGATTATAATGAAGTAATTTTACACCTGGTGACTTCCTAAGAACTATACCCAAAATAAAATGAGGTTTATTTATATTTTTCAAATTTAACATGGGGACAAAATGACAATAATTTTCGTACCACTATAGTTGGCCCTGACAGTAGTGGTAAGGCAGTCATCTCAATGTTTTTGAACAAAGGGGCTGATGACCAAGGTATTCCTAGACCATAAGCATGGATCAACAAGGACGAGAGCTATGTGATTGAGCTGCACCAATAAAGGTTTTCCCCCTTATTTATTACAGGTTGTTCCGACTAACGTAAGCCAAAAATTGTCACGCGAGTACTGGAGCTATGGGTAAATCTGACCCAACCGTAAATAATATAGAAATAACTTGAGTTTTCAAAAAGCTATGGACATGTTTCTTTTGCGGAGCGAAGTTCAAGGCTAGGAAGGAAGTTACAGTAAGGTATAGGAGATTAGGGCTGACCAAAACGAAAATATAGAGCGTTATTTAAGCCCGGATCAAACATATCCATGCGCCAGTCCTCGAGGGTTAAAAGTTTGTTTTGTGTCTAATAGAAATAACAAGTAGTTCCGTGAAGAACTATACAGCCTATTTTCATATATTCTACTTATGTTAATTGCCACTATCAACATACACAATTTCAGTTTGATTGCTGTAATAGATTCGTAGATATTGAGAACCGACTAAATATTTCGGATGGTCGCCATGTTGGATTTTATATATGTAGGTCCTAGAGTTTACTGTTACATGCAGATTATTGTGAACGTGTAGTATTCAACTTCAATCGCATAATTAAGACACAAGAAAAAACAAGGAGATTTAAATTTTTTCACAGCTACCATCTTGAGGTTATGGAAACAATTGAAATAAATTAGATGCCAGTGGATTAACATTCGGATAAAGATTTACTGTACCAAGTTTCACTGCACGCGGATGGTTTAATTGCGAGAAACGTCCATGTGAATATTTATAATTCGCGTCACCGCCATGTTGGATTTGTGATCACCAGGTTATTTAAAGTCCTATAGGTGAACTTAAGTTCATAGCCCCTATGAACATTAAAAAATGCAGTTTGATTGCTAAAATAGATTCGTAGATATTCAGTATCGTCTAAATATTTCGGATGGTCGCCATGTTGGATTGTTAAATGTATAGGCCATAGAGTCATGTACCATTAAAGGAAAATTATTGCGCAGGTTCATTATTCAAACTTTCACTTCGATCGCATGACTACATCACAAGAAATAAAAACTTAATTTTAAAATTCGCACTGCCGCCATCTTGAGGTTATGTAAACAATTGAACTAAATTAGATACCAGTGGATTACAATGTGTATAAATATTTCCTGTACCAGGTTTCAGTGCGCTTGGAACATTAAATCGCGAGAAAGGTCTATTTAAAATGTTCAAATTCGCTTGGCCGCCATGTTCGTTTTGTAGTTAACCGGTTTTTGAAAATCTTATAGATGGAATTCCAGTAGTGCCCTTTATCACCGTACAAAGTTTTAGGGAGATACCGCTAATGGTTTCAGAGAAATAGAATGCCGGTGAAATATTTCGAACATCCGCCATCTTGTGGTTATGTAAACAATTGAACGAAGTTAGATGTCGGTGCATTACAATGTATATAAACATATACTGTACCAAGTTTCATTGCGTTTGCTTGGTCAAATCGCGAGAAACGTCTATTTAAATGTCGCAAATTCGCTTGGCCGCCATGTTGGTTTTGTAGTTACCAGGTTTTCAAAAGTCACATAAGTGAACTTATAGTAGTTCCCTCTATCACCATAGAAAATGTCAGGGTAATATCGGTAATAGTTTAGGAGATATTGAATGCTGGTGAAATATTTCGCACAGCCGCCATGTTGGATTGGTGAGTCGTAACAAAATTTGAAGGGCACGGTCGAGGTCGCCGGGAATAGTGCTATGAACGTTCCGAGTTTCATTGAAATCGCTCCTGCCGTTTAGATTTTATTAGGGGGGGGGGGACACACACACGAATCACACACACACACACGCACACACACACGGACAAAAGGTGATCTCATAAGCCTATTTTTTCAAAATTGAAAATAGGCTAAAAATAAAAAGGTATTTTGATGCCTTTACTAATAGGATGCATTATTTTGGGAAAGTATAAGGAAAGTAGCCTGAGGAATGGGATCTTGTAGGGCCTACCATTAGAAAGATAAAAGTCCGTAGATTAATTTGGCACAAAAGAAATTGAAAATGTTGAAGATTTTGGGCATTCCGGAGCCCCTTAAATTCTTAAATAGGGGCAGATGACCTCACTGTTCCACCTCTTAAAACAACAATCAGGATCAAAGTCTTAAACCAAAATACTTGTCTATGGCATGATACATTCGAAGTTACACCTTCCATATTAAATACAGATATATCGCCAGCCAGTAAGTTAATTCTGAATAACATTACCATAACTAATTCAATTTAATACCAACGCTTGCGGCAGCAATTAATGTGAGAGCGTTAAGTCTGTTCTGATTAACATTATTGTAATTAATTCAAATGAATGGCCACACCTTACGGCATCGGTTTGCAAACTTACCCTACAGTTGTGGAGTCGGGTAAATGAACCAATACAGAATGTTCCAGGCAATTTGTTCCTATTCACAGTGACTAAAAGGAGTGTTGTTTATGATGATGATGAATATGATTGATTTAGGGGCTATGCGACATCGTGGTCATGTACCCCCGTCTACTTGGGTGTCAGTGGAGTGGGAAGGGTAACAGTTCGGGCAGGATGAAGTCTGTAGCATGTTATCGGTTAGGACCTGGCCATTTTAGGCAACTTCTCCCCACTTCATAATGCCAGGAGTATTCCGGAATCCTTCCCAATCCTACCCTCTGATGCAAATACTCACACTTGTACAGGAACTACAATAACCCAGACTGTCAGGCAACTTCAACACGCTCTCAAATATATGGGACTGATGACTTCATTGTCGGGCTGGGACACCAAGAGCCCGCTGATGAGCCAGCGAAATCCCACTTTTAATTAACTGGCCTTGAAAGCCAATATACCATCTATTTATTTATTTATTTATTTATTGCGTAACCATAATTTTTAATACTTCCAACTTGTGCATGAACAATAACATTAGGGGTGCTTAAATTGATGTTGATTACATGAAAAGGAGTGTGTGACAACTGTCCTTAAACATCCATCTGATAATAACCTTCCCTAGATCAGTGACACTTATAACATGACGGTAGATATTGACAAAGAATGCATCCACGTTTGGTCACGAAAAGCCTCCCGTATCTAGCAGTCAAGACTCCACTCAGCCCAGGTTCTCGAATGTCGACTACACTGAACATCGAGCATCTTTTGTTGGCTTCCGTTCGTTTACGGAGGAATGACTGATCATAACTGACAGGGTCTACTCAGATTCTCAGATTCTGGTGGCATAGGAGAGTCTGCATAACGTAATAAAACACGCCAGGACGAGAGATATTCAAGACAAAATGCACTCTCCGGATAAAATCACAATACAATAAGAAATACATATCTCAAGAGATTTCAAGTTCTTCTCCAATCCGAAAGGAACGAGAATGAAACCGAATAGCACAATAGGATGTATGCGATATTAAAATGAAATTCATAAGAAATATCCACGATTTTGGAAATTGCTGGAAGTTACAGGCATACCATATCTTTGAAATGCAAGAGAGAACAGGAGATGTCGGGGATGGATGGAAGGGAACGTATTATTCAGGGACCATTGTCTACGTCTTGTTATTGCCGTTTCAACGGGCTAAGGATGAGTTTCGATGGCTTTCTATGTGGAGGATGTTTTACGACCGGAATCCCTTCCTGACGCTAACCTCAAGAGAGGAAAACAAAAGTTTGGTGCTTTTCAGTCGGTCAACACGATTGTACCCAAATGAGATGGGTTATTCCCTAATCCTGAAAAAAAAAATCCTCTCGGCACGCCGGAAGGCGGAGGTAGATTTCACCGGGCAAACTAGGGGATAGGCTATAATAGGCAAAATATGCAGGTTTTCGTAGGAGGATCAGACCTCATTTATTGCGAGAAAGTATTTTACAATTGGAGGTTAGTTAACATTTTTTCGTCTCTCTATGCATACTTTTAACATTTTACTGTCTTATGGGGATGGTAACCTTCTTGTCATTTGGGGTTAATTTTTATACTTGTGATCACACTGTCCTTATGCAAGGTTTGGAACTAATGTGTAACTATCTAACAGTCTGTTACTTCTTCACGCAAAATTTTATCTCCCGCAGAGATGTTGGTTGGTTCCTCAGTTTAGGGGCTGCGACAAGGTGGTCATGTAACCCTGTGTACATTGGGTGTGTGTAGAATCTGTCTGATAAACGGTGTTATTTGTGATGACTGTATTAGTCTGTAATTCAGGTAAGGTCTGCAGACGGTCAATTTTAAGTAGTAGTACCTAATTTTGTACCAAATACTAACGTCAACGACAACTAGCTGTGAACTTGGCTGCTAGATGCCACCGCAACCAGCAACTTGCAACGAATGTTGTAACTTCCCCTCCGAAGGAAAGCATGCTGACGGATTTTTAGCGCTCTTAGAAAATCCGGCGACTTTGGCCGGTTTTGAACCAGCACCTTGGGCATAGAAGTTCAGCATGCTACCAGTTAGCCGCTTCCCTCATAGTCAGATGGAACAAGAAGTTCCGTGACGAACTAAAGAGCCTACTTCTCTTAAAATTAAGATTCATGCAATAGATTAATCTACAGTATATTAACCTATCTAGAATAATAACGAAATTAAGTGGGTAATATCGAAATGTCTTAATTAGTTCGAAATAAGGTATACTAGGCATAATGTAGCCTAATAGAGCAATACAGTTGACAGCTCTGGTGACTGAATATATTCTTACTTCCATCTCCTAAGGTACAGAATACAAAATGTGGTTGAAGTCCAAAGGACGTTACATGGATTTAGACATTGGATCTATTAGTACACGTAAAAGCATGTTGGCAACAATGTCATGCGAGTGCTGGTCAGAAATAATCTGAAATATTATATATTTTTGTGCCAATTTTGGATGAAATCCATTTGTTGGTATAGAAGTTACATGTATTTAAAAATTGGTCCTATCAGCAGGCTTAGAATCATGTTGGTAGAACTGACGTATATAAGTTACTCCAAATTAATGTACAATGTCGGGTAATTTACGTGTGCATAGTTTAAGGCTGTCGGCTTGCATACTTTCTGATATATTTGGATACAAAATAGAGAGCAATTATTAACAGTTGGCAGCCCTGGTGGCTCTTAAGAATACACTCAGTCATATATGTTTATGTACACATATTACATACAAAATTTGGTTGAAATCCAATTGATAGTGTAGAAGTTACATGCATTTAAAATTGGACATATCAGAAGGCTTAAAATTATTTTGGCAACGCTGTCATGCATGGCCACCTGGAAATTAAACTAAAATAGTATTATCTACATGTGTGCCAATTTTATAATAGCTCCCATGTATACCTTCCAATATATCCTACATGGAGCTCAAATTTCTAGTGCGTTTTTTATAGCAGTTGGTATCACTGGCATCTTTTTCAAATATGGGCCTGAGATATTCCGGTATACATCTTTACTCATACTAAATTTGGTTTCGATTGCTGCAGCCGTTTAGGAGTTGATAGGGGGGGTGGACACACACACACACACACACAGCCAGACAGACAGAAGGACAGACAGACAGACAGAAGGACAGACACATTTTCCCGGATATATCTTATAAGTCTACTTTTTCCTCATTTTTGAAAAGCGTGAAAAGTAGGCTAAAAATGAATGTGATCTCGTCAATGGCGTTGTCTTGGCAACCTCTGATAGATCATCCCTTATCAATTTAAAAGCGTTGTTATGGTAACCTCTGATGGCACTTGGCATTTTTTTAAATTCCTAAATCATTTTTCTCATCCCTTGGCGTAATGGTGGGTCATATCAAAAATTCTTTCAGACAAAAGTTTTAGGTAATTATTAGGGGAATATTTTCCATTTTGTACGGTTTTGATATTGTGCCTATTAAGAGAGATATGTTTAATGTTTCCCGAAAAACCCACTTTTTCCCACCTCTTTGGTCAATGGTTGGTGTTATCAAAAAACTTATTTGACATAAATTTTTGGCACTTATCCGACACATATTATGAACTTTGAATGGATTCGATATTTCACGTATTAAGAGAGTTATAGCGAAATTTCACTTTTTCGAAAAAAGCCCCCCATTTTCACCCCCTTCGACCGATTTTGCCCATTAACGAACTCGACCGAGATTTTATAGGGATACATATTATGCAAAAAATTCAAAGTGATTGGTGCAAAATTACGGCAGTTATCGTGTCCACAAGAAACTGATATATATATAAATAGGTAGATACATATATACATAAATTATATATAAACTTTTGAACTGACGGTGGTTTTGGGGTCTGGGGGATATGAAACGCGAAGATATGTCGAAATTTTCCGGAAGTCGAAACATGGTACCCATTGCAATAGTTAGCTTTCTAATGAAATCTACCTAATTACATGAGTCTGGTTGGTTCCTCAGTTTAGGGGCTGCGACAACGTGGTCATGCAGCCCCGTGTACTTTGGGTGTGTGTAGAATCTGTCTGATGTCCGGTGTTAATTGTGAAGACTGTATTAGTGCGTGTTATCTGTTTTCAATTCAAGTAAGGACTGCAGACATTTGATTTTCAAGTAGTTCCAACTTTTGCTACCAAACGCCACCGTCAACGACCAACTAGTTCTGAACTTTGTTACTAGATGCCACCGCAGTCGGCTCCGGGCGACGAACGTTGGAACCAAAGAGCATTAATCAAATATATCCTATAATTTAGCTTCTCACAAGTGTAATTAGTGGAAGGTTCTTTATCATTCCATAAATCTATGACATGGGACCGCCGGCTTTACTTCCCCTCCGAAGGAAGGGATTTTTAATGCTCTTAAAAATCCAATAACTTCAGCCTGGTTTGAACCCGCGACCTTGGGCATAGAAGCTCAGCATGCTACCAATTACGCCACCGAAGCCGCCTCGCATGAGATTAATAAATAGATTTTATAGCCTAAGTGTAATGGATCTGATGACGATCGAAACTGGTCTTCCAAGTGTGTTTATTAATCTCATGTAATTGTTTCCAGGATTTGTGTACAATCGTGTTGACCGACTGAAAAGCACCAAACTTTTGTTTACTAAGGCAACACTGAGTTAATGGGTGTTGAAATTAATAAGATGAGAGTGGGAAGGAAGCGGTGGTGGCCTATTGCTCTAGTTCAGGGGTTCCAAACATTTTAGCCTAAGGGCCACACTGACTCCTCAACTAAGTCCCAAGGGCCAAGATCATCAAACCAACATACTGTAGTTTTGAATTACGAGCAAATTTTTGTTTCGGGACCAGTCGGTGAGTAATAATAATATTATCGTATGGCCTTGGGTGCCGGGTGCAAGCTTTGTTATTTGATACCCAGAGGGCAGCTTGCATGTCGAATTTTGTTGTTCCTTGAAGCACTTTGAAAGTCAAGGGGGTTAGATATCTTAAGCTCCTTGAACACTATAGCACTTTCTAGTAGAGAAATCGGCTCCGTGGCTAAATGGTTAGTGCGCTAGGGTTTGGCACGAGATGCCCCGGGCTCGATTCCTGACCGAGCCATCAGGGATTTTAATCTCCTGGGGTTAATTCCCGTGGCTCGGGAACTGGGTGTATGTGACGTCACCATCATCACTTCATCCTCATCCCGACGGGCGTCAACTAGAAAAACCTGCACTCGGCCTCTCCTGAGGCTACACGATCATTCATTCATTCAGTAGAGAAATGAGGAACTTTGTGTTGGTGGAAAATCCCGAGATTAATTTTGCCATTATGAACACGGCCTGCTGAATTCAAATGGGTTCTTTAACATGCCAACTACATATGAAATGCGTGTCGTGATTTTTGCCACCTTTCAAAAATCACTTACCACAGCCAGGAGCGAACCTGCAAGCTTGGCGTTAGTTTTATTTATTTATCGTATGGCTTTTAGTGCCGGGAGTGTCCGAGGACAAGTTCGGCTCGCCTAAGTCTGTAGCTGCTTCCAGCGGACACCCTTATTTAGGGTGAGCTACAAGTTCCGTTCAATTTCAAGTAGTTCCAACTTTCGCTACCAGATATAGATGATACTTGGTGGTGAACGTTGGAACTTTAATAGTAATCCGACACGATAACCACTCACCCACCGTGGCAAGCAGCCGGTGAGTGAGATATCTACTCTAGCGCAAGACGCAGGGGTTGGAAGCAACTCACTTTGCTCATGGCTTTCATTTTCCACTTTCGACACTGCTTATCAGTGTGAAAAGCAATGAAATATGCAAAGTTTTACTGATGAGCTTTTGAAGTCGCTGATGATCATTTCCACTTGATTCACAAATGCAAACAATTGTCAGTGCTACATACATCTTCTTAATCCTTACTGTTCAATCTCATTGTGTGAATTACTTACGTCGCTTACTGTACGTATAGAATTGCATACACATGACCCTGATAGCTTGATTCCTCATTGACGTGTTAATTATTATTATTATTATTAATGTGTAACATCTTTCCGCTCGGTTGCTGGATAGTTTTGTGGGAGTGATTTTGAAAATTGGGGACGGAAGTGAATCGGGCGGAAGTGGATCGAACGGAAGTGGATCGAACGGAAGTGAAGACGCACTGTCAGAAAAATGGGACGGAAGTGAATCGGGAGGAAGTGGATCGAACGGAAATGGATCGGACGGAAGTGAAGACGCACTGCCAGCTGGATGTACAATTGAAAATGTGTGTATTGGAAACAAGGCAGTGTGTGCTCTGTAGCACGAGAATATTATGGCAATACAGTAGGCAGTGCATTTAGCAGGCACTGGTTTGACGAGCACAGTGGCAAATGTTCACCGACTTTCATTTGTCATTGAGCAGTTTATGAAGCTTCACGTTCAAGGTTGACTATCACATGGGGTAGGACAAAGACGACAAATTACATTTAAGTAAGCGGCATTATTGTCAAGCTGTGGGTGAGTGGTCAAATATTAAATGCATAACAGAATGTTGTTATATGAGTGGAATAAAAGCTGTGTTTTCATCATAATATGTGACACTAGGTCATTTCATGATTGTAGGAAGCCATGTTTTGATTGTTTACGACGAAATGTATGAGATCCTTGAGAATAATGAATGTTATAGTTCTGAGGAATGTGCTCACAGTATTTGAGAGTACTGTCGACGTTGAGTGTCACTTTGTTATTGTGAATTATTAATGTAAAAGGAAGGAAGGAAGCTTGTAGTTTTGCGTGTCCGTTAATCTCGCGATCATGATCCACGGTACCTCCCTTTTACGTGGAATGCGAACCACAGGACATGGCATTTCAATTCGAAAATCTCACATGTATTGACCGGGAATCAAACCCGGTCTACATTGGTGAGAGACTAACAGATTGACCGCTGCGCCACAAATGTGACAGTAGCATATCTCCAATTCAATCTATGCATTCATCATAGTACCAGTATGAAAATGGAGTGTAAATTAACATTTTAAGAATGTCCAAGCTGTGTAGTATACGTGTAGGATAACATGTCAGATGTTACACATCATATGCGACTACTGTAAGGCTCGTATCTTTTTATTTATTCAATCGAATAACACTATTACAGAGCACGTAAAATCAATACGTCAAATCTTGCCACTTTTATTTTTTCTCTCTGCCCACATTCGCTTCATCCTCTGTGATCTCTGCCTCCAGAGCTGTTCAATGTTCCGTGGCTGCTTTCGATGTCTTTCTTGTTCCTCCCTGAAGATCACTTTTTGAATTTTGTCCCGAAATAAATTCCTATTATATGTATCTGTAATGTCAATGTCGGCTTCCTTAAGATCCTTTAATGTCTGTGTAAACCACGCTGGTAGAACTTGAAGTTTTAAAATTTTATTAAAAAGGTGTTTTGTTAGCCTGTCATTGTTCAATCTATTTAAATGCCCAACAAGAAGTTCCGTGACGAACTAAAGAGCCTACTTTTCTTAAAATTAAGATGCATGCCAACGATTAATCTACAGTATATGAACCTCTCTAGAAATTAAGTTGGTAATATCGAAATGTCTAATTAGTTCGAAATATACCTGGTATAATGTAGCCTAATAGAGCACTAGAGTTGGCAGCCCTGGTGACTGAATATATTCTTAGTTCCATCTCTTAAGGTACAGAATACAAAATTTGGTTGAAGTCCTATGGACGTTACATGCAGTTAGACATTGGATATATCAGCACGCGTAATAGCATGTTGGCAACAATATCATGCGTGTGCTGGTCAGAAATAATCTGAAATATTATGATATCGTGTTGTGCCAATTTTGGATGAAATCCATTTGTTAGTATAGAAGGTACATGTATTTTAAATTTGACCTATCAGCAAGCATAGAATCATGTTGGCAGCACTAACTTACATTAATTACTCCAAATTAATATAGAATGTCAGGTGCTATACGTGTGCAAAGTATAGAGCTGTTGCCTTGCATACTTTCTGATATATTGATATAGACAGCATTTATTAACAGTTGGCAGCCCCGATTGCCCTATAGAATACTTATAGTCATATCTGTTATATTACACGTAGCACATACGAAATTTGGTTGAAATCCAACTGCTAGTATAGAAGTTACATGTATTTAAAAATTCGTCCTATTAGCAGGCTTAGAATCATGTTGGTAGAACTGACGTATATAAGTTGCTCCATATTAATCTAAAATATCAGGTACTATACGTGTGCATAGTTTAAAGCTGTCGACTTGCATACTTTCTGATATATTGGTATTTGGATAAAAACAGAGAGAGAGAGCAATTATCAACAGTTGGCCGCCCTGGTGGCTCTTAAGAATACGCTCAGTCATATCTGTTTATGTACACATATTACGTACAAAATGTGGTTGAAATCCAATTGTTAGTGTAGAAGTTATGTGGATTTAAAATTGGACCTATCAGAAGGCTTTATATTATTTTGGCAACACTGTCATGTATGGTCTCCTGGTAATTAAACTGAAATAGTATTATCTACATGTGTGCCAATTTTGGAATAGTTGCCATGCATACCTTCCAAGATATCCAACATGGAGCTCAAATTTCTAGGGCGTTTTTCAGCAGTTGGTAGCACTAACATCATTTTCAAATATGGGCTTGAGATATTCCAGTACACATCATTACTCATACTAAATTTGGTTTCGATTGCTGCAACCGTTTAGGAGTTGATAGGGGGACACACACGCACACAGTCAGACAGACAGACAGACAGAAGGACAGACAGACAGATGGAAGGACAGACAGACACACATTTACCCGGATCGATCTCATAAGTCTACTTTTTCCTCATTTTTGCAAAATGTGAAAAGTAGGCTAAAAATGACATTCGTCGTTTGCGCATGGTGTGAATTATATTCTCCACTTGGGTGTATATGCCCTCGTCAGGTCGAGGTCTGTTATAGTCTATATCTATTTATTTTTACCTAAAGTCAATATTTAGTACATTGAAACCTTCGGTCACATTGTGCCAAACTACACAACCGATACATTTCTCAACATGTCTTAATAACTTCGCCACACATATTCCAAAGTTTTTTCTCTACAATACCTGGCAAATACACATCAAGCATCATTTTTATAACCTAACTGATTCAACCAACAGTAAATATTTTCACATACACATCTCCTCATTCCTACGCTGGTTTTCAGGACATTATTGTTACGCTTTATTAACAAAATTATTGTAACAGATTTGGTTTTTTGAAAATTTTACTCTGTGAACTTTTGGTATGGTACAACTCAGTTACTCTTCATCTACCAGCTGAAGAAGCTCACAATGTGCCCGAAACCGGTACAGTTTCAATGAAATAAATATTGACTTTAGGTAAAAATAAATCGTTTATTATGATAAATATTATGTAATTAATTACAGTTAAAATGTCCAATTTTATTTGGTTTCTTAATCGGTCGTTAAGTAAAAATGAAAAAATCTAATTATTTTTTTGCTTGATGTACTTGCATTGAAAATTTTACAATAAAATTTGCAATTAAAATTAACTATGGCGGGTCGGATACAAGGAACGTAGCGGTCCAGATTGGTGGTGCTCGTGGGCCAGTGTTGGCCCGCGGGCCGTAGTTTGGAGACTCCTACTTTAGAGTAAGGAAACTCGAAAATTCGCAACACCGTGGTGATTGTATCACTGTCAATTACCAAGAACGGTACTAAAACATGGTGATGCATAGTGTCTTCAAACTATACGGCTGATAACTAACAGTTGCAATATATCGCGAACATCAGCACTTCATAGATTAACTGAAGATCGTGAATGATTTCTAATATCAAAGAAAGCCAATAAAATTAGGCTACACACATTACTTAATAGAGCGTTACCGCTTAAAGGAACAAATAATGGATACAACGACGTCACAGCTGCCATAAAATAATCCCCAATTGACGGAAATTAAAAAACAACACCTCCAGCAAGAATATATACAACGGTATTAGAAGTTCTAATAGCTTACAGTAATCTCCCATAATAAAAGTGTCACCGCCAGTATAAAAATACACCCTAAATGAAGTTGTGATTTCTATCCCAAAAGGGCAATAAAATTAAATTAAGAATGCAAAAAACCACAAGCTCACATTATTAAATTGTTTCTCAGTGAAGGGAGTAAAATCAAATGTGTACGGTTCTTCAACGACAACCTCGATATTCTGTCTATTTTAGCCTGAGTGTAAAACATGGGCAATACCAAAACAATATGCTATATTTCGAAATGGCAACAGTCCTATGTTTTACCCGGGTATAAAGACTATATTCATACAAAATGTCAACTTACTCAGTTGGGTAGTTTCTGCACGAAACCAGGTACTGAACCCAACGGGGTTAGGCTGACTGGTGTCGAACGTGGATCTCAGAGATAGTTGAGCTCAGAATAGAGGTTCCGGCAAGGAACGAACACGAGATCTTTTGAGGGAGTTTAAGTTATAAAAACCCCTAGAGAAAATACATATTAAATCACTGTTGTGATATGAACTAATGCTGACATTATGTATTAATATAATGCAGGGAATATTAGTAGAATACGGCATTATTGGGCTGTATGAGGCATACTATTCTGGACTTGAGCACAGAAGTTGGAGCGCTTGACAGTTGTCTAATGACTCTGGAAAAGGGGCGTATTTTCTTGGAGCCGTGTCACTCTATGTGACCTACTTAAGTCGTCTGGAGCAGGTCAGGAGGCTAATTTATTGTCAAGTTATTCCCCGTTTCAGAATGGAAAGGTTGGTGGAATGAGGAGATACCAGCGTTATTTAATGATTACTCGTGATTGGAGCAACACAGTGGCATCAGGTTTGCACCTATGTGAATGTTTAGCCGGGAGGCTAATTATAAAGTCATTAAACATTGAAATCGAGGCAGATTTAATGGAACGCGCAGTAACACAGGAATTGGAGGTTAGCGGAGAGATCTAACCATGGTTTCGGGGATTTTTAGGAGACGCCGCGTGGGCACGCGCTGGCAAAGGCAATTAATATTAATTAATTGGCCGATCGATCCTCGAGCACGCATACAGATCTGTGACCGGAGAGGAAAAAGGAACCATATAAACGTTAATTCAAGACCAGAATCATACTGTGAGAGAAGATGACACTGCAGGGAAATTCTCAGTCTACTTTTTCTCTCCAAACGAATATAAGGGGGTGGACCCAGGACAGAGGCAGTCAGTCGTCAGTCGAACCATACTTGAGAGCGAGGAGCACGTCATCCTAGCTCAGAGAAATAAGACGCGGACTGTAACATTCTAAGTGCAGCAACATATAATCATGCATTAAGCCATGAATTAATAACGAGTAATGTAATCAGTTTAACCGCAGTCTAGTGCGAAGTGCGCGTTACCGAAGTCGAGAAGGGATGCTCGGACTTCAACATGAAGAGCCGTGCAGTAAGACATTTATTAATACCATTTATTAAGGACCGTCGTGCCATATTTGTATAGTCGGCATTACGAGCGATTGTTATTGTGCACGTAGGAAATGTACCGTGTGATATACAAGGTAGGACAATTGAGAGTGATAATTTGTACAAGTACAATGTACAATGGTTGAGCGCAGTATGTAAACTATTGGTTAGACAGATCATAGGATCTTGGACTGCGCAGAGATAAACTTTATTATGCGATTGGTGAAATTTCATAAGAATACCAATATAAGTAACGCTCAGGACGTTATGCAAGCGTATTTAAGCGATCTCAGGAAGTTTATCGAAGGATAGAGATTGATAGACAGTTGGGGGAATCGATAGGAATCCTTAGACAGAGAATCGAGACTTTCAATCAGGATGCGGGTAGCAGCGAAGAGGAGATCTTCGACGTCTGCATTTCTGATATCTTGCCAGGAAAAATCAACCAGTAAGAAATGTAAATAGTGAGCGTGTGATTGTAGTGATGATCTGTTAAATATCTGTAAAATTAATATTGTAACAAGTGCTATAAAGTGTTGTGTGAATAAGGAGGCAACAGCTTCAATATGGAAAGGAAAAGTGCCGTGTGTCTTGTAAGGCAAAAGTTATGTAAAAATGTGTGTTATAAGTATAAGAATGCCTTGCTAATTTTGCAAATAATGGCAGGCATTACTGGAAGAAATGCGTGGTTGGAGCCACCAGACTAGCCGATGTAAGTACACAAAAACCATGATTTTGTAGCAGTTATAGTCCACTGTATGTTGAGTGATTTCAAAATTATAAAATATGCCAATAAGAGTCAATCTTAGGAGGTAGAGACTCAAATTAGTATTTTTGTGTTGATTTTAGTCAAATTGAGATGTCTTTAAGCATCATTGAGTGGATAAATCGTTACCACTATTGTAAAACGGCAATTCAGTTATATAAAAACTTAACGTAACGAACACGGATGTTCGGTTATTAAAATGGTTACGTTGTGTCGGGTTATTGTAATTCATGTCAGTAATAATAATAATAATAATACTAATAATAATAATAATAATAAAAGAATAAATGAATACACTTCAGGGAAAAATGGTTGTAAGCAAAATATATATGCTAATTGGAATATTTATCTATCCAAGCAGTAATATTATACACGAAGGGCTAAGAAAACAATTTAATATCAGAGTATATTATGATAACGGGAATAAATATGCAAGAATCTAGGGAATGGAAGAGTTTAATAGAGAATTGAATTTGCAGTTTGTGAATAAGCTTGTAGAGTAATTGATAGATTTATCTTACTAAATAAAGGACTAGATCATAGCACAATAGTCACGGAAGCCAGGTAATCTATTCGACGTGTGAAATCTCGTACAGCCTAGGGCATACAGAGATATTTATTATGGCCAGAGCGTATTTTAGTGATTGACCCTAGCTCAGTGGATTGCCATGAAATGTTCCGGGTTCGAATCCTGTGGTGTATGAGAGGATAACAATGGAAACCTCTGAATGATACCTGATGTCGACCGAGAACTAGTTATTGAAATAATTCAGCTCCTGGGAAGCGAATTTAATTGGCGGCAGGATGTGCCTGACCGTAGCATTCAATGAGATACAGGCTAGCCAGTTCAACCAGTGATTGATGAATCTCGTTCCTTCATATAATGAAATGGACCTGTTGAGGCCAGTTATTAATATCCTAAGGTTAGGAATAAATATTTAAACACGCCCATAACCTGTCTTGCATACAATTTAGTTGAAATCATATGGGATATGTGGGTCATTGAGACTGCACTATTGTATTTAAAATCTTGTTACTGCTTGGAGATAAAAACAGGAGGGAGTCAGGAAGGGACAGCGCACGTGTTGTGACCGCTCGACTCAGTCCCATTGCATACAAGTAGCTCCGAGGGGGAGATTTTTAAACGACCTTTGAAGGTTGACATTTAGAATGGACAGACTTTGAAACCCTGTTTGTAATGAAAAGAGTCATTGTTATATTGTATAATGAATTTGTGTGGTTTGAAACACATTTTTAATTAAGGATCGTTCTTATAACGTAATATTTGGCAAACTTATGAGTTGTTGGAAGTTGCATTTTTACTGACAGTGTTACTTAGCTCTGGAGGTCATTACCAGATGCCTTAGGCTACGCCCACGCAAGGGTAGCATAATGTACCATCCGACACAGCGGTAACGGAATCTTTGAAATTGAAATCACAACGGCATACAGTGAACTGTAGAAAAGGGAACTGCAGAAGGGAACTGCAGAAAGGGGTATGATTACATATAATTGTGGAGTTGCAAGTAAATTTGATGTGCAACCCATAAATTGGCTAATGCATGGTAAAGCATTTTGGTGGGAAAAGAGATACAAAACACAAGTGTACGCATAATGTAAATTAAGAGGTGTTGAGAGTAAACAATTAAGCTTGTGAAATGAAAGAAGTCACAACAGGTGACATAAGATTATAAGTACAGTTAATGTGTAAATTACATGTGCATCAGCGCACTTGAGAATGAATTTTGATGTCAATCTTAGGGTAAATGAATGAATAATCATCTGGATTTTCAAGGCTAAAGTGTGAATATTAGTGGATTGTAGGAGTAATTTTGCTTTGTTTTGTGTTATAGTGTTGGGATTGTGTTTTTGTGTGTTTGAAGCCATGATTTAGAGCTGAATTAAAGTCTTTAGAATAGAGTTGTGCTTTATCATTGTAGAGTTGATACCTTTTAGTCTCAGATCAAAAATATGCAACTGCTCAGTGGGTGGACGGTACACGCCTGAGGACTGATGCTGGCTGGAGGCAGAAGCATGTTTTCCATGGAAATTACTCACATGGGTACAGTACATAGACACCACTACATCTTTATTTATATATTACGGTAGGATAGATTAAAATGTTGCGCGTACGCACCATTAGAACTGCCACTTCCACTGTATTCGATTATTGGGAGATAGCCCATCTCGATAATATACAGTATTTGTCAAATTACAAACGTATAGTGTCCTTGGTTATAGGTGGCTAAAGTACAATCGTTTTCGAAACCTAGTCACCAAAGACCCTCCTCTAAAATCGTTCTAACTGGCCTTTGCCAAACTGTTAAGAAACGGTGAGGAACATTACGTTTCTCAGCTTCAATACCGTTAGCCAACACCGTAAACATCAGAAAGAAATAGCGCATACACCAGCCTGTACACGATAGACCAGATCATAAGGTATGCTCCGTTTACTGAAGCGTATCTCTCCGTCATCTTGTCGAATGACACATTCTTGAGTTCCTTCTTAACGAGTTAAAATCGATGTCCGACTCATTCTCTCGTTTGTAACAAGACGTCGTAAAACAGAACTGAGGAGGTCTGTTTTAACCCTCTTAGTAACCCATATTCCAGTGGGAGGTGCATATTCGTCAAACAGGGAGCTTAGCTAAGCTTCATTATACTGAGCACTTTTAAATTAATTGAGTATAATAAACCACTCCACTCATTGTGGATTCATCCTCCTAATGACCAGAATAAACTTTATAATGTTGCCTACACTGGGACACCAGCAAGGTATGTAAATAGGGATATTTAAATGTGCATATTCTAAGAAACAGTGTGATTTTTGCCATTCCGCATTCAAATTGCTCATCAAAATTCGTAAAGAAGACAAGTAAAGTACAGGAGTCTATAGGAACTTAGTAATTACATCTTGGACCACTCTAGAGAGTGAGTTACAAGTGCATTGTGATTATGATAAACCAGGTTATAAACAGAGCTTAGTGGATACCTCTTTGACACACTATAAATTGCAGGGAATTTATTGGAACTTGAGCCAGCTGGACCACTCTACAGAGTGAGTTACAAGTGCATTGTGATTATGATAAACCAGGTTATAAACAGAGCTTAGTGGATACCTCTTTGACACACTGTAAGTTCCAGGGAGTTCATTGGAACTTAGTAATTACATCTTGGACCACTCTACAGAGTGAGTTACAAGTGCTTTGTGATTATGATGAACCAGGTTATGTTAAACAAAGTTTAGTGGACACCTAGTGTACTTGACGTACTGTCTCCCATCCGGGACAGCACTTAATCGTATTAGTGCAAGTCAGAAACCAAGCAGATTAACTCCACATTTCCTGCAACTGTGTTAATCAACAACGAAGTTTACAGCCTGCAGTTAATTCACTTTTATTGTCTGCAGCACAACATGTTCTACAGTGCTTAGCAATGGTGATACTTGGAACCCATGATGCAACTTAGCAAACATTTAATTGGAAGATTCCACTCTAGAAACTAAAAGTCCTTGTAGTTATTTAACTTGTACTCCGAAAATAACTGCACTCGGGCTTACACATTTCATATGTAAAACACCATAGAGACTTTTCAAATTTTCAAATATTGACGCCAATGATGTCAGTATATGGAACGATGTTAGTATTTTCAACCAAGAAGACTAACTTCGTAAATATTATATGTCAGAAAACTGAATTATAATGGGGTCATTAAAGTACTACTTTTCATTATAACACAGTTTGTCCAACCAATCAGAGCTTAATATTTTCATTCATTGACCAATTAGAAAATGTTAGCTTCTGACATGCACTCAAAATCCAACATGTCGGACTTGAATTAATGATTTGAAAGTTGACAATGAAGCCTATATTGGATTAACCATTGTAGTTACAATGCATAAACAACCTGGGCAATATTACAAAAGAAATAGTACTGTATCTTAATATCCGCCACTATATATATATTCGTAAGGTTTCGCCGACAATTTTAGTGAATGATGTTGTTGACATAAACACACCGTAACGTCATGGAGGAAGCATGCGTATGACATTAGATCCATGGAAATTATAATCCAGCTCTCTGTTCAGTAAATGGAATTCCTACGCGAAACTTTTCCGCGAGATGTCATAACTGTTCTACAGTATTTGGGACTCAATCGATTTTCCTCCCGTTGGCATTCCATACGTACAATGTGACGGAAAGTGTGGTGAAATGTTTCATCTAAACTGTGCTCGTGTGACGAACGCCGTTTTTAAAGCGATGCTTGCAAATCCGGGCGAAATTCTGTGGCATTGTAAAATAACACAAAATAGGCTATTACAAACGCTTTAAAATTAAAATGTACCGTATTATCGAGTAGTTATTCTTCATATTCAGCGAAACTTTACAGGAGGTACATATAACATTACTTTTCTTGGGCACCATGTTGCAGCTAAAAAAAAAAGACTATTGAAACGCAAAGATACCATACACAGCCTTTTCAATCATATCTGATGGTGCAGCCCTCTGACGGTTACGTGAGTAACTGTTCCAAACAATTACAGTAGATTTCAGCCTTAGTGCATGGATATCAAAAATGTTCGTAAGTGGTGTAGAGAGTTTCCAGCCAGTCGGACTGAAATTCACAATGAACCAAGGAGCTGAAGACAGTCAGTCGTGAAGGCCGAGCAAATCATGCATGAAAATTGGCGGATCACCCTGGATGGTCACTGCACTTTGGTTCCTGAGGTTTCCAGAAGTGCCGCTCACAGAATTTTAACAGAAAAGTTGAAATATTCTCAACGACAATGCTCGTCCACATGTCGCCCAGCAAAGCTTTCGAATTTGTTATTAGGTAGAGAGCAAATGCTGAGCCACACAATTCCCAAGAAGAAGAATTCAACCGACAGAATCTCGACAGATATTTATGAATATTTATGTTAGAATATATAATAAAGTTATAATTATCGTTGAACATAAACAGTCGTTTGCAACTCGCCTAGAATGATAATTAAGACACTCGTATGGAATGCCTGCTTAAAACAATCTTTAATGTATTCATATCAGGGGCGGCTTGCTCTAACGGGCCAGTGGGCCAGGGCCCTCCTTACCATTAACCTACATTAGTAATTCATTTTTATTCCTTAACGCTCAAAATACTGGCCGAGTTGTGCGCTCCCCGCTATGAAAATGTACCAGCATGTTTGAATAACGCGCTACATATCTTGTCACGTAATTCGCCTTGCTGCGGGCTACTCGGGGCCCAGGCCTCACTGGGCCCAAGACTCCATTCAACTACAAACAAGGAGAGGTTTATTGCGCGTGCGCGCAGACGCTCTTCAAACGTCGGCTATGGGCCCAGACATTGCGAGCCCACGGTTACAAGGAGGAATAACAATTGGAGCAGTTGTATGGGCTCTGGAGAGAACGTTGGAATGCTGCGGGAATGCTGACTGAACTGCTACTTTCAACTCGAACTTACAACATCTATGGCCATACCCTGCCCCTTTCCTCCCCTTCTTCCGATGCTGTTTGAAATGATTCGCAAGACGACCACTAGATGGCAAACAGGACACCACCCTGGTGTCATTAGTTCCAAGGTTAAGCTACCATTTGGCTGCACACGACAGAGACAAGCGACCGAGACAGACGACAGCGAAGAGAGACGGAGACAAGTCAACGTGTCGCCGTTCACGTAATTTGATGACGACCGAGACTGACAACACGCCTAGACATACAGTAGGTGTTTATTGGTAGAGCCCTGCGCGGATAAACAAAACATTATCAGCATCCGCCCCGCAACCGCATGACTTTTATCCAAATCCACTGATATTTCAATATTATTTTTAATTTATTAGATAAAGCATAAAGTGTTAAACCAACACATTTAGACATTTTGAGGACAAAGTCGTTCCTGACAGTTTGCTTTATTGCAAGGAACTTCAAGTTGGATGACACTTCTGGTTTCTTGACCTCCGGTTTAGACAAAAAACTGGCTATACTTTTTTGGCTACTTTTGCACTTGTGCCTCAGTAAGTTTGATGTGCCTGATTTGTGACCTCAGTATGAATACACTATTTTACAGGTAAAACATCCTACTATATCGTTCACCTTTTCGTTTCCATTGAAAACGTAACCAAAATGTCTCCCATATCGTTGACTTGAGCTTTGTTTCACGCACTATTGAATATTCACCTTGTTTTATTTTAATAGATAGTTTATCCATATTAGTGAAATGAAGCTCATACTCCCGGTCGCGGTAACATTCGGGTTTATCGGCGGATATCTGCATCCGTGCAGGGCTTTATATTATTGGGTTATGCGTGCACATATTCTTTGAAAAATGGTTACAAAATATATGTTAATGATAAGGTTGTTCGAAGAGGAAGAAGACGATGATGTGTTGCTATGATATTTGTTGCGAAAGAAACCAAGAAAACCTATGAGTTCAATATTCAAAACCAGACGCGAAGAAGGATCTCTCTGTTCGTTAATAGAGAATCATTTATCTTTAGAAGAAGAAAGGTTCAGGAGTTACTTTAGATTAAATCTAAGCAGTTTGATTAAATACATTTTATTTCCGACATTTTCTCACTTCATAAAACACGTGCTGCGTCCGCTTGTCGCGAGACACTACTGCTCTGAGAGCGGTCTCCTACGATTCATCTCGATCGCCGATCTGTGTCGCCTGTCTCCGTCTCGCGCTCTCAAATGTACTTCATATGGTTGAATGGGGAGGAGATCGAAAGCGACCTGTCTCGGTCTCGCTTGTCTCTATCGTGTGCAGCCAAATGGTACCTTCACGTAAAACGAAAACGAATGGAAGAATACTTTAAATGGCGCAGTGACAATATCATCCGTACCTAGTGTCAAGGATAGGTTAAAAATAAACTTCCCATTAACTAGCAATGTAGCTACTTTTTAACAGGACATGGCAAGATAAATTCGTATTTTTTTTCGTTTCAAATTAAAAGACAGTCCATTGTGTGCGTGTGGCAATGAAGAACAAACAGTTGATCATTTATTATTTACATGCGTGAAACTGGAAAAAGAAAGACAGTTGTTTAAGCACAATATGGTAAATTAACATGGAAAATGGACGTTCGAAAAAATTAAGCTAATGAAGCACTATATAATTAATTTTATATTTTAATTTAATAGATTTAGAAAGAATGTCAAGTAGTTGAACAGATTCTTAATATTGGTGTAGCTCATAAAAACAATAAGTTAATAGATTTAGACAGTTCCTAGAACAATATATCACCAAACAGAAACAAATAGCCATAGAACAATAATGAATAATGTAAATATATGTTATTAAAATTGTAAACATTTTGTAAACATAGCGTGTAGTATTACTTTCATTATAATGGAACATGCTGTTAAAAATAAATAAATAAATAAATAAATAAAGGTTATGTAAAGAGGTCTCTTTTGGAGTTCTGTGATAAGTGTAACCAATTAATAATTTTGTTTTTCATCTAGGTCTAGAGTTTTTGACAAATGTCTTAATGATAGGCTATTATAAATTTGGAATTAACTAGCGATTTAGAGGGTCATTTAAATTATATTAAATGTAGAACATAACATTTTCCCTAATGAGACACAATTTAATGGATATTGGCAAACACCTAGCGTGCTAGCTAGTAATTTTTACTGTGCATGATAATTTATTTTCTGTGTCCTCCCAAGCTCTACGACCACCAGCCGCCGCTGATTCATATACGTTTGAAATGGTGTATTTGGATGGAGTTCTTCCCTTTTTTTCCTTTTCTTCTCGGGATGAAAGCTTAATTCTTTAAGAAAATGTATGGGTTTTACCCGCTTCATGCATAAGTATACTCAAGAAATTGATTTAAATGGAGCGGGGCGCGCTTGTCTAATCATAATACAAAACTTTAAACTTAATAATAAGAATTGTATTTTTCTACAGGTTCAAACATCAATAAGTCAAGTTATATTTCACCTATCAACCTCAACAAGATTTCAAATTGGGTGGCTTCGGTGGCGTAGTCGGTAGCATGCTCAGCTTCTATGCCCAAGATCGCGGGTTCAAATCCGGCCGAAGTCGTCGGATTTTTAAGAGCGTTAAAAATCCCTCAGTATGCCTTCCTTCGGAGGGGAAGTAAAGCCGGCGGTCCCATGTCATAGATTTATGGCATGTTAAAGAACATTCCACTAATTACACCTGTGTGAAGCTAAATTGTATGGGTTAAGAATGTAAACAACGCTCTTAGGTTCCTACGTTCGCTGCCAAGAGCCGACTGCTCAGTGCCAAAAGGGCCGAAAAAAGTCACTTACAAATTGAATTTTCAAAAACCGTTTCTTATTGGGCCTCTACATACTCGGATCAACCAACATGCAAAATTTCAGCATCTTAAAAGACAAGTTAATGACTTGGAGCAATACTCTAAGAATTACAACCTTGAAATCGCCGGGATACCAGTCTCCGAACAGGAGAATGTGTATAATATTGTGGCTCAAGTGGCAGGTGCAGTTGGTGTTGAAATCGAATCTGATAGGGACATTGAGTTTTGCCACCGACTTCCAGCCTTTACGGATAAGGATGGCAAGAAGAAAACGCCCCTCATAGTAGCAAAATTTTATTCCCGCCAAACTAAAGACATGATCATGAGCAAAAAACGAAAATATGGGAAACTTCTTTGCACAGATGTCAAGATCAAGGGAGACTCGACAGTGTATGTAAATGAACATTTAACCAAAGACAACCAAAACTTATATTGGCTTGCCAGGAATTCTAAACGGACAATGAATTATAAATTCGCATGGACCAGGAACGGGAAGATCTTCATGAGAAAAATGAAAACAGCCCGATTCTAAAATTCAAGACTGCAGCTGACCTACCAATAGTTCATGGGAATCAAGGAAACTGAAGGTATGTTTGCCTGAGCCAAGTGATCAATCAATATTTTATGAAATTTTGTTTCTAAGGGCCGGTTTCACCAGCTCCGCTTAACGAAATAAGGGTGGTTTAAACTATCCTCAATGACGTGACCCGTTGCACCAGTCCGAAAGGGCGGCTTAGCGGGCGCTCAGGCTAAGCGGTCATGTTCAGGGGGATGAAACTAGTATAGATCCTTCACCTTCAAAGCCTCTCGGCCAACTGACAAGTTCACTGCCTGAGCACTCGCTGCGCTGCGGTAGCGCTGCTGTCCAACTCGATTGCTATTGGTTGAAGCTCAGGCGGGGTGGATACGCCGGTTACATTTAAACATGTCGCTGGCAACTGGCAATCCTACTCATGATCGTGTGTGTTTGTGCTTTTGAGGCTTCCAACATGACATTCCTTCGTAGGATATTGCTTTAATACGGTAGGTATTTATTTATTTCAATGGTTACTTCGCAGTTTTGCTGCCAGGATATGATTTTAATATCTGCCCATTATGATAGTGTTTCTGTTTACGAATTGTGGGCTTTATTGTGATTACTTCGTTCAGTGTAGTATTCTCAATTCAAAATGATTTTAGCTAGATGGCATATTAGAATGATTTTGTTAAGTATTGTGAACTATATGAATGGCTTTACATAGCCTAACCCTACTTTATTGAAACAGAGCTAGGCCTACAGTATGTGCAGAATGGTTGTGAACTGGTTGCCTTATTGTGTTTCTTTTCTCTTCTCAGGTAATGAGGCACTTCAAGGAAAGCAGATTATATACTACATTTGTCCAATAGCCTATAGACAGGAGTTGCCTGATTCTGTTGTCCGAACAGTTGTATACTAATCCTATTTCAGCAAAGGTAAGTTACCATATTGATGAAACTTTGATCTATTAATTTTACACCAGTACTGGTATAGGGTAGGCCCAGGTGCTATGTAGGTTTTGATTAGCAATACACTTAGTTCATGCCCCCCTCTGATAAATTCATATAGCCTATTGCACCCTGGCATACTGTTAGATGTGTGTCAAAGTCACTTGATGAACTGGAATGTGCCCTACTTCTTTTGATAGTGCATGCCACGTGTCCTTATCTGTGAATGGCACCTAACTGGAATCATGACACTATTGCAGGGAGATAATCAAAATATACAGGTGACGTTATTAGGAATAGTTGCCGTCTTTGTTTCATTTAGGGCTTTTAGACATAGTGAACATCAGCCTCGTATACTGCTTGATTGTGTGTAATCTGCCTGATAATATGCGTAATTATGATGAGATAAAGACTAGGTTGGAAATGAAATGCTATATGAAGCTGTTCGTATGAGCAGACTCGGATGGGTCATGCAAAGAGAATGGGGGAGGAGAGATTACCTAAGAGGTTAATGAGCTCGGAGGTAGAGGGTACGAGAAGCAGAGATAGACGTAGGAGGCTATGGTTAGTTAGTTTCAGTGTTTAACAATTTATGAAAGTGAGAGGTGTAGAAGCAGGGGATCATAGAGGTGACTTGTTTGCAAACAGAGGCTTGCAGACTGGACTATAAAAGGCTACATATACAGTATATAGCCTATATAACATTGCAGTGAATATAATGACTAGGCCTATCGATTCCCCTTAAGTCAATCACATAATTGAATTCAAAGCATATTGCATCAAGAAATGCTTCAATCGGTTTACTGATTGGTAGGCTGTTTGTGTAACAAATGAATTAATCCACAAATTAATATTGTTCATTTGAGATTTGTTCTTGTTTTTTTCTTTCTTCTATGGATGTTTTTGGATGGTCTCTATAATATCACAGTAAGATGGGGGCATACACATAGATTATACTGCTTACTGTGCTTGGGGTAAATTGTGAACTTCCGAGATGGTGGATTTGTTCTGATATAAGTTACTGGCTAGTGGCATTCTCCTCTTCAAATAGCATCTAATATTAGTTCCAGTTTATATATTTATACTAAATGCACTTTTGTGCATTCATTAAAGCAGCATTATCCTAATATCGAGGCTACAGTGGCATTCACCCAGGGGGTGAGGCCTGTTACACACATCCAGGCCAATTAGGAAAGTAATAATATTGTATTGTTAGTATTAATAACAATGGAATTAAAGTGATCGGGTAACTTAGTTTATCCACACTACACTTGTCCCCTCCTTCTATGAGCAGCAAAAGTTCTATATGTGCATGCTTAACCTTGTAACCTAGAGAGTAGCTGTTTACTGTCCTTGTCACAAGTTGTTGCTTCAACATCTTTATTATGAGATGTATGTGTAACGACTATTTAGGTACACAATGTAATTTGTTGTAAGGAATTCACCTTCTGTGGTCTCGGGGTATAGATGTGCCGTGCGAGCCATAGAGTAGTAGCGCTGCACAGTCAATTGGCTACACCTGTTCATATTGAAACTTCATATCCCGAGGTCCTGGCTCTGCCAAGACGTTTAATTTTAGTCTGAGGGTTAAAACAGGATACACTCAGCCTCGTGAGGCAGAGCTGAGGAGAGATGTGTTCAAAGTCTCATTTCAACCATCCTAGAAATGGTTTTCTGTGGTTTCCCTCTTATACCCCAGGCAAATGTTAGAATATTTCCTAAATTAAGGTCACAGCTGCCTCCTTCCAAATTCTAGTCTCCATTACAAATACACACACCTACAGCCATCACAATGTCATGGGTAATCAGACATATCCCATATACACTTTCCAAGTACCATAAAGCCACATGACCACGATGTCGCAAAGCCCCTACAACATTATTAGGGTCTTAATTGTATTTTTCTCTTACAGATTTGCAATATGCGTGGCTCTACCATGTGATGACAGTTATCTACTGGGACAATGACCAGATGAAATTAAATATTACTCTTTTCATGAAAATGTTCTGTGGATATATATGTAAAAACTAAGAAAGAAGAATATAATATGTACATATAAACATACTTATTTTTGTCCTCATTTTTTCCTTCAGAATTCTATTTCCTTCCAATATCGTATCTCATTCAACAGCGGTTAATAAGTTTATATTTTATAGGGTGTGCATGGTTTGTATTGGTTTATTACATTCTTCTTAGATTACTGTGCTCCCACAACACTGGTGGCAACTAAACCTCTCTTCTACCTGTCTGATATTATAACTTATAGTACTGTGTAGTAGGTGAATGACTTTCTAGTGTTACAAGGCCATGGGTTCAAAGGCCGAACTCAGCTGAGACATATGGAAGGAAATCCCGAAGACACCAGTTCATCTCGCATGACATCCTCTGAAAAAGTAACCTTTAAGCACTGCCATTAAAAAATTATTAACTATAAAAGAAATGTTAATGATAGAAAAAATATCATGAATAAAACATATAATACTAGAAAAATTAAGAGAGGGGACATGGGGAGAAAAGTGGGGGGAGTACTACGCAACTGCCGTGGTACAGGTTTCAAATAATAATAATAATAATAAAGGATATCCTGCGTCCTATCCTTTCCCCTAACCCTGTATCCCTCTCTTTGTAACTACATGTAGTAATATGATTTATGTCAATAAAATGTATTTATTCACTGTTCCTATTGTTCTATTTACGCAAGATCAGATATCAAAACTACAGATTTCAGGCTGGTATTTTCTACTATATTAATAGTAATAATCCATTATTATGAGCCTTTGTTTTGATATCTGCTCTTAAATAAAATAAAACAAAAGGAACAGGAATAAATAAAATACGCCGACATAAATCATATTACTACGTGTAAATACAAAGGGAGCGGTACAGGGTCAGGGGGGAGCGGGGTACCAGTACGCGATTAAATAAAATTCAAATCGCCCGCGCTTAAAATTTAGTACGCTGCCTCACCGCCAGGCAGCTGGCTAGGCTGGTGGATGACGTAACCCTGACGGTTGTAATCGGAATCAAATTTTAAGCCTGAGTAACCTTTCTCCCCTATATTCTTTGGTCATGTTCGTTGGTTTAACGCTGGTTTAAGGCTCGCTTACAGATAAAATGGCGCATGTCAAGTTGTAATCTGGTGCATATTTCAGCTGGTTCGGTGTGGTGACAAAAGAAATACTGTAATTTTACTACAAACGTGATTTTTTAGTGATTTTATTAACGGTGTTCTTCTTGAGTTTCGGCCAACTAAAGGACTACGTTATTTCAACCAGTGTCTGCGTCGAGTTCTAGTGATCTGTTCGTGTATAACTGCTCGCATGAATTCTTGTTATTAAAAGTGTTATTAATATTATTAATAATGTCAGATTTTGAATCAGACGATGACGAGGAACTTTTAGACATAATTTATAGACGTCCGAGAACTATACAGGGTGTATTTGATATGATGGAAGTCCTTTACACTGGTGATAGAAGATGGTATTCTAAGCAAATATCTTCATAAAATTCAGTCGGATCTTAATTAGTGTAGGTGGAATTAAATCACAAAAATCGTCGGTCAATGTCTTGGAAACGGGCTTACACTTCGTTCCCCTCAGCAGCACAGCTGACTTCTCCCCGTCGCCCTCCCCTCCAACGCTGAGGAATGTTGAAAAGAGTCTGAAGTTGAGTGACCTCCTCGTCTTGTCTGCCAATGACGTTGAAATACACAAACCGAGCCTATGAACAGCTGTTTCACACCTTCATGGGGAGTGGCTACATGACTAGTGATGGTGGATCTGTTTAGTATTTTGCCATCCTAATGGCCTATGCATAGAAAATGGAAATCCTAAATATTTGGTAAATTATTTTAAGAAACTGTTGGTCTATCTTTGTGTGAAGACAGTGCAACAACCGTAACAAAATATTAATAATACTATTATTATTACTCTAGGCTACTACTACTGTACTAATAATAGTATTAATAGATTTTTAGACACACTAACTTCTACGGGGCTACCTGACCACGTTGTCGCAGCCCCTAAACTATGGAACCAACCTAAGTTCCTTTATGTTTTTAATTTGGTATATCGAGTTGTCAGACTTTTATTTTTAGCACTCTACCACCAGAGCTACACATGCTGACTCTTATTATTATTATTATTATTATTATTATTATTATTATTAGACTATTATTATCATCATCATCTACATTGGGTGCTAGTATTGAGGCAGCTTACCATCAACGGCCGATATGCAAGTCGGGGCGTGATGGCGCAGCGGTCCAGCTGTTGGCCTCTTACCACGGCGGACCGGGTTTGATTCCCGGTCAATGTATGTGAGATTTTCGAAGTGAAATGCCATGTCCTGTGGTTCGGATTCCACATAAAAACGATGTCCAGTAGCTCATGATCACGAAATTTACGGTCATGTAAAAACACAAGCTTCCTTACTTCCCACCATCTGCAGCCACATGATCATTTCCCGTGGCATCCCACGAGCCCAAAGTTGGAATGTCCCTTCATAAGACCACGGCTGCTTTCTTTCCTACCCCCGCGGTGTAGGCATGCGCATTTAATCGTACAGCACGATCTCAGCAAGTCCGGTAATTGAAGGTCCAAACTTAGCACCGACAGTGGCTATCCTGAGTTTGGATTTCCCTGGATTCTTCCACGCGCTTTCCAAGCACATGCCGGGATAGTATGGTACTTGGAGTCCCGGAGCACCAACCTCATTCACGACCCTAATAACTACAGCTACACATACTAATACAGTCACCACAGAAACTCAGTTTATCAGACAAATCCAACACTCACCCAACTACACGGTGCTGATAAACCAATGTCCCAAGCCCCTAAAATGAATTAACAACAACCATCACAACAAGCTTTCAAGTCTCTTCCATCATCATTGTTACCAAAAATATTTATTTACTGAACGTCCTAAACAATTGGAACCCTACTTAAAAATAAATAACATTCCGTAAAGATATAGTATCTTATAAAGTGGAAAATAATAATAATAATAATAATAATAATAATAATAATAATAATAACAATAATCATCATAATAATATGTTGTTGGACACATTACTTTTATTTTTGGCGGGGATGTCGAGATTCCGGAATGTTGTGTTCACAGAATTTCATGTACGTGCCATTACATCCATCGGCATAAGGCTGTCGTATTTGTTCGCCTTCATATATTACATGACTCAGACTAGATCGAACCCTCGAGAAGGATAGCACTCTAATACCTGAGCTCACAGCCTCACTATCATTTAATAATTATTATTCTTTTATACAGTACGTATAACACATTGCTGGTACATCACAACATAACTATACGGGCTTCAGGGAACCAAAGTATTGCTACTGAAACAGCCATTTCTAAGCTGGAAAGTCGAAATCGCTACCCATGAATTTCCAGTCGATTCGGGTTGTCGAGAGAACTACTGCCTTCTGCATTAGTTTGTCCATTTGAGTATCCAGAACTAGATCTTTAAGGTCTCGGAGCAAGGTACTTCGGATCACGCCCGTATTTGAGACCCGTTCTAAATGCCATTGCCTTTTGATAGGGCCAACCAACTCGCTATATTTGCTTTAATGTTATTATTATTATTATTATTATTATTATTATTATTATTATTATTAAAAATAATAAATAACCTCTGGCACTACAGCCCGTGAAGGGCCTAGGTCTACCAAGCGACCGCTACCCAGCCATTTGGCCTGCAGATATTGGGGAGATGCGTGATTAGCGCATCGGGTCCCTTCGGCCGTTAATCTTGGTTTTCATGATCGGGGCGCTGCCTCACTGTCAGACAGCTACTCAATTGTCCTCACTAGGCAGAGTGCACCCCGTTCCAGCCCTCACGTCAGTTTCTAAAATCCCTGACAGAGCCGGGAAACAAACCCGGGGCCTCCGGGTGAGAGGCAAGCGCGCTACCCCAACACCACAAGGCTGGCTATTATTATTATTATTACTATGTACGTGTGGTACCATACTAGTATTAAATCTTGAAAGTAGTTTTCCATGGTTTCCCACTTCTACCCCAGACAAATGATGGGATGGTTCCTAACTTAAGTCCACGGCCGCCTCCTTCCCAATCCTCACCTGAATTACAAACACCCACATAACTAAAGAAACCACAAAAACACAGGTTATCAGACAAATTCTTCCCACACCCAACCACATGGGGCTAAATGACCAAAATCGCCAAGCCTCTCAAACAAAACATCAAGTATATTCCTTCCGTCTTAAATGCTAGTTCTGAACAGAATACGGGATATCGGAATTTTGTCACACTGTATTTCATTAATGTGCCGGATGGCAATGACACTTACAAAGTAGGCTACACAATACTGCCGGTCATAACGTCCCAAGACATTGCGTGCAATTTCAACAACAACAGCAACAACAACAACAATACAAATTTTCTTACGAGATGGGTATCGTTCGCTTTCCTCGTAACAGCTGGTACCTCCCCTCAACTAGTAAGGTCAACGCTCCGATTACGTAACAACTTCTCCTCCGCGCATCGCCTCACCTCGCCCCACCTCGCCCCACCTCGCCCCGCCCCGTTTCCCCCAGCCTGCTGCCACACCTTCTGTTTGAAGAATTTCGGAAAAGCCTAAAAACATTGACTTTTTAATGATAAATTTTCAATTTAAAGATAGGTGACAAATTTTTTACCTAGGAAGCTTACAACAGTCTCTTCTATCACCAGTGTAACGGACTTCCATTATATCAATTACACCCTGTATATGTTAGGCCCACCTATTTCCAGAGTATAGACGTTATCGAATTTATTACCAGATTTCGTCTAACGAAACTGACTGTCCAGACTGTTTTGGAGCAAATTCAAGCTAGACTACTACACATGAGCAACAGGTGAGTTATAATACAGCTAATGTTATAAGCATAAAATGATTTAAATTCACATGGACTTTGGATGCTTATTAGAGGTTATGTCTGCTTTACCAAGCATATAGGCGTAAATAGTTTATAGGCAGCAATTTATTAACAATGTAGTAGCCTATACAGTTGCCGGAATGTACTGTCATGGCAACGTAGACTTATAGGTTAATCAACTGATCCACAAATGTGTGTGGTCATAGTAAGAAAGAAAAAGAGGGGGGTATTTTTGTAACTACAGTAGTAATTACTACATCAGGGCACTGAAACTACTATTCGCAAGGATAATCATAGATACCTCTGTATTCATAACTTTACTGTTTATTTCTACTCAAAACCTAAAAACTGTTCTTCTGTTTCAGAAACCATGCTGTATCTCCCATGGATCAGCTACTTCTGACCTTGAGGTTTTATGCAAGTGGTTGCCACTTAATTACTGCTGGGGATTTTTTAAAGGTGCATAAGGCGACAGCATGCCACATTGTAAAGAGAGTGTCTGCGGCATTAGCCGAACTAAGGCCCCATTATGTAAAGTTTCCTACCACTAGGGAAGAAATTATAAGTGCACAATGCAGCTTCAAAGCTGAATTTAATTTCCCCAGAGTAATAGGTGTAATAGATTGCACCCATATCAAAATTCAGTCACCTGGAGGGGAGAATCCTGAGATATATCGGAACAGGAAGGGGTACTTTTCGTACAATGTACAGGTTATTGCTGGTCCTGATCTGAAGATAGTGGACATCGTTGCGAGATGGTATGGGTCGGTTCATGACTCCACCATTTTCAATAACTGTGAGAGGAGAGCGATGTTTGAAATTGGTCGCAATGGGAACGTTATTCTCTTGGGTGATTCTGGGTACCCACTTCTACCATTTCTCTTGACACCTCTCGACAACCCGGAAACTCCAGCAGAGCTCTTATATAATCAATCTCACATTCGCACCAGAAATTGTGTGGAAAGATTATTTGGTTGCTGGAAGAGGAAATTTCCCATACTGTCTTTGGGTCACAGAGTGGGCCAACAAACTGGTTTAGCCATCATTGTGGCTACTGCAGTTCTCTTCAACTTCAGCAGAGATATGGGTGAAGATGATGCTCCAGCTGATCCCGATGTAGTTATTGACGAACCTGCAGATGACATACAGCTAGTCCCAAATCCTGGCCCTTTCAATCGAAGGAATGAGGCTACTAGAAGACAACTCATCGAGGACTACTTTCAAACCCTTTTGTAAGAATCCTGCTATTGATGTGATAGAAGCCGCTTTTCAGTGTTGCTTATTTTTATAAAAGAAAGCTTTCCAGTCGGTCAACACAATTACATTACTACAGGCCACCAGTTTAAAATAGGAACGGTTGCTTTAGAACATAAATAAAAAAAATAGTGTAGACAACATCGTTCCTGAAGTTATTCACGTTAATAATAACGCAACAACAGTAGAAGAGAGCAATACTATCTGTAAGTTAAATAAGTCTGATGCGTTACACATGTTTTTACGAACGTATGTTATTTGAACATTGTGTATATACAGTATTTGTGCATAAGTGTAATTCATAAACATTGCAGGCCCTACATTAACTAATTTGAAGTGAGCAGGATCTGGTGATGATCTCTTGACGATTGAAACATTTCATCCAACCCCCATTTTTGTACATAAAAGCTTGTTATTTGGAATACCTATATCTTGTTTCTTTCAGGTTAGAGCATGCAAATACTTGTTTTGCCGCCTATTGTAATAGGGCACAATTTGTGTTGACAAACTACAAAATTTCCTGCTATTTCAGAAAAAGTGAACTTTTGTGCTGAATTTCTTAAGTGGTTTGGTGTGGCAAGCATCATACACTCACTGGCATAAAAAGCGAAACACTACGAATTTCAGACAAAAATCAATGTTGAACCGCTTCAAACCTGGTACAAATTGAATATTGTGACATTGCAACGATATGGCAATGTGCTGTTTACGGATGAGTCCCGATTCTGTTTGAGGGCACCGGATGGGGGGGGGGGAGAGATTATGGAGAAGGCCCAGGGAACGTTAATCACCCTGTACCTTCTCTGCAAAGACACTGTTCAATGGACGCTCTCTGATGGTCTGGGCTGGGATTACATCGGATACACGCATGGAGCTTGTCCTGATGCATGACAACGCTCGCTCACACGTTGCTGTCTGTGTACGTGAGTACCTGGATGAAGTCAGAATTGAGCTCATGGTGTGGCGTAGAGTAATCATTCATAATCATACAGTATAACAGGTCGGAGGACAATACGATGGATTCCAGGTTTCGACATTTCCAAATTCGTGTTTCTTCCTTGTAACAGTTATGTTTATCAATTATTGTGCTAACTTAATTAATGTTATAATATTTCATTAATACAAGGTTTGAAGTGGTCCAACATTGAGTTTTATCTGAAATTCACAGTATTTCGCCGTTTTATGCCGGTGAGTGTATGTAGGCCTACTTAAATGTAAATAATTCTTGTTGGGATTCTTATGTAACTTAAATATCTTGTGACAACCATATAATTTAAGGACGCCTGTATCTATAGGTAACTCTTCGGGAGTGATGAACATGCAAAACTACGTAAATTAAATTAGGGGAAATACCTTGTGTAATGATGAATAATAATTGTGGAAAGGATTACGTTAAAGATGTTTTCTCCTCCGCCCACTATAAATAGTGAAATTTTAGTTGTGTCGGACATTGTAGGCGTGATTTATGGGGCAAATAAAATATTGCCAACCCCACGCATACGCGTGGTGTTTGTTATGCTCCGCTCGCATCGTTGTGTTTCCATGTTAAGAAGGCTTTGCATACAATAACAAGCCTAACCTGGGGCTCACGCCCCAGACCCCTTGCTTGTAGCACAAGCAGTAATTTTCAGTCAGACAGAAGATAATAGTATCTCGCTTCGCTAGCTTAGCTCTCGACGCATGACCTGTGTTTTTTTTTTTTTTGGTACTATACCTTGACAACAGTGAAATGCTGTCAATGTATACGCCTGTGTGCATCTCAGTAACGGTTGAAGACACCTAATGCGCCTCTTTCAGTAACAGATGACAATGACGGTGTAGGATCCACATTCATCACCCCCAAAGAATTGCCGGTACCTATCTATATACCCTTTGAACTGTTGAAACTATGTTCTATTTATTTTGGTTCTACATAGCTTCATGTAACTTTTATGCATTTTTTAAACAATCTTTCTTCGCATCTTTTAATTCATTTTCTTAGGTTCCTGCTTTTGTTTTTTAGTTGAATTTTTATAGGGTACATTTTATGATAATTGATGTTTTAAGGGGTGGAACAGTGAGGTCATCTGCCCCTTAGGGTACATTTGTCATTTGTAACTTTTTTAAACAAATATATGTAATTATTGCTGTGTTACCTGTGTGGAAGTGTTCAAACAAAGTAAGAATGGGAGTGGTACTGTATAGATTAGAGATACCTTACACTGGAAAATTCCCCTGGACACAAAACCATGACTACATGGACGACACTAAAGGTTTAAACAATGCATACATGTTATGGTCGATGTGTTAATAGGGCTTTACATAAAAACACAAAGCTAACCAGGGACTTACGCCCCAGGCCCACTCGCTTGTAGTACAAGCTGTAGAACAGTGGTCTAACGTAGTTGCGACTAATGGTTTTTCATTGTCTCACCATGGCTCTAGAAGTGTGCAGTGCAACTCTTCAGTTAAATTAAGCAACTTAACATCCGTGATTGCATCCGCATGTAACTATGCACTGTTTGAAATCTTTCCTCATTACAGCTGAGTACACACATTTTTCTTCTGATATTCCCTTTTTTTTGACAACCTTAGGGCACTTCTGATGTCACTGGTGTGCATTAGTCTATTTCGGCCTTGCTTAATTTTTCATATTAAATCAGATTGTTTTTGATTACTATTTGAGCCTTATTTGTTGGTATGTTTGAATACATATCTTGTACATTGAAAGAATGCATTTTATGATTGTATCCTAGAATTATGTTTTTTACCTTGTTACTAAAATTTATAGAATTTAAAAAACTAGTGTTTACCTCCATTTCTATATATTTCTTCTTTAAAAATTGTAGTTCATACTTGACAGGCTGCTCTTGAAATTTACTATAGATCTTATTGGCATGTCTTTTTTATGGGTTTTTGGTAACACTCTTGCTGTGCGTAAGCTCGTGTTCATGTTTATTAATTTTGGGGGGTCGTTTCCATCAAATTGGACATTGAGTTTTTTTATGGTTTTAATTTTCTTTGTGCATTATTTGTTGGGCCCTTATTCATTTTTTAAAATGTTGTTTTTGCAATGGTACAAGTCATTGTTTTCTGGCCAGAAATGTCCTGTATGTTGGTATGTGAGCAAGAAGCACTGCAAGATGTTTCTTTCCACATCAAGTATTAACCCTTGTGTGGTCGCATAAGAAACTTATTTGGCTGCACACGGTGAAAAAGACACTGTCCAAGAGACCCTGTATTATTGAAACCAGGGTAGGCCTATACTTACTGACTTTTCTATTTCAACCCACAGTGCAATGTGTCGCACCCCGGTGGAAGACTACCACAAGTCAAAAAGGACACTTTTTCATGAGAAGCATTTAAAGATTTTGAGCTAATAGGAAAAGTATAAATATTTCCATAAATAAAGTGAAAGTAACGTATCACTAACTTCTAATATTGTCTAGTACTATGCAATAACATACAAAGTTATTTCATGGATTATAATTATGTGTTTTAATAAAACATATTAACAATTTTGAGTTATGGCAGTTTTCTATTCAGTGACGTAGAAGTGCTATTTATGGGATCTGAGTTTTGGCAGTTTTACAGGACACTGACTTGATAATAGACATTTATAAGTACCACGTAATTCAAAATTCATGTTTTTTGACGTGTGGCAGTCTTCCACCGGGGGTGCGATGTAATAACAAATGAAACAATAAATCTTAGTTATGAAAGTCATTTATGTAAAAGAAATTGTTTATATTCAAAATAGAATGGAGTAATGTAAAATTCCACTAAAGCTTAAATTACTACTAATGAAATAATGTGACAATATATCTTGAAAATCAGTATGTTATAGCTAGTCCCATCTGTTTGCATTTAAGCATCCAACAATTATTTGCATTTAAGCATCCAACAACTATTATAATCTCACACTCTATTGTAGATACAAGGACACGGATCTTTAGACCTGTTGTCAAAACATTTGCTTCTAGTAACAGCGCGTTGAGTGAAACTGATAAGAGTATCGCGTTGTTCGAGGGTGAGCTACTGGGGAGGGGAAAGTCTTGGTGCCAAACCGGGATTTTGTCCTGTGCTTAGTGAAATGAAATGAAAATCCACAGCCTGCTTCCAGTCTCCGACCGGGTCAGGAATGGAATGAATGAAGCCCCCATCTAGCGGCGAGGATATGAACTGTGCCGGCTGCCGAGGCCTGACGCACTCCTCTGGGGCAATGATTAAATGAATGACAGATGAAATGAAATGATAGTGGAGAGTGTTGCTGGAATGAAATTGTGACAGGGAAAACCGGAGTACCCGGAGAAAAACCTGTCTGCCTCCGCTTTGTCCAGCACAAATCTCACATGGAGTGACCGGGATTTGAACCACGGACCCAGCGGGGAGAGGCTGGCGTGCTGCCGCCTAAGCCACGGAGGCTCTTCCTGCGCTTAGTATTTATATTTATTTATAATGGTTTTGATCACTGAGTAAATATATTTCAGCTAAAATGGACATAATGATGCTATTTAGGAAATTCACCATAGATTTTTTTTTTCATTCATTTTGTGTTTTCATGTAAATGTCTTGAAATTATTGAATTATATTTCAAACATACTACCTTTCGACATTCCGAAGTCACTTTATTTTTTCTTGTTCAATTTTTGGCAAGGATGTTGTAGTTCATTGAACTTGTTTTTTTTTTTTTTTTGGAATTAGTGGTAATGCCTGGGCCATATTATTATGTGCGAGTGCTCACATTTCATAAACTTGTTTCTGAGAAGAATTGGTTTCCAAAGAAAAAGTGTTGATTATGAGGATGATATTTATTTTGGTTTCCACTATAGGGCGATTACTACTCAATCCAGAATATGCACAGGAAAAATAGTGCCTGATTGAGTGAGATACCAAAGTGATGATTCAGACTCTGTTTTTTTTTAAATTATAGTGTTTGATGGGTGTTTTGAATATAGTATATGATGTTAAATAAATATCATTATTGAGTGATAAGCACAGTTATTACCCCATTGCCCGCTGTCGGGAATGGCCAGTGGGATAATAATTCCCCACCCCATATTTCATAAAATAGAATCCGCACCCATAAGAGAGTTCCATATTCCTACCCATCTATCACACTGTATTACAAATGTTTTAAACAATTCTTATTTAGTTATCCTTTGTCATTTGCCCTATCAATGGGTTAACAACACCCCATGCAAAATAGCTCATCACAACCTTGGTGAATCAAAAACTCTGCAGTACCATCACTGCCACGAGTTCGTCCCTTTTGTAAATCATTGGCTTTGACTCAAAAATCTCTTCAGCAATAATCCAAAGCTGTCAACAAATATATAACAGTAGGTAGGAGAATGAAAGTAAAGTGGTTCTAACATTTATATACTGCTCAAAAAAATTAAAGCACCACTTTTTTCAAAGGCCACCAAATTTTGAAAAGTTGACCTACAAGCTCGAAATCTCAGTATGACGTTTGTCCTGACGCCTACCAAGCATATGCTTCAGCACAACTCCCCAACTTGAGTAGTTTCGGGGTAGCACCCCGAAAACCAGCCCATTTTCGAAAACCACAAATTGAAGTTTGCGAAAAACGCTGCAGGACATGTCGTAGGTTTGCAAAGCAGTCGAAAATGAATGAGTCTTGCTCTTAAAGGTTCCACAAACACGTTGAAATCGTTACATTTGACGTTTGGGCATTTTCAACCCCCTTCATCACCCCTAAACCTGGACTACCATTGGGGGCGCCTGAGAAGGTACCGGATGTGTTTAACCACCTGAAAACCTGTACACTGTCCTCAGTTGCTGATTGCAGTAAGTTCTTAAGGCCTCCGGCAATGTCCACACCCCCTAACACCCTCAACTGGCTTGGGACCAAACCGCCCCTTCTTGATTCACCCCTAAGGAAGGTTTTAATCGAGATGTTTATTAGTGCTGCTAATGGGGGGGGGGCTTCCCCTAACGTTTCAAAAAAGGAACTGTGCCTTTGTCACCACCCCTTCCCCTGCAACCCCCGTTTGTATGATTTTTCGAATCAGGCCCTTTTTAAGGGCTGAAACGACGTCTTAATCGCAGAAAGGGCTGTAAAGGGCCTTAGAAGTAGTGGTGACACGAAATCAACCCCTTCCGATCGATGATTGATATTCCGTCCCCCAAATTCGAAATTTTTGCACCCCCAACCCTCACTGTCTGGACGCGTAATGCGTCATGGCAGAGTTTTCAGAGTTGGATGAAAATGAAGCTTATGGCCTGCAATGGAGCCCAAAACAGCAGGTTGGATAGAAATTCATCGGTAGGTTGGGAAACGGGACCAAAAGTTTTCAAAAAAGTGTACAGCCTACACTAAGTACGACCATGCATAGGCAACCCACATAACGTCCGTGCGTGTGGGTTGCCTATGATCGGCAATTGGTTACAAAGTTTGGCAATGGGAGAAAAATGTCGTGATGTGGGTTGCCTATGCATTCGTGTACTTACTAGAGGCTGTTAACTTTTTTGAAAACGTTTTGGTCCCGTTTCCCACCCTTCCGATGAATTTCCATCCAACCTACTGTTTTGGGCTCCATTTCAGGCCATAAGCTTCATTTTGATCCAACTCTGAAAACTCTGCCATGACGCGTTACGCGTCCAGACAGGGAGGGTTGAGGGTGAAAAAATGTCAACTATGGGGGATGGAATGTCAATCAAACATCGGAAGGGGTTGATTTCGTGTCACCACTACTTCTAAGGACATTTACAGCCCTTTCAGCGATTAAGACCTCATTTCAGCCCCTAAAAAGGGACTGATTCGAAAAATCATACAAAAGGGGGTAGCAAGGGAAGGGGTGGCGACACAGGCGCAGGTCGTCTTTTGAAACGTTAGGGGAAGACCCCCCCATTAGCAGCACTGATAAAAATCTCGATTTAAACCTTCCTTAGAGGTGAATCAAGACGGGGTGGTTTGGTCCCTTGCCAGTTGAGGGTGTTAGGAGGGGGGAAACATTGCCGGAGGCCTTAAGAACTTACTGCAAACAGCAACTGAGGACGGTGTGCAGGTTTTCACGTGGTTAAACACATCCGGTACCTTCTCAGGCGCCCCCAATGGTAGTCCATGTTTAGGGGATGATGAAGGGGGTTGAAAATGCCCAAACGTCAAATGTAACGATTTCAACGTGTTCGTGGAACCTTAATAGCAAGACTCATTCATTTTCGACTGCTTTGGCAACCTGCGACAAGTCCTACAGCGTTTTTCGTAAACTTCAATTTTCGGTTTTCAAAAATGGGCTGGTTTTGGGGGCGCTATCCCGAAACTACACAAGTTGGGGAGTTGTGCTGAAGCATATGCTTGGTAGGCGTCGGGGCAAACGTCATACTGAGATTTCGACCTTGTGCAGTCAACTTTCCAAATTTGGTGGCCTTTGAAAAAAGTGGTGCTTTAATTTTTTTGAGCAGTATATTTTTAATAATATTCAAAAGAAATAAAATTAATCAAAATTGAGTAAAAAAAGGATTATAAAAACAAAACTGTGAACCAAAGAAAAAAGAATTACATTGTACCTTCATACCCATTCTGGATGGGTTTGCATGCTAATGGTAAAAAAGTTAAAAATGAGAGACGGTAACAGATTAGCTTGGTTATGGCTAGACTGACGGAACTTGCTTGGCCAACACTCGTACAGATACATATTTTGCATCAAGTACCGGTACATTGTTCTCCCTAGACTTTGGTACCGATTTTGAAGACCACTTGGGGTGACAAAATCAGCTAGCATGCAAATTCTAAAAAAGTACTTTTGCAATAGACAAAATATACACATCCATGCCCATGGCCAGATTCGCTCTCTTTTACGTAAATGTATGAAATTGCAATTGAAGGATGAAGTGCGGACTTCGGAATCAAAAACGCGGCCTGCTATTGGTAACTGGAAGCCGAGCTAGAGTTCAGTTCCAAGGCCAACTGTTTACACCGCTGACCCATACCAGCTGACAAAAAAGTACAGATTGTCACAAACCTTCCTCACTCCATGACCGGTATGCAGATCGATGCTCAGCGAGAATTTCTAAGTTTATTGCCAGCAAATATGAACTCTGCCTTTTGCGCACGCATGTTCCACACGTAATTAGAACAAGGTAGGTGACGCCTTCTACATTCCGAGGGAATCGGTCAAAGTTACCGGGAGGAGGAGGATAGCGGAAACCATCAACTAATAAAGCCAGAAGGTCTTTTAATACTCCCAACTTTCCTATTCTATAGGTTCAAACCCGGCCGATGTCGTCGGATTTTTTAAGATTAGATTTTGTTGAAACACTCTATCAAACTTCCAACGTTCACCACTAGGTATCAGTGACATCTGGTAGCGAAAGTTGCAACAACTTGAAATTGAACGGAACTAATAGCTCACCCCATGGTTGTCCGCATTGAAGCAGCTACAGCCTCTGGCGAGCCGAACATGTCCTCGGACACTCCCGGCACTAAAAACCATACGCTTAAATAAATAAACCTATTCTATAGCCAAATTTTGTAAATCGAACAATAAACTTTACAATTTTTATTTTGTCAATATATGGACATATTGTGATTTTCTTTAATAACAAAATGTCTAGCTTGTAAATTTCACTACAGCAAAATAACATGTAATTTTGCATTACAGGATTGCTGGTTTTATTTTCATTAGTTTGGTAACACTGAGAAATATGGTTTATGCGTACTCACACCAAGCATTTCAGAGTTCGTGAATATTTTGTAATTGCAGGTGTTGTGTATTTAATCTTTTCATTATGGAACACTCTTGGGCGTTCTATGAATTATCTTTCTAAATATTAAATTATTTTTTTGAGGGGCGATGGGTTACAGCACACAACTGATTTTCTGCACCAGCCTCCACTGAACATAAGTCAAACTTTAGCATCTCTCTGAACAAATGATCAAGATTTAAAAAAACAAAGTAAATGGTTCTATGGACTAACACAAAAGAGCAGGTAAGTCTACTTTCAAATAGCATTGCCTGTAACAGCTAAAAGGGTAGAATTGGTGACAAAACAGTTTCATCAATAGCACTCTGAAGGTTAAGCATGAAGAGAAAATCGGACAGTGACTGCAGAGGCAAGCACACAACAGAGCAATAGAAGCAAGTCGTTAGAGTTTAAGTCCACAAGCGACCTGCACGCTGTGATGAGGATGAATGGTGAAGATATCACAAACGCCAAGTCCCCAAGCCATGGGGAGAAAATAATACACAAAATTAAAATCCCACAACCCGACCTAGAATTGCATTATAATCTAGCGACTTACCCACTTACGAAGTCATACACTGCACTACATTTTTTTCTGAAAGGGACCCCTACATTATTAATATTCCAAGCTACAGGGTCTTTTTTTTAGTTCGCTCCGCAGCACCACTCAGAGCACGGCTTGGCTGGCGCAATGACACTCCGTCCCTAGACTTATAATGCGCGCTTTTCCTCCCCACTACATCGCGGCAATTCACACTTATTGAAAGCCATTTCTAGTGAAACTATTAGTCTAAATCAGCATTTATTGTTTCACGGAAAAATATAGGCCCTATAATTCTACGAACACTTACTGCGCACCAAACTCCTATCTTTACATCATGAAGTGGACGGACATGCAGCTGGTGGGGATTTTCTACACACCAGTAGCGATTGTTTTGACTATTTACATAGCCACTTAAGTGTAGCCATGCCTCATCACTCTAAAACAAAAGTTCTGGGTTAACATTCCTATCGCGAACTGACCGAAGCAACCAGTTACAATATTGAACCCTAGCGAAGCTGTCAGGTCCTCTTAATTATTGGGCAGGGGTGGGTTTGTACTGTTTGGCATTAAACAGTTTTGTTGCTTTGTGGGCAGAATATAGTGACAAATTAGTTTGTACGGCGAGACATGTTGGAGTTCTTCCAAGAGAGCTCCTATTTTGTCAAGCTTTTCCTCTGTTAAAACGGTTCGTCTCTTGCGTGATCCCTTGTTAAGAATGGACCCGCTGGTGCGGAACTTCTTTACTAATTTACGTACCGTACTCCTAGGTTGGTTGGTTGGTTCTTAAGTTTAGGGGCTGCGACAACGCGGTCATGTAGCCCCGTGTACTTTGGGTGTGTGTAGAATCTGTCTGATAACCGGTGTTAATTGTGATGACTGTATTAGTGTGTGTATCTGTTTTTTAATTTTAAGTACTGCAACTTATAATTTTTCAAATAGTTCCTACTTTTGCCGCCAAGCGCCACCGTCAACGACTACTAGGTCTAATTCAGAACTTAGCTACTAGACGCCACCGCAGTCAGCGCTTGGCAACGAACGTAGAAACCTAAGAGCGTTGTTTACATTCTTAACCTATCCAATTTAGCTTCACACAGGTGCAATTAGTGGAAGGATCTTTAACATGCCATAAATCTATGACATGGGACCGCCGGCTTTACTTCCCCTCCGAAGGAAGGCATACTGAGGGATTTTTAACGCTCTTAAAAAATCCGACGGCTTCGGCCGGGTTTGAACCCGCTATCTTGGGCATAGAAGCTCAGCATGCTACCAACTACGCCACCGAAGCCGCTAAAACCGTACTCCTATGGGGAGGGAGGATGCTAGGAAATTTGCGAATGAATTGAAAGCGGCACTCTGTACAAGAAGAATGCTTCGCATAGCACAACACAATGAATACACGCTGTTCCACTGTATACATCACTCGTTAAACACACAACTTTTGTATTCCTACAGAAACGACGCTATTTTAAAGCGAACACATTGAACACGCTACAGTACCACAGATGTTAAACTAAACTATTGCTGTGAAGCAATGGTTATCGCTACCGTACTTCATTAGATCATCTTAGCCATCGTGAAGGGATATATCTCTCAACAAATGAGTCACACGGCCGGGCTATCGCCTTCCGTGCATGTTCCCGCGATACTCGGAGCACACTAAAAAAAAGACCCTGTACATCGTTTACCCACTATGGGGAGTAGTGAAACATTGCGATTCCTTGAACTACAAGCAAGGGAGTTTGGGGGCAGTGGAGAAAACATTACGGCTTAATTGCCACAATTATTTTTCATCATTACACAAGATATTTCAGCTAATTTAAGTAGTTTTGTACTTAGTTCATCACTTCCGAAGTGTTACCATTCCTTGACAGATCTTGCGAGAGTTATTTAAGGTAAATGCACCAATGGTCGTCATGTTAAGACAGATTTAGTCAAGGAAATATATACACCTTACACAATTTGGTAAATTTAATCTACAAAAGCACTCTACCTAACCTCAAACTCTACTCAAACACTAGGAAAGTCTAAATATCGAAGATATTCGTTTTACGAAAAATTACGTATTTTTTAAAAAAGTGTGTCTTTGCGCCAGTGATCGGCACGATGTATTTGGATTTTGGGTTCGTAAAGATAGACCTGGATTTCTTTTTCGGAAAGATTCACACCATTTCCTTCCAGGCTGCCATCTTTGAAAGGAAAGTCCCTTTTCAATTCTTGTGTGAGGCACTGGATGCTATTTTGCAAATCCTCCTTTGTTACCGGGACCCCGCTTTTCGCAGTGAGATTGCCCATTGAACTAGCATAGCGTCATCTTCCTTTGTTAAAAAGGAACTTAGCCCCATCTTCCTCTCTCTAGGAGATTTTCCTTTAATTTTGTCCGAGAGGGTGTTCTCGGAACACCATTCCTCTCTGCGGCCTCTTTAATAGTCATCCTCCACAACGGCCTTAATAGCAGCTTCTATTTGCTCAATATCATAATTCAGAACTGTGCGTTTCAACATATTGCCTGAAAGCAAAGATTTAGTCTAAGAATAATATAATATTTTTCATCTGAATAAAAAAAAATTAAAATCCTCTGTAGCATGCCTAGCCAAAAAAAACTAGGCCTACTAAGGTGCGGCCGACAAGAATATAGACCTACGTAATAACAACAATACACTGTAAATGTTAATTGGTTGTGAAAAGTTAACACAAACTTTAAAATTATCGTGCACTAGTGTTCGTCACGAATGTGCTCTAAAGTTCGTCAGCTATGACGACTACTGGACACGATGATCAAATGATAATTTAATTAATACAGGGTGCTTTAAAGCTACATTATAAGTATATTGCCGCTGTTAGTTAGGGAATGAAAAGGTCTTGCAAGGAGAAATGACAATGTGCCAGTTTTCGTCACAAATGACAAGCATTGGTAAAGTGTGTTTTTTAAATCCAGTGTTCGTCACCGGCATTTCTAATAAAACTAGGCACGTGAGCACGAAATAACAAATCACATATGTTACAGAAACAATTACCAGCTATATCACGCACTTATAACATTTTAAAATGTCGGAACGTAACACGCATGCACATAATTAACTTGCGTGCCTGCTTAGCACATGCGAGAAGCAAATGGCACGTCAAGACAGCTCAGCTCACAGGAGATGTTTGACGCTGGGAATCACCTATTACATCGCACGCATGATTTCTCAAAGATGCTCCTTATCGGCAACGAAGGTATGACGCATCTCGTAAGACATTGTGCGTTGAGAAAGACCCGTTTACATCCTTATTTTTTGTACTTATATACGAGAGTGACGACGACTGGATCAGTGACGAAAACCGGTACAGTTACCTTAATAAACATCATGCAAGAAATATCAAATTCACATCTCCGAGAACAACTCCTCCAGCACTCAATCTGATCAAAATAAGTTTTCTCCAACAATTATTTATATAATATTAATGACGATTTCAACCAGATGTATCTGAACAAATTTGCGAAACCTCATGACCACGCACTTAAACCCTCCCTCCCCTAACTCTAAAATTGCTTCTAACCACCATTTTGTTGTATACCAGGGAATGAAAAGGTTAAATACTGTCTGGGAACAGCCTGAGATAAGAAATAGCTCCAACCCTACTCAATTTCTGTAGTGTGCTTGCCTCAGTCTTCACTTCTCAATCTTATTTCCTCTTTTCTGCCTCTAACTGTGCTCGCAAAATTTCTAGCTGCAACTTATGCTCCTCCCTTGCATGCTCTAGCCGCAACATATGCTCCTCCTTTTGATTTGCTAGTTTGTCATCCAAAAGCTGCAGTTCTTTCCTATCTTTCTCTTTGCTAGCCTCTTTCGCCATCTGAAAGTTTTCTGCCTGAAGGTGAACTAGTCTTAATTTGGCTTCCCCCAATTCTGTGAAAACTTCGTGGCCTCTCACTCTTTTGCGCCCTTTTGGAGTAGTAGGGACCTTCTTTTCATCGGCCTTGGGACGACTGGTCAGCAGTGAAGGGTGTGGTGGCTTACGCAACGACTGGACGTTCCAGCTCGTCCAATCGTTGGAGCCTTCTCCTGAATCTCCCTGTGAACACACAAAAATCTTATCAAAGTCAAGTCCTCTATTTTAAGTTGGTAACAGGGCTTCAATATATTGGCTTCCACAGTTATGAACCACAACATGAGACATATTCTTGGGTTAAGAATCAAGAGTATTATCTTTCTATTGGGTAAAAATCCACTAAAAACTAGTTACAGATGAAAATTAGTCATGTTGGGTTATATTTGGTTTAGGTTACAATTGGGGTGTAATGCTAATGCTGGGTGGTTATAAACAGTACTGCCATCAGTACTGTCAGTACTTTCAATGCATTAACTACTTAATTAAACTACGCAAACCCATTAATATACGTAGGCCTAGGGGGCGTGGTGGCGCAGCGGTTAAGCTGTTGCCCTTTCACCAAGGTGGACCGGGTTCAATTCCCGCCCAATGCATGTGAGATTTTCAAAGTGAAATGCCATGTCCTGCGATTCGGATTCCATGTATAAAGGAGGTCCCGTGGCTCATGATCACTTTCCGGCACAAAATGACGCCAGTAATACGATACAATTCTCATACACTCCCAACTCCATCTTTCACTGCTGCCTGCTAATAGCATACTCCAAGTCAGTCGGAGTCGTGAAGGTGACCTTGTGGACGACATACAGCGTTGCGACGCTTCCCTCACAATTACCATACTACAACGTGTTAAGATTTTACTGACAGAACTTATCGCAGTACTGTGTAATGACTGTCACAAACCTTTGAGACGAATAATGAAAGATTAACACATGAATAAGTAACGGGTTGAAGGGAAACGAATATGGATTACTGAGAAGGTAATGTCTTGACATTTATTTGGAGTTGAAAATGGGAAACCATGGAAACCCACTTCAAAGATGGCCAGCAGTGTGATTTAAATCCCCCTTGTCTATGGAATCTGCAGTTGCTTGGCCCAATGACCTAGTAAGCGTAGCTATTGCTGTCAGTTGTGTTTGTGTGCATTCGGATAACCTTATGCGCATTGGTTATTGGGTCTAGATTGGGAAGGACACAGCAGTGCCCTTCAGTAGGCTACCATCCTATTTTTGGCTGGGTTAAAAGTGGGAACCGTTTTGAAAATGGCTGAGGTAGAAACTGAACCTACCACCCTTATTATTAGACTTACCGTGACAGTCTCTGGTGCTGGTAGTATCAGGAGAGGTGATAAACGTGGCTGGCTTTGGCCTGGCGCAGGTGATGGTGCAGGCTCTGGTGTGGTATTGATGTCCGGAACAATTTCCATCATCACTGGAACGTCTTCCCATGTTCCCTCCATCACATCATTCTCTCTGTGAACGTCATCATGAGTGTCTGTTATTTTTTCCCACAAAACAAAACAAAACATTGTAGACAAATGTTATGGGAACAAGTTAAGAATACAGTGGCCAGGGAATGACATGCTAATATAAACCAAGCCATGGTTATATGTGTTGAAGTTCTTTTTATATTAAATCTGTATTTGTGCCAATATATCCATTGCTCATTCAGCTTATGGTACCAAACACCCACTACTGCATTCTTAAATTATATCACATACAGCATTCCAAATATTAATATTGGCTCTACCTTGCTGTTTCATCTAATCTCTAATCAGACATGCACATTTTAGCAAAAGAGGTACATTAATATTCAAAATATGACATTGAAGAGATTCATGGAGCAAAATTAAAATAGAAAATTGGCATACCTGTCACAGAAATATATTGAGAATCGCTGTCCCATGGAGAATCCAATGGTAACAGCGAAGGGCTCATTAAAGCCCTTACTTTATTGCTGATGCTGTCATCCACTATTTTCACAGTTGTTCCTCCACCTAAGCATCAAATTATAGTCACTATAGTTTTAAAAACAGTGGGATAGGGACAGAGAAACCAATCAGACCAAAATAGCCTATATTGAAATCTGGTGGTGAGTAGCCTTACCTGTAATGAAAGTCTCTCGCCTTACAACAGCGACTGCCTTCACGTAATTTTTTTTTAAATTTTCATAGCACTTCCTTAGTGAAAATGCCTGCCTTTCGCATTCACCACTTGCGGCATTAAATTCATGGGCTATCTTTTCCCATACCTGTGCTTTTTCTCTGGTAGTCACGGCGCCTGTCTTTTTATTTTCGATTGTATTTTTATACACATTTACCATGTCCAAAAGGAGAGCTTTCTCGCTGGGCAAGAAGTTCCGGGTTCTCTTTTTTTCAATCTTCCCGTTATCCATAGTATAAAGTTAAAATACGGTATTGATTTCGAGAAAAGGGAGCTATCACAAAACACAATGACACGAGACAACTTGAACACTTGGAGGGAAAATCTCAGCTGTCTAAAATCAAATGATTAGAATGACCAACATGACAAACAGAATCAATATTGGAAGATTAAAACTGTGAGGAATATTTCATACGTACACATGCCACGAATACAATAATAGCGATCAAATATATATCTGGATGCTTCAGTTGTACTTTCTGCTTTATATTGCGCATTATTAATATGCAGAGCAATCTGTTAGAGCGAGATTATATTGGCATTACACACGGGAACGATATACTGTCGAAAGGTTTCACTATTCTTTGCTGCAGGGAGCATTACTCACGCAACGAAGGTCTTTGACTCCCATCGTAAACTCAGTTCACCTAAGTGAAGTACGAGACGAGTTGGTGCAACACCCAGCCTTAAGCCGTCGTATTTAAGATCGCTTAACCGTAAGCCACCCTTAGCAAAGCAGGGTTTAAGCGGCCTCGTGGTGCAACCGGCCCTAAGTGAGTGAAAAGTAATTATGGAAGTACCCTGTAATAAAACAACCACGGTATGAAATCAGATAACGAAGTACACATTAATTTTCAAGATATTACTTCAAAGATTGTAAACAGTACCCAAGACTTAAACAAATTAATTAGCTTTACTGCAGGAATTAAAATCATGTACCTAAATATATGTGGCATGATAACAATTTTAAAAGTATGCTAGTTATGCTCGATCAACTTGATCATAAACCAGATGTCATTATACTGTCTGAAACTCAGCTCATTGAGGATATACCATTTGCTATTTTAGGATATAATGAATACTTCATACCACCTCAAAATTCTACCCATGACAGCATAAAGATATATGTGCATGAAAACCTCATACAAAATATTACACAAATTATATAAACAATACCACAACACACCTGAATTCAATTTACACTACAAAAAATACACTAGCATATTAAATAAGGTAATAAGACTAGCAAAGAAAATGCATAATGATAATTTTATTTCCCAATCATCTAATAAAAACAGGGCTATGTGGTCCGTGATAAAGAAAGAAACTGGAAAATCTGCTAAAATACAAAGGAACATTACACTGACCAGAAATAATAAAGAGATTAATAATCCAGAGGAAATAGCAAACACTTTTAATGACTATGTTCTGGAAAATCCACAAAAATTATTAAATAAATCACAGGTAAATACACTAAATTCTAATAATAAAATAAATATATGCAGTGATTCTTTATTTATAAATCATGTCACAAGTGAAGAGGTAAGAATAGTTATAAAAGAGCTAAAAAATAAATTCTGTGCTGGCATTGATGGCATCCCTGATGCAATTTTAAAGAAATGTTCAGAAAATATAATATAGTACTCAAGATGCAATATTCTCCCTTACTGATTATTTGTATAAAGCCATTGATAGTTCTAAAAGGACAATTTCTGTGTTCCTGGATTTAAGAAAGGCTTTTGACACCATAAACCACAATATACTCATTAGAAAACTTGAAAAGGAAGGTATTCGTGGTACTCCTCAAGACCTAATAAAAAGCTTTCTTTTTAACAGAATACAAAAGGTACGAATCAAAGATACTCTTAAGTAGAAGTGCTGAAGTAAAAATTGGAATTTCCCAAGGAACAGTTTTAGGTCCTATTCTTTTTCTGTTATATATTAACGATTTGTGTGAGCTGAACTGTAATGCGATGATTACCTCATATGCTGATGACACTGTCATCACAGTCACAGGAACAACTTGGGAGGACACTTTTAATAGAACTCAAGAAACCCTTGCTGCCGTCCAAAAATGGCTAAGAAACCACCTCCTTACCTTTAATGAAAGCAAAACACAATACCTATGCTTCTCACACAACAAAACATTACAACCCACAGACAATTTAACAATAAAGATCCACACACCAATTTGTATCAATGGCGAAAGATGCAACTGCTATACCCTACAGAAGTTAATGAATGCTACATATTTAGGGATTATTATAGATAGTCATTTAAAATGGAATATGCATGCATCAAAGTTGACCAATAAACTCCAAAAGTTAATTTATATATTTTACAGAATCAGAAATATCCTTTCAGCAAAAGTCTTGAGAACTGTATATTTTGCCTTAGTCCAGTCACAACTACAATATGGAATACATGGTTGGAGTGGAATACTTGATTCACATTTGGCTCAGGTAAATACCTGCCAGAATTTCATTCTAAAAGTTATGTACAAAAGGCCACCAACTTTTCCAACATGTGAACTGTATCAACAAAGCATGTTGCTTAACATACGACAGTTATTTGTTCAGTCATCAATCATATTTATACATAAAAAATATGAAGCTCTTCTCTAATGGACAAAAACTTGAAATGTGCACTAGACTTCAAGACAGAACTGGAATAAATATCCCTCGTCGAAAAACACTACTTGGCCAAAGGAATTTAAATTGTCTTAGTACTAGGATATACAATAAATTGCCAGTAAATGTGACAAATAACACCCTGAATATATTGAAGAAAAGGCTTTTCATATGGCTCCTTAATAACTTTGATAGAGTAAATGAACTTATAAATTTTCACCGACATATCTAACCAACTCAGTCACAAATAAGTAATGTATCATCTTCTTTTATTTTTAGTATCCTTATAATTAATGCTTTTACTATAAACTTTTCTTATTATTATCAGTCAAATACCATGTTGCAAATAAATTAAGAAATTGTGTTCATGATGCCCACGCACAAGTTTATCTTATGTGGAATTCACCCTGTATTTTTGATACAACATCTGTATATGTACACGTTTTCTGTCAGTGAATAAAAATGTGTGCTCGTCGTAAAAAGTTAAGTTCCTTGGTCATCAAGAAGGATTGCATTATTAAAGTACGAGCCGACATAAGCCTCTCCTTTAAAAATAAATATAAATGTGTAACTTATTGTCTGTGGAGAGAGCTTGCCTTCATAATTGGAGGTAAAACATTGGTCCTCCGGGCCGGATAGATAATACTTTTACGTATCAGATATAAAAAATGCTCACAAAAAAGGTATGTGACAATTGATTTCAAACAGTGTGACAATTATCCTAATTATCCTGTTAATACTTCCTCTCTGCTCACAATCTTAATTATGGATGTCGCTGAAAAGAGAGGACTCATCAAAAAAAGAGCTGTAATAAAAGCTCGTATGACACGAATTGTCAGCTACGTAGATAGTTTTCAACAAGGTGGCAACTTGAACGACATTCGTGTTAGGCAGAAGTTATTACACACTTCATGGGAGAGTATAACGTAGTACAAGGCCAGTTAGAAATTAAAGACACCGAAGAATCACATGATATTGATAGGGAGATATTTGAAGAACTGTGTTTAGAGATTGAGTCTAGGATGGACACCTTACTAGAACCCAATTCACCGTCACAATCTGTTCCGTCTAACCTCCCCAAATATTAAACTGCCAAAGATTGCATTGCCAACATCCAGTGGCATAATATCTAGCTTCAGACACTTCAGCGATACCTTTCAGTCACTGATGATAAACAATACGTGTCTGACAGACATTCAAAGATATCATTATTTACTATCATGTTTATCAGGCGAGCCCCATAAATTATTAGAAAACTTACCTGTTACAGATAATAATTTTAGAGTAGCCTGGGAGTTGATCATCCAAAGATACGATAACCCCAAACTAATTGTGGACTGCCACATTAAGGAACTATTAAACCTACCTACTGCAGGAACTGAGTCTCCTAAAGAACTCAGGCAGTTACTCAACCAGCTGCTAAGTAACTTAAATGCAATAGAAGTGTTGGAGGGGACACTCCCCTACACGAACTAATCCTATCACACATGGTTTTGGAGAGAGTCAATCTGAACCTTAGAAAGCAATGGGAATCCAAAACCTCCAGTACAAATTTTCCTAGTTTGAAAGATTTAATACATTTTTAGAAGGAACTGCTCAGACATTGGAGCTCATTCAACTCGATAAACAACTGATCCCTCATCAGAACTCTGATAGATTTTCCAGACGGTCGTTCCACAGTACTACTGCAGTGTGTGCATTTTATAGGCATCCCCACAAGCTTACAAAATGTTCGAAATTTAAGGATACGGATCTCTCAACCAAATTAGAAATCGTCAAGTGAACAATCATTATTGTTTGAGCGTCGGCCATAGGCAAGTAGAATGTACCGCAGGCAATTGCCGTATCTGTAACAACAAACATAATACCTTGTTACATAGGGTCCAAGAGGGGCATCGCAAGAGTACAAATTCAAGTGATTTCCGGCCTTATCAACAGACATACTGGACTGTGAATGATAACTACAATCACGTAGACGTTCTTCTGTCAACAGCTGTAGTAAGAGTAACGGACTATAGAGGGAAAACTTTCGAGTGTCGAGCGTTACTTGACAGTGCTTCACAAATGAATTTTATGTCTAAATCTTTAGCTGACCGCCTAGGAATAAAATTAAGTCGTCAGTCCATTCCTATAAGTGGCATCTGTGATGCTCAGGCTTCTGAATCTTCGCATATTTGTCAAATTTATGTCTCATCTAGGGTTACCGACTACAATGTGCATGCAGTTTGTGCAGTGCTGCCTCGCATTACTGGTCTGCTTCCAACAACACCCTTCGATAGTTCTGATTGGCAAATACCTGCAGACATTGAATTGGCTGATCCTCATTTCAATAAACCGGATCATGTCGACCTTCTCTTAGGAGCATCTATATTCTTTGATTCGCTCTACAGTGGTCAATTCAAGCAAGAGAATCATCCTACTATACAGAACACAGCATTTGGATGGATGTTGGCTGGTAGAATACCAACACAATCTATCAAGGTTGAGAAGAAACATGTAATGTCCTACCTTATCCGTAATTATGTACTTCACAAACAAGTTGATCAATTCTGGCAACAAGGAAATAAGGATGGTGAAGCAGAGTCTTAGGGTTCCATGTCGGGCAAATTGAGTGAAGAGTGGCTGAAGGAATTGCAGGCCAAGCAAGACGAGAGGCTACTCAAGAAGATAAACGGTACGGCGGACTCGACCGGTAACAAGACGCGACGAGACACGAGTCGAACAGGTGGCGGTGATACTGATGATAAGAAGCCTTCTTCCGTTAAGGTTCTTGCTTCCCGTTTTGAAAACATTCACCTCCACACGGTGCCCCCCAAAGACCAATCCCTTGTGAATACTGCTGAGTGTGATTCGTGGCTCTCTAAAAGTACATTGAACGTTCCCAGTTCCAACGACAACAGACAATCCGACTTTGCCTGCCCCATCTCAATCTATGAAATATGATAGTGCAAATGACTTCCTATCCAGCTATCCAGCAAACTTATGAGAGAACCATTTCGACAATGGTTTTCACACAGGCGTGTTGTCTGTAAAGAAGCGTAAAAACAGTACGTCCTCCATCGAGTGTCTGGACCAGGACGTAATAATAATATCGTATGGCCTCGGGTGCCTGGTGCAAGCTTTGTTAATTGACACCCAGAGCGTAGCTTGCATGTCGAATTTCGTCGTTCCTTTGAACGCTATGAAAGTCAAGGAGGTTAGATATCTAAACTCCTTGACACTACAGCGCTTTCAAGTAGAGAATGGAGGAACTTTGTGTTGGCGGAAAATCCCGAGATTAATTTTGCCATTGAACACGGCCTACTGAATTCAAATGGGTTCTTTAACATGCCAAGAACGTATGACATGAGTGTCGTGATTTTTGTCGCCTTCAAAAATCACTTACCATGGCCAGGGGCGAACCTGCAATCATGTGGTTGGTAGTCCGACACTATAACCACTCACCCACCAGGACGTGGTAGACGGACACGTGGCGATCGTGAGTCAGCTGGACTCTACCAAGGCTGATAACACAAGCATCGGTATTGACGCCAAGGATGTTCGCAGAAAAAAGCGTGAAGGAGAAGAAGAAGAGGAAGAAGAAGAATGTGACGTTCTGTGGTAAGGTGATCGTCGTGACGACCGCAGAGGATAAGAAGGAAGACAGATACATCCCCCAATCCCATCCTGGAGAGAGTGCTCCGGTCATCATTCCACAAGCAGGACTCGCCTCATTCACTCGACTTCCAGATAGAGGTGCGGAGTCTTCAGTCGCGAGATTCGGACCAGCCAGGAGCAATAGAAAGCAAGATCTACCATCATTTCCCTCAACAGGTGTACCAGAAGCTGGTTGCTCAGCATTCGTACTCTATCGTGGGGCCAAGGAGCGTGCAGGTTCAACCTCAGGCAGTCCATCAGGAGTCACGACTACCCAGCATCCCAGGACGGGACCAGCAGCCGGCAAAGCCACGGCCCTATCACCCCTTTTCGGTCCCTCAGTCCTACCACGAGCAGATCAGGACGGCACCCAGCTACCTATCATCACCAGCAGCTCATTCAGCAGTACTAGTAACACATTTGGAAGCGTTGGTCAAAAGACTACCTATCCCAGCTACAACAATGCACCTGGTGGACTTCTGATGCAGCGAACCTTCAGACTGGTACTCGGTGCTTTTGAAGGAAGACAACCAACCACCACTTGTATGGCAGACGGGGATCGTGGTCGATGTTCACCCCGACAATGACAGCCTCGTGCGTGTTGTGACAGTACGCACTTCAAGGGGGACCTTCAAGCGCCCAGTGACGAAGGTCTGTGCAATTCCGAAAGACAAGTGAAGTGCTTGAATTCAATGTGTTATTTGATGCAAACGAAGATGGGACAGTGATCGAAAGGGATTATTTTGCTTTCATAAGATATGCTTTCGAGTTTCATTGTTGTAATTTATATAAATTACGGTGGGCAGAATGTTTGGAATAGTTACTCACGTAACCGTCAGAGGGCTGCACCATCAATTATGATTGAGAAGGCTGTGGATGACCATGGATATGGTATCTTTTTTCAATTGTCTCATTATTATTATTTAAGTTCCTTGAGCATAAGAAGGATTGTTTATAAAAGTACGAGCCGAGATAAACATCTCTTTTAAAAATAAAGACAAAATGTGTAACTTATTGTCTGTGGAGAAAACCAGCCTATTGGAGGTGTGGAACAGTCACTCACGTACCGTCAGAGGGCTGCACCATCAATTATGATTGAGAAGGCTGTGGATGACTATGGATATGGTATCTTTTTTTCAATTGTCTTATGATTATTATTTTAAGTTCCTTGATCATCAGAAGGATTGTTTAATAAAAGTACGAGCCGAGACAAAATGTGTAACTTATTGTCTGTGGAGAGAACCAGCCTATTGGCGGTGAAACACTGTGAAGGTGCACTATTATTGGGGCGCACACTAAACCCTGTTGTGTACCATCAACAAATAATTAAAGAAATAAATTCTCCCACGGTGTCCGTTAACTGCGTAACGTTGTTCGTGTTTGTCGCAAACTCTTCTCTAAATGTTATCATGTCATCAGCGATGGCCTTAACATTTTGATTGACTGCGTAGGCTGCCCCTCTCATCAGCGTCAAACCTACGTTAACTGTAGCAATGTCCCTCTTTACAGTATCCATGAACCCCTCGAATGAGTTAAACGGGTTCCAAACTCTTCCCTTGTATGATCCAGGTCAGCTCTCATATCTATCTGGACTCTCTCAATGGTTGCCTGAAGTTGGGTAGTGTGATCGCCTAGTCTGGTCTGAACGTCCTCCCTAGCACGGTTCATCTGTTCAGTTAGCTGATCGATTCTTCGGTTTGCATTCTGTTGGTGTCGCAAGACATCAACCCTAACTGCGGCTAAGCCTGCCGTAAGGTCATTCCTAGCCTCATCTCGGTGCTCTTCCATGTCAGCCCTGACCTGCGTTAGATCAGTCCTAACATTGTTTACAGTTCGAGTGTGGGCCTCTAAATTGACCCTTACATTGTTCAAATCACCGCTAACTTCATTTACAGTCTGAGTATTGACTTCTAAATCGCCCCTAATCTTATTTAGATCGCCCCTGACTTCATTTACAGTCTGGGTGTTCACACCCAAGTCACCCCGGACTTCAACTAAAGCAGCAGTGTTCACCTCTAATTTGCTGGAGATTGGCGTTAACACCCGCCAACATCTCCCCCATCACACGACGAATGGTCTCCTCATCCATCACAAGTTATATAATTCAGAGAGAAAATAGAAGGAGCAATTCATAAGGAAAACTTACAACTATGACTGAGATACTTCTTGTGGCAGAAAGCTTGCCTTCATTTAAATAAACATCACGAGTAGGCCTACTGATGGAGTATGCAAACTAAGTGCTTCTACATTTACAACAACAAGAAGCAATGCAAAGTATTACATTTACTTAGGATGAGGCATTAGACAAGGAAAATCCTATCCTGTAATTATTAACACAACAAAGCCTCACCCCATGGACTTAAATCACGCACTAATGCCATGCGGTCAATTGATCTGCAGTACGACTTTCTAAGTTCGTCCCAGTCCAGTCAATTTACCTTGAATATTAATATAACAAGATACTCTTAAAAACAACATGGAGCTGAAGGTCACCATGTCTACATCGGCATCACCTGTTGGGAGCCAAGAAAGTAAATAGAGGTTATGAGCCCGTCAGAGGAGCTTTGAGGGTTGCCAACAACCGAAGTGACTTCCCAGACACCTCACCTGCCGAACCCATGTGCCGAGAGGATCGGATGTATTTCTTATAGGCCATAGCGGCACGAGAAACTATGATCCAGGGGAGCCAGTATTAAGTGAATACGTGGTGATTTGTGAAATGCTTGTTTAAACCGAGTGTTATTATAATATTAGATAGTGATAACGTATAACATTATATGTTGATTGAGCGACACGAAGAGTGAATTATCAATTGCAGTGTACTAAATAGAATTGTTGTTTCGACAAGGGGAACGCCATTTTGGAAATTCTCCGCTGCAGAATAACGGCAATCAGTGAAGTACGCCAACTAGACTCCATGCCCGATATAAGCATTCAGCCACTGCCATCGTAATGTACAGGCCATCATGCAGCGACTCGTAACGATTGATCAGCTGATCGGTAGGGGATAGAGATGGCGACCATTTTACTTTGTGCTGTGTTGTTTATATCTTTTATGGATGAGTATCCGCGTGAAAAGTGATACTTGAGAACGCTTCTACTTACGTCATCTATAATGAGGATTATTTATTTTCTGAAACAAATGTTCATTTTGTAGGTAGGTTATTGTATCTACGCAAATTTTGCGTTGCATGTTTGTCATCACACAGAAGGTTATGTTTTAGTTAAGACCTCTAGGCCTATATCACTTATTATTTCGACTCATACAAGGCTTTTGGATGATAATAAAATGTTGTTAGTTCAGGAAACCTCCTTCCCAGGTCGCAGGTATGTCAAAAGTTTGTTTATAGTAACTACCGGTATTATGAAAGAAATGATAATGTGGCTTGCTTCTCCTTCCCCACTACGACAATTTAAGAAAGCAATGCATACACAACATTCCTAGAAATTATTGGTAGGTACATTACGGGGAATACAAGAGTGTGTGTTTTAACATTTCCCAGAAAGTAAGATACCATTCTTCGGGAGAGAAGAGCTAATCGCCTTGATGGTAGGTTGTTAGTTAATATGGTTTCAATTATTGTAAGAAGTTCCCAAACTGCAGCCTATGCTAGGACTGGAAACATTTCTAATATGATATTGCTGAGGTTAAGTTACTTACCGTTCGTAAATCAGAGAAGCGATATCCAGTATTCAGTATCTACTGAAGTCAGTCCAAGTTACATTATTTGTGATAATGGTCTCTCGATCAACCTCAAGTGAATATGGTAATGTTTTCGTGGCAGCATTTGTGAAGGCTTCTGTATTTACATCAATGGGATTGTTAGCACCTGGTGTATGTACTGTAGGTTATTGATACCTGATTTCAGAATTACAGCCCATTGTAAATTCCTGATGCAAGAGACAAGTTAGATTGAGTAATAGAAAATAAGTGCTGTTAGGATAGGCCCTGTTTAAGTCACCTTGAGGGTGGCCTGTGCATTGATTACAGTTAGATATAGGTTACATTGTGCTTTGTTATCCACGAGCAGTTTAGGACGTGATCTGTTGAATAGCCAAGAGTGATGTGGGGTTTTCTCAGGCATCTACCATAAACCTTTTCAAAGCGGTGAACAACGAAAAAATGGCCAAGAAAAGATCTTATTCTAGACGTCAAAATACTGCAATTTAGCCCTGTTTGTGTGTTTCAACGTCCTAGTAAATGTACCGGCAATGTACCATTTTGTTCAATCTCAAAATGCCAGCTACATCGGCCGGATTCGAACAAGCGGAGCGATAATTAGGCGTATGTAGTGGTAACGGATGGAAGTACCAATCAGCCCTAAATAGCATTGCTATTTTTCTACGTCTTGAAGCGGGAGCGTAATTTATGTTAGGTTTGAAGAGACTGCGTGTGAAGGGAGCTATCTGACTGCTGCTGCGACTATAACGACCCTAGGCGTGACGTCACAGTAGGAGCCTTACGGCCTGTACATTACGATGGCAGTGATTCAGCACGTCCCCATGCTGGACGAGAAAGACTGCTGCCCCATCTGTGAACGGCATGTAGAAAACGAGGTTGCCGTGCAATGCGGTGACTTATGCCAGAAATGGCACCATCTGAATTGTGCCGAATCACAACAAGGACAATTCAACGCTTTTAAAGCGTCAAATAAAAAAAAGTCGAAACATTTGTGGCTCTGCTACGAATGCGAACAAGACTTTGTGTTATAAAGCAGGTAAAACTCTTCAAAATGAAATTGACAATATCCGATCAGATATGAATGAGAAATTAGACTCTATCACAGAATCAATACTGGTGATTAAACGTCACACAATGAATAGTATGCAAGCATCAGCTACTAGTAACTCAATACCAAAGAATATGCAGGAGCCTCCACCGGGGAACCTGGAGAAGCATGACGCACTTGCACATCCTAAATAATCATCCTCAACAAAAGTAGATTTAGAGTATAAATATATATCTCTTGAAGAAGACTCTCAAAGGAAGAGAGAAGACAATAGCACAAGGACGACAATAGAAGATAAAGTCGCAGGAAAACATCCCAGTGATGATGTAAAACAACAGAAAACCAGCTCCCAGAACACCAGTACAAGACAACGTGAATAAAACGGAAAGAAACACGGTACACAATAATCCGGGGGCAGGAACGTACGTCGCTGAGGAAGAGTCAGAAACACTGTTCTCCGAAAAACCGGAGGAAGGAGATTGGACATACCACACTTCAAGGAGAAGAAAAAGTCAACGACAAGACATTCTCGTCGGTACCAACAAGGAATTGACATCGACTTACAAGCGGCAGACAAGACAGCCTGGTTGTACGTGGGCAAGGTGAAACATAGGACAACCGAAGAACAATTAGAACCTTCTTGCTAAGAAACAATATAACCGAGGGAGTAGTTTGCAAAAAGCTCCCCACAATAGGAACTAAGGAAGCTTTTAAGGTCGGCTTTCCCTTCAATCATCTCACTGAAACAGAGAAACCGGAGTTTTGGCCTGAAGGAGTTCTTGTCAGAAGATACCGTTTTCGAGGCCTCAGGAGCAACAAAGGAGCATCCTTCGACTAACCAAACACTAAGCCTTCTTTTATGGAATGCGGAAGGACTCAGAAACGCGCTGCATTCACCCCACAAGATCTGACAATACATTATGACGTAGTGATCATGACAGAGACTTTTCTACAGGAACCAGTAGACCTGCGGAATACATGCATACGCAAGTGCCACAGGAGGCAGACCAGCGGGCGGAGTGTCTTGTTTCCTCAAACCATCAGCATCCTGTCGTACAGGAAAGAGGCAAACGCCACAATAACCACGACCACAAAGCTCACAATAATAGGAGTATCTCTCCAGATGCGGCACCGGAAGACGTTATAGACACTCTTTTAAGGTTATTAAGATACGCAGCACGTCAAGCGAATGTAATATTAGCAGGCGATATCAACTGCAGATCTGATAAGACAAGTACTAAAACTGACCTGGTTTTGGAAGCACTAGAAGAAGAAGTTAATGACAAAACTTTCCAAACCTATTTCGCTCCCAACGGGGCAAGCGCCATCGATCAAGTGTTTTACAGGGGAACAGATATACGAATATTGAAACAAGATGGTTTATGGGCCTCAGGAGCTGCCCCAATTAGAAAACACATCTCCGTGTCCACAGTGATAAAAATAGCACCCCAGACAAAATTAGTGAAATCATCTCCAGAGCAAAAACCTTTCAGGAATCTCGATCTGACAAAATTGCAGGACACAACAGGTATAGAAAAAGCAAGTGCCCTCATCGCTCAGGACCAACTAGATGACGCGGTACAGTGTGTTAACAATCTGATCAGTAAAGCATTCGTCCCGAGAAGAAAGAGAAACGCACAAAAATGGTTCGATACAGAGCGCTACCATACTCGGAAGGAAACCCTGCGTGCACTATCCAGAGCAAAGTGTACAAACGACAGAGAAGACTTGGAAAAATATGCTACGATGAGGAAACATTATAAACTGCTACTGAAAACTAAAAGAACTGATCTCGTTGAGGCCAAAGCAATGGGAACAGCAGAAGCAGCGAGGACAGATCCTTTCTTAGCCCTAGGGAAGGATCAAACTCCCAAGGCGAGGGAGATAACGATAGAGACTTGGGAGAAACATTTCTCCGAGACCCTCAATAAGAATGAAACTGCAACAGCCTACCAAGTCACAGATACAAATAGTATTGATACAGTATTCACACAAATTACTCCAGAGGAAATACAGGGCACTATCATAACGGCTAAGAAGGGCAAGGCAGCAGGGCTGGACAAGATATTCATGGAACATATATAAGAGACACACGAACTACTATTACCAATATGGACAGAAATGCTTAATAGGTGCTTAAGAACAGGAACGATTCCAGTCAGCTGGAGAACAGCCCAAATGACAATACTATATAAAGGGAAAGGGCACACTGCAGGCCCGAACTCTTTCAGTGGCATAGCTCTAGAATCCACGATATTCAAATTTTCTCCAAAATTTTGACGAAAAGACTAGTCACGGAAGTGGATAAGTTCATACCAGATTGTCAGTTCGGCTTCCGAGAGGGAAGGAGTACTTTACAAGCAGTAAAAGTACTACAAGAAGAAGAAGCGGAACAGGTACTAAGGCACATGAAGGGGAAATACCATGTGGTCCTCATTGACTATAGAAAAGCTTTTGACTCAATCAATCGGAATATCCTCATAAATAAACTAAAAGGGATGCTGGGATACGCCCACCCACTAGCAAGAATAGTTGAGGCAATTCGAACATACAATTACATCGTTATTAATGACGGTGTAGTCCTGTCAAAGAAGATCATACAGACAAACGGCATTCTTCAGGGCGACCTCATGAGTCCTCTATTGTTTAATGTCTTAACAGCTGACATTTTTAACATCGTTCAGGACCACCCAACGGTGAAACTAATAATGAACGCTGATGATTGGCACTAGGATCGCACAGCAAAAGAGACCTGCAAATCACACTCCAGAAGCTCGCACTGTGGGCTGGTGAAAACAGCCTCGAGATCAACGAAGAAAAAACCTTCTACATGATTCTCAGAAAAGGAGGTAAACTGGCAACAGATGACCATTTAACCCTGCAAGGTGTTAAGCTAACAACAGTGAAGAAAGTTCAATACTTAGGAGTGTATTTACAAACAACCATGTCTTCCTACAGGAGAGAGTCTCAGCAGCTATAAAAGCCATTCACAGAATAAAGAATATCAGCAAACATTCATTGTCTACAGCAATTACCTTATTTAAGGCAGTCGTTTCACCAATAGCCTCATATGGAATAGAATTAATATGGGCGCACTTAACAAACAGCGATCTCACAAGATTGGAAAGTGTGAAAGCACGATACCTGAAGAGAGCTCTCGGAGTTGGGATATATGCACCCTCAAGGACAGTATAGAATTAGCAATGGGAAAGTTTCTTCGTGGAGGACTTAAGACTTCAGTTCATGCTACCATCTACAGGCCCATTCCAAGCGCTACTCGAATCGCGATGGATGAAGAGGAAGGATATTGATCCCGATTTCTATGGCACAGGCGCAATGATAGACCGACAGTGGACAGAGTCTGGGCAAGACCAAAGGCATGTGGTAACCAGACATGCTACCCATGGCTTCCACCATAAAATCTGCCGAACTGAAAGGTTTCACCAACCTGGTGAAGACTGTATATGCTCATTGTGCAACAGGAAGTGCGACCGTTACCATCTAATACTATGTGGTAAAAGAACAAAGACACTGAGAGAATATAGTGAAAACTAAATGTCAATGTATCAGATTTAGGTTTAATGCTCTTTCGAGCGCGTCTTATTAAATTATTAAAGGTCATAGACGGCCAAAGAAAATACACCCTAAATAACTAGACTGAGAAATGAAAACATCCAGACTTAAGTATAACTCGTGTACACGTTTATTTTAAAATTAGCAAGCACCTATCCTAGTTCGGAGGGTTTATATCGGCTAATCCGCAAACTAATAAAAAAAGAAAATAAAGATCCAGGCCCTACCTGTAAACTAAGGTAAACCCTCGCGAAAGGTCTAATTACAAAGATAACCAACAACAACAAACCTAGGAAAATGGTACGCAAAGAATCCCTCATCACAGTTACAAAAGTTCAAGTTACTAGCAGAATTTACATTTAACAGGGCAGCAAAACAAATCTAAGTTACGATGATACCATTTCCTTATTTACATTTAACGTTAATCAATTTAGCCAAGTCCTAGCAATGAATACAAAAATTTACGGCGGTGACGTCTGTAAGCAAAACATTAACATCAAATCTACATGACAGCCATGAAAAATAAAACATTAAATACACTCTTATAAGCTATGTGTTCATCAACACAGAGAGAGCTAAACATGGGATTACACACATTGTAAATAAATAAAACACAAGACCATAATTGCATATTATTACCCTGCCTACACATTTTGGAATACTATTTGCATCCAAAGTCATCTAAGTGCGTGTCAGTTAGGTTGGTAATGACGTACTGTAGTTATAACTACGACTTACATCACATGAGTGTCTTGCTCCACCAACTACGAACTAATGGTTAAGCAACACTCCGTCGTCTCAAAATAGTGTTAATTGCCTTAAGTCATTTCCGCCAGGAAATGTATAACATCACAAGGGGTCGGTCAGCAAGCTCAAAAGTGCATTTGAAGATTATAAGAAACAATTACCGTAAACTGGGGTGAATAGGGACAACAATTCAAGAAATAGTCCCATTTGATATTAATACTAAGATAACTGAGCTATGCTCCTGACATCTGCTGTTTTAAACTCCTGGTGAGTTGCTTTTAATCAACTGCTTGTGTTCTATACTCTTTCGAATTATTTCAGCAGTTGGTCCACGTGCATATGTTTACCAGCTGTTTTTATGAGATTGAGTTTCCATTTAACCTTCTTTTGTGCGTCCGAGATACATTGACGTAATAATTGAAAAAGTTGTCAGGTAATTGCTATTATTATTTCTGAGATATATTAGCATACATCCATAGTAAAATTTCGAAACAAATGATCAGTTATTATATTGTAGGATGCAATTTATTTTGCCTTTCCGGGGTGAATAGCGACAACATGGTTACCTAGTGCAAGAGTGACATCTGAACTCATCGACACAAATCTACTGCACAGGAGGACCTGGAGAATGCTATGAACCCTTTACCTGTTATCTCCAGTCATGGAAGCAGGCATATGCTCAGGTTTCAAGAAAATTGGAATTCATCCTTTAAATATGAACAGAGTTCTCGATATGTTGCGAATGAACAAGATGGAGAAGATAACTCTATCAATGACAGCCTAACTGAATTCCTGGAAAATCATAATCAAACCTGGCAGAAGTGTCCATGCACATGACTTAGGGTCACAGAAAGAAGTGGAAGAACAACACAGCAATGTTGACAGTGATAGTGACTACAATGCAGAGAGCAGAGAAGCAGGCACTCAAGGGACCCTGACCCCTATTCTGAATTACAGTCTGAAGAAGTTGGAGTCCCGTCTGCTCATCAGGCATTACATGTTGGTCAGTTGAAATTTGAGAGCCTTAAGGGAGATGGAAAATGTTTCATTGGGAAAATCATGAATGTTGTGCGTGTTGGAGTGACTTACAAGGCATCATTTTTGTGAGAGACTTCCAAGGATAAAACTCTTTATGTTCTTTTTTCAAATGTAGAAGATATGTCTGAATTCGACCAGGAGCAAATAGTTCACATAATGAAAGAATCCACAGTTAGGGGAGGCTGACATAGTTTAAAGTGAAGTTTGTGTTCATACTGTAACCTTACCATTTGTCCCCATCACTAAAAACATGGTGGTTATATATAGTCCAAGGTGTATGTTTTCCCTATTTTGTATTTTCACATTTTATATTTTTCATTCTGTATTTTGCAACATAGTTCTGTGTCCCTAATAACTCCAGTGGCCACTGGGATAGAGTTGTGTATTTTTCTTTATGACTGTCCCAATCGACCCCATCACCGGGGTAAAAAGGGACACTTTTATTAATAAATAACTCAATATTATCAAAAGCTCCTTTGCTGATATTTGGTTCTAAAGAGAGGGTGAAATACAACCTTTCATTTCAAAGAGCTAAAGTGTGTAACATTTCTTGACCTTCGATTTATTTCTAAAATAATACAAAAATATGTCCCTATTCACCCCAGTTTACCCGGCAATTAATTATCGGCTCATTTAGAATAATTATGCTTTTGATTATTATTTTGTAGGTTTAAGTTTATTGTAGGTTTATGACGATAGTGCTGACGATCCTAGACACCTGGGCTTAGCAGTAGCGTCTCCTGCGAGATCATTTACCTGCTATAACATCGACATAAAAGTCGGAATACCTTCCACGAGCTCCCATTGCTCGGACAATACAATAACCCAAGTTCTCAGTGGCGCTCGGCCCATCCGATAAACCTCGGGTAGGCCTGGGAAACACTTCAGTTACCTCCCGGAAACAACAAGTCCACAGAACTGAGTCTGGACATACGTGCATTACAAGCACTAAAATACCATGAATAGTCTCTAACAAGGGTGTCTTACACTAGTCAATAACAAAGAATAAACCTTATCTGAATATTAAAAAAAACACTCTCAAATAGTGTCAAACGTAGTCGCTATGTAAAGCGATCAAGCATGTGACTTCTGACGGTCACCCATTACAAGATCAAAACATCTGATTGATACAAAATGGCTGCTGAGAGCATGACCCAAATAATGAACATACAAAACTAACAGTAAGCGATGCCACAAGCATTCGTCTAGGGTCTGAAATTAGTCGGTCTCACTTCTGTGCGCCCGGTGGTTGCTGGGTAATATTTCCACCTGTTCATAGCGATGAGCTTGTGCTCAAGTCATTCGTTGCGTCTGGCAACTTTAACAAAACACTTCATTCACATGTAGGCATCTGTTCTCTCCAAAGAAAGTCCTATATGAAATGGCCTGTGGCTTATCCCAATATAACATTCAATAATAACACACTTGTACGACGTAGAAACACGCAGTAAAATAAGACATAACATGTCTTCAAGGCAAATAGTAGTAAAAGGAAGTAATATCACTCGATAGGAGTGCTTTGACATGACAGAGATGTCACTTCAAGTACTGTTTACAGTATTATAACCAACAAAAATCCTGAGTCAAATCACTAGACACAAATTATACAGAAAATACGCAAATTCTCACATCTGCTGAGTTTGCTAATGATACGATGCTAGTCCAGGGTTCGATGCTCTAGTAGCATACTAGTTAATTCCCTGACTAGGTTCTTTACCAAGAAGTGGATGGTGTCAACGCGCATCATAATGAAAAATTCATTGCATAGTTACAAAACTTATGGTTTCTGTTGACCATCAAATTATACGGCCTAATCTAACCAGATCAGTGGCGTGTCATGAAATTACCAAGAATGGGTGTCACAAAAAATACCACTAAAATGACGGCAAATCGTCGTATTGAAGAAAACAAAAAAATCCCCCATACCAGGGTTAAACAAAGTAGCTAAAAAACTACAGTCACGTTTAGCTAGCATATAGACTTGACATCTCACGACGTCCAAAAGAATGCACCGGTCCAACCATATTCAATCAAAAGGGTGGCTAACTATCACTGTAAGTAAATGACAAATAAATGAGTGCTAAATACAAATTCCTACCTATTGGCTGTCAAGATGAGTTAGTTTGGATTAACTACACTACTCCACCACAAAAGGAATCGTACAAGAGAGAAGGAACAGACTCACAGACTTAAGGCATCATCACCTCGTTCTTTCCAAAGAACTGAGGGGTAAAATTATCCTCTGGTTTCAGGACGAGGGTTGTCCAAACTAGGCCTCCATTCCAGGCCTTATCCATGACCAGATTCTTGATGCGTCCTCGTGGTCGACGTAATGATGTCATCTACTTCTCTCCTATGGTGGTAGTTGTCATTCTTCATGTTCCAACAAGTCCATCTCCTCCACGTGCTTTACATCTGGGTCTTCCGTCATGTTGTAGTTTCCTTAGAACGGCTCCTTCACATCATGGGGTCCTCACTCCATCATCCCCATCGTAGATAGATGTATAATTACTTCATATACGTGGTCAGTCGAAAAATACATGATTCGTGGCTATTTCCACACGTAAAAATCACAATTAAATCACAACTTTCACTGAAGCTAAAATGATGAATAGTAACAAGCTCACTGAAATTACACGATGCAGACTTTATCAAATTGCCCATGCACTGTCTGCTTTCACAGCTTCTATTATCTCGCCTACTTGGCGTATTCTCACAGATTTTACTGTTAAACAGAATCTCGTGGCATCCTAGCGATCCACGGTTGAAAATGCTCGCAATAGCGGCTGCAATATTTTCACTGTTTGTGGCGTTACAATCAACCACAGGAACTATTACTTGTTCACTGGATTCAAATATTTTTGTGTCCCTCGTGGACATGAATTCTGACGACCTCGTGGTTGACAAGTGGTGTTCCACGGCGTTGTAATTTTCACAATTTCCACATATTCAATAATAACGTTATTCACGCACCCACAGGCGTTGAATATAACTCGATAGCACACTACTTGATGCATAAATAAACAACGATGCACGTTGATATCTTCTTCGCCTCCCAGGCGGACTATTTTCCTCGTCTAACAAGACGGACAATTTCACACGTCCAGTGTGGACAGTAACCAAACTCGAGTGCGGTGTGCGGCGCTTCTGCCTGCTGGATCCAGTGAATACATGAGTCGTTTAGCAACTAACTCCTTCCGTTTCGCGTATCTGCGAAGTAAAATACCTCACCATAATATAAAATCACATTCACCAGAATGTTTAGAATATGCTGAATTACAAAATGAGATGAACTGAGCCTCGTGAAAAATAGATACATGTTAATAAGGACTCATATAAAAATTCGTGGATTTCTTCAAAGACAAAAGTACATTCGTAATCATCTCCAGCCATGTGCTGGTCTTCGGGTGCATTCTAAGATGATGCATTACATTAGCAAATGTGTTGTAAGGGAAAATGTGCAATAAGCTGAATTGTTGAGGGCAGGCCTTGTTGAATCGTAAGTCATGGTTAGGCTATAATGCTTTCATGATTCATACATCCACCATCTTGAAACTATTGGGCTGAGGACTTTGTAATTGTGTCAAAAGACGCCTCCCAGGTAAAGGTATATTGTTGCAAAATTTGGTAGAGATCAGATGTTTACCTTAGACGTAATTTGATTTAAGCTTTGAACATTTGGGTGGCCGTCATTACGTTTCCGGCAAGATGGCGGTGACATAAAACATGACACTGAGGTGCCCTTTGCTAGTGCTACTTCTGTGCCAAGTTTCGTTTAATTCGGTTTTACTGTGTTTGAATTGATAGGGGGAATCGATTTGCACACATACATGGCCACCATCTGCAAATTATTGGGCCGATGACCTTGTAGTGTGGTAAGAAGAAGGCTTCCGTCATAAATGTATGTTGTAGCAAAATTTGGTAGAGATCAGATGATTAGGTTAGTCGTAATTTGATTTAATTTGAACATTTGGGTGGGCGCCATTTCTTTTTTGTTGCGATGGCGGCGATATAAAACATGACACTGGGGTGCTCTTTGCTAGTGCTATCTCTGTATCAAATTTCGTTCAATTCGGTTTCACCGTGTTTGAATTAATGGGGGGGGAGGAGACAGACATGCAGAGTATACACACTCACAGACACACAGGCAGACACACAAGTTTTGGCCCTGTTTTGATCTCATAAGTCTACCTTCATTTTTTGCCTAATATATAGGGTGGTCCACCAGCCCCTTATGATTTAGTTTTATGAAACCCAACTAACATTGCATTTCTCCCGATGGTCGATATTGCTCTGCGCTCTGACTGTGTGACAGCAATGTAATTGGGTCATGGGTCTAGCAAAGAAAAACCGACCGTAAACTTTTCCCCGCCAATTACACGGCCCATTCTACTAACATATGACTTATTGCTCCTTGAAATAACACACATACATGTAATACGATCGAATTAATAGCTTACGCCACGTGATCTGTAATAGTAGAAAGTTAAAACCACACCATAAACCATTATTTAAGACTTTGAGATGGACTTAAACGTTTGAGGTGAGACGGCTACAGTAACTACAGCACGTTTCGCGCCCGGTATCTACCATGTGGCTGAGAGGGGTCAAGCCTGACCGTACGTGGTGGGCGCGAACGGGTAGTCTGCTGCTTTGAATCCAGTGGTAGGCATACTTTTTTGAACGAAAACCCACGCTCCATTTTAGTGGGGATTTAACTACATTGCCACATTTATAGCCTTACGACGTATTAGGTAGATTTCATTAGAAAGCTAACTATTGCAATGGGTCCCATGTTTCGACTTCCGGAAAATTTCAACATATCTTCGCGTTTCACATCCCCCAGACCCCAAAACCACCGTCAGTTCAAAAGTTTATATATAATTTATGTATGTATATATATATGTATATCAGTTTCTTGTGGACACGATAACTGCCGTAATTTTGCACCAATCACTTTGAATTTTTTACATAATATGTATCCCCTTAAAATCTCGGTCGAGTTCGTTAATGGGCAAAATAGGTCAAAGGGGGTGAAAATGGGAGGCTTTTTTTCGAAAAAGTGAAATATCACTATAACTCTCTTAATATCTGAAATATTGAATCCATTCAAAGTCCATACTATGTGTCGGACAAGGCCCTAAAATTTATGTTTGAAAAGTTTTTTGATAGCACCAACCATTGACCAAAGGGGTGGGAAAAAGTGGGTTTTTCGGGAAACATTAATCATATCTCTGTTAATAGGCACAATTTCAAAACCGTACAAAATGGACAATATTCCCCAAAATAATTACCTAAAATTTTATCTGAAATAATTTTTGATATGACCCACCATTACGCCAAGGGATGAGAAAAATGATTTAGGAATTATAAGAACATGCCAAGAGCTATCAGTGGTTGCCATGGCAACACTACTAAATTGATGAGGGATGAGCCATCAGACGTTGCCATGACAACGCACTTGCGCGAGATCAGATTCAGATTTCCATTTGACTAAGTGTGAAGCGGCTTTGATGACGTAACTGGTAGCATGCTGAACTTCTATGCCCAAGGTCGCGGGTTCAAAGCCGGCCAAAGTCGTCGGATTTTCTAAGAGCGCTAAAAATCCCTCAGTATGCTTTCCTTTGGAGGGGAGGTTCCAAAGTTCGTTGCGAGTTGCTGATTGCGGTGGCATCTAGTAGCCAATTCACAGCTAGGTGTCGTTGACGGTAGTATCTGGTAGCAACATTAGGAACTACTGCTTGAAATTGAGCGTCTGCATTCCTTACCTGAATTACAGACTAATACAGCCATCACAATTCACGCCGTTTATCAGACAGATTCTACACTCACCCAAAGTACACGGGGTTACATGACCGCGTTGTCGCAGCCCCTAAACTGAGGAACCAACCAATATCTGCGGGAGATATAATTTTGCGTGAAGTAGTAACAGACCGTTACATAGTTACACATCAGTGTCGAAACCTTGCATAAGGACAGTGTGACCACAAGTATAAAAAAATGGACTCCAAATGACAAGAAGGTTACCGTCATCATAAGACAAAAACATGTTTAAAATATGCATAAAATGACGAAAAACAAAGTTAATTAATCTCCAATTATAAAATACTTTCACGCAATAAATGAGGTCTGATCCTTCTACGAAAACCTGCATATTCTGCCTATTTTCGCCTATCCCCAAGTTTGTCCGGTGAAATCTATCTCCGCCTTCCGGCGTGCCGAGAGGACTTTTTTTTTTAAGAGTACGTTGAATTTTGCTGATTTATAAAGAGAATACGATCGAATAGCTACGTTATGCCACGTGACCTGTAATGGCAGAAAATTAAAAAACTTGCATGAATATTAACATAACATATCGAAGTGTCGCTCCGGAGGTCCGGGTTCGATTCCCAGCTCTGCCAAGAAATGTAATACTTGTCTGAGGGCTGAAATTGGGTACACTTAGCCTCGTGAAGCAAATATGTGAAGAGGTGGGTTCGATTCCCACCTCAGACACCCTGGAGATGGTTTTCTGTGGTTTCCCACTTCTACTCCGGCCAAATTCCGGGACGGATTCTATCTTAAGGCCACGGCCGCCTACTTCCCAATCCTTAATTGCAAATACACACATCATTACAAGTCCGCAATAACTCAGGTTATCAGACAAATTCTACACACACACCCAAGTACACGGGGATAAATGACCGCGATGTTCTAACCCCTCAAATGAAACAAAACAACAACATATCGCAGGATATTCTGATCGCCAGTGCTTGTATCGAAGTATACGTATTCCTTAGAATTTACCATGGTATTATTAGCCTAATTTCGATTTTTGCAAAAAATGAAAGTAGACTTATGAGATCTACACAGGGCCATAAATTGTGTGTCTGTCTGTGTGTGTGTGACTGTGTGTCTGCGTGTGTGTGAGTGTGTGTACTCTGAATGCCTGTCCCCCCTATCAATTGGAACACGGTCAAACCGAATTGAACGAAATTTGGTACAGAGGTAGAACTAGCAAAGGGCACATCAGTGTCATGTTTTATATCACCGCCATCTTGACTGAAACGTAATGGCGGCCACCCAAATGTTCAAAGCTTAAATCAAATTACGTCTAACCTAATCATCCGATCTCTAACAAATTTTGCAACAACATAGACTTATATGGCGAGCGTCTTTTGACTAAACTACAAGGTATTCAACCCAATAGTTTGCAGATGGCGGCCATGTATGTCTGCAAATCGATTCCCCCTATCAATTCAAACACGGTGAAACCGAATTGAACGATATTTGGTACAGAGGTAGCACTAGCAAAGGACACCTCAGTGTTATGTTTTATATCGCCGCCATCTTGACGAAATCGTAATGGCGGCCACCCAAATGTTAAAATCTCAAATCAAATTACGACCAACCTAAAAATCTGATCGCTACCAAATTTTGCAACAACATTCCTTTTTGTGGGAAGCATATTTTGATCAAACTACAAGATCATCAGCCCAATAATTTGCATATCGCGGCCATATATGTGTGCAAATAGATTCCCCCTATCAATTCAAACACGGTGAAATCGAATTGAACGAAATTTGGTACAGAGGTAGCACTAGCGAAGAGCAACTCAGTGTCGTGTTTTATATTGCCACCATCTTGACGGAAACGTAATGGCGGCCACCCAAATGTTTAAAGCTTAAATCAAATTACGACCAACCTAATGATCTGATCTCTACCAAATTTTGCAACAATATACCTTTATGTGGGAAGCATATTTTGACCAAACTACAAGATCATCAGCCCAACAGTTTGCAGATGGCGGCAATGTATGTGTGTAAATCGATTCCCCCTATCAATTCAAACACGGTGAAACCTAATTGAACGAAATTTGGTACAGAGATAGCCCTAGCTAAGAGCACCTCAGTGTCATGTTTTATATCGCCGCCATCTTGACGGAAATGGAATGGCAGCCACCCAAATGTTAAAATCTTAAATCAAATTACGACCAACCTAATCATTTGATCCCTACGAAATTTTGCAACAACAAACCTTTTTGTAGGAAGCATCTTTTGACTGAACTACAAGGACATCAGCCCAACAGTTTGCAGATTGCGGCCATGTATGTGTGCAAATCGATTCCCCATATCAATTCAAACATGGTGAAACCGAATTGAATGAATTTTTTTCAGAGGTAGCACTAGCAAAGGGCACCTCATATTCATGTATAATATCCGTATAGCACGTTGTATTTCAGCAAGCTACTACAACCAACATTCAATTATACTCCTTGAAAAGGTCAAAGAGTTATAACAATACCCATGCATTTAAGAGAAAGTAGGCTATATGTTCTTTACTGAACATCTTGTTTTGTTATTATATTTTAACAAAAAGTCTTAGCATATCTTCAGGGCCCGTATTACACGACACTCGCTGGCAAGGAAGCTGCTGTGATCGCTGGTAAAAATCCTGTATGATTCTGTTCTCTTCGTCAGTACACCTGCTTGTATGACCGAAGGGTATCACACGCTAGCATTTTGTACGCCAAGTTGTATGAAATAAAACATTGCGAAGGGCTGTCGTTTGAGGGCATTATTTGAAGTTTATTCGCCTTGTCAACGCAAAGTGGTCGCGAAACTTGCTTTAAGTAAATTAGAAAACATGCCAGGTACCGAATGAATGCATTCCAATCAATATCTAAGATCTAACTGTAATAATTGAATATTTTACCATACGCGTTAACAAGAAGCGCAAAATAACTTCAGGAGTGTGTTGGAAATGTGTGCAAGTGGTATTGCGCCCGCTCGCTGTTTCGAAGATCCCGGGTTCTAGACTATCCAACGCCAGATTTTTAAAATTCCTTTTAACTATTTTATTTATTTAATCGAATAGCCCTTAATAGAGCACGTTAAATCAATACATCAAGTTTTGCTATAAGATTTCTTCTTGGTCACCCAAAATTGCTTCATTCTTTCAGATTGTTGTCCCCGGAGCTCCTCAATGTTCTTCCTTGAAGGTGACTGTTTTAATTTTGTTCCGAAAGAGTTGTCTATTAGGTATGTCTTCAATTTGTATATTGGCCTCATTAAGGTAATTCAAGGTCTGTTGAAACCAAGCTGGCTGTATCTTAAGTTTCATAATTTTATTGAAAATTTTCTTTGTCAATCTATCATCGTTCATTCTTTGTAAATGTCAAAAAAATGATAATCTTCTTCTTCGCATGGTATGTAGCATGTTTTCTACATGCTCATAAATTTCAACATTTGGTCTAGGTCTATTGTAATCTGCTCCTATTTTTCTAGGACCAAGTATACTTCTAATTATTTTCCTTTCCATGACCATGATTTTGTTAATTTCACCTTTATTCATTAATTTGAGCGTTTCAGATCCATATAAGGCCTCTGGTTTCACAACAGTATTATATTGTTTAATTTTAATAGAATTAGGAAATGCTTTTTTCTCATAAATGTTCCTGGTGAGCTGGAAAGCTATATTAATTTTCTTTGTTCTAACTGTTAGGCTGTTTTTCTCGTTATTATTTATTGTAATCCATTCACCGAGTTTTTTGAAAGAATTCTTTCTTTTGATTTCGTTTTGTTGAGTACATAATTTATCAGGACTGTTTTTGACATTAGATATAAATTCTGTCTTTGTGAAGGAAATTTGTAGACCTATTTTATTTGCTTGTTGTATGAAATTATCAATTTGTGTTTTGGCATTTTCCGGTGTATCAATAATTACGTCAATGTCGTCAGCAAAAGCCAAACAATCTATATAGATGTTATCTCGTTGATATACTAATTTAACCCCTTTGGTGTCTGTTTTTCTCCACTCTCGGATCCCCTTCTCCAAAGCACAGTTAAAACGTAATGGTGACAATCCGTCACCTTGTCTGACTCCGATGTTTATTTCAAAAGCCTTGGAGACCTCCCCACGAAATCGGACTTTGGACATGGTATTTGTTAGCGTAACCTGAATAATGTTAGTTGTTTTAGGATCCAAACCAAATTCTTTTAGTATATTAATGAGAGATTCTCTGTCAATGGAATCATAGGCTTTTGCAAAATCTATAAAAGTAACTGTCGTGTCTTTATTTCTTAATTGTCTCATTTGCAAAATAGTTTTAAGATTCCATATCAGTTCAACACAAGATCTATGTTTACGAAAGCCATTTTGATACTCTCCTATTTGTAAGTCTAATTGGGGTTCTGCACGATTGAGTAAAGCTTTGGAAAGAATGTTATAAGCTACTGACACAAGCGATATGCCTCTATTTTCTTCTTGTGGATAGGGTGTATTATGGTGACTTTCCATTCCTCAGGAACTCTTTCATTTTCCCAGATCTTATCAATTATATCTTTAAATTGTATGATTATATCATCATTTAGGGTTTTCAGCAACTCTGCCCTAATCCCATCTTCACCAAGAGCTTTATTGTTTTTCAAGTAGTGTATAATTTCTTTAATCTCGTCCAAATCTTGTGCTATAGAATTTTCATTTTGAATGTTAGTAGTGTTGGTGATAAACTTGTCTTCCGGCTTATGACAATTGTGTAGGTCTTCAAAATACTCTGCCATTATATTACAATTCTCTTCATTAAAATGTGCTATTTGTTTTGTCTTTGGATTTACAAGTAATAATGTGGGGGCTTCAAATGTATTCAACTGTTTTCGAAATAGCTGGTAGAAATTTTTCACACTGTTGTTTTTAAATTCAACCTCTATTTGTTGTAGTTCCTTCAGAAAGAACAATTTTCTTTCCCTTTTAAAAGTTTGAGTGGCTATTCTTCTTTTTTCTAATAGATTATTCCTGTTGTCTTGATTTTTGTTTGAATTTCATTTCTCCCACGCTTTTTGTCTTTCTTCTAGAACCTTATTACAGTGTTCATTCCACCAGATTTGTTTTTTCTTGTTTGTTGGAGGTGCTGTTTTAATTGCTGCTGTAATTATGCCATTTTTCAAATCATTCCACGTATGAAAGTTCTGTTGTTGAATCGCTGTTGTTATTTTATCTTCCTCCACTTCATTAGTATCATATTTAGGAATTATTAAGTGTTTTTTGAATTTTCGGATGTCAGGTTTAATTTTAAATTTAGCTACCGAAATGTAGTGAACAGATTCAATATTTGCATACTTTATTGCTCGTACATTCATTATTTCTTTAGACGACTTGTTGCTTATTGCTAGGTGATCAAGTTGTTTCTCTCCACATAGTGGGTTTGGCGATACCCATGCCATTAACTTCTTTGGTTTTCTTTCAAAAGACGTTGATTTAACTATTATATTGTGGTTAGCACAAAGTTCTATTAATCTTTCACCATTTTTATTTGTACGCAAATAAGCTGGATGGTAACCCACTATGTTTTGGTATTTCCTCACTTTTCATATTTGTGCGTTGAAATCACCCAATAAAATAATGGTATGATTCGCTGGTACTTTACTCAAATAATTATCAATTCTTTCCCAGTATTCGTCGACAATATGTCTAGTTTTCTTCTTGTTTTTGACATTCGTTGCAGCGTGTATATTTTAAATAGTGTACACTTTATTTGTGGATTTAAACGTTAACGAACATGTCCTTTCATCGATTGGAGCAAACTTCAATATTGAGTCTATTATTTTGTTTGAAACTATGAATCCACTGTCAAATAAAGGTGTACCTTTTAATATCCTGCTAGTAGATTTACCCTTGTATATTCTGTAGCCATTTGATTCGAACGGCTCATTATCCACTTATCGAGTTTCCTGTATGGCTGTTATCATGATGTTTTTTTTATCAAGAAAATCTGTAATTGTTTCCAATTTCATCAAAGATTTAGGGCCAGGTTCACCATCGTTCGTTAAAATGTTAACAAACCAATTAAGGCCGTTGACGGCCGATTACCGAAATGTTGTGGTTCACCAAACTTCAACAATCCATTAGCTTCTCTAACAAGCCGTCAAAACTAATTGCTCTGTCAACATAGAAATAACGACTTGACGGTCGATTTACGTAATAATCAAATCCAAAATGGCGTGCAGCGAAAACCGGAATAGTCATGCAGTAAACTTTATTCTCAACGATGACGATGTTTTTGAAGACATGCTAGATTTTCTTCGACCACTAACTTATAACTTATACATAACGAAGGAATTACTTGATTGAATGCGACGACACAGAATTTATCATGATATCTCGGTTGTCAATACCTTCTGTGTTGGATGTTCTACACATGACAGAACCTAACCTGGAATTCCCATCTGATATGTAAGATAGCCTAGGCCTATGTACCATTCCTTATTTATGTGTAATATCGTGTGATGCATTACGGTGTAGCACATGTAGTTAATAAAATACTACCTAGACGTCTCAACATCATTCCTCTTATTTCTTTTTACGTGTAATGCATTACGTTATAAAACATTCTAGTTAATTTAATTTAATAAAAGACTACCTAAACGTTACAGCATCAGTGCTCTTATTTTCAACGATTTCACGAAGCTCATCCACCGAGTAGATAAGGGTGGATAATTATGTTTCTTTCATTTAACGAAAATTTCACAGTCCCCGGCTCTTCTTGCTCTTTTACTCATCAGCCATGTTTGTTTTTAACCAAGGAGCATGTAACTTTTAAGCCTTTTCAGTTAACGGCCTGCTCGATTACACCAAAGAATAAACAAATATCGCCACAATCATCATCTTTCAATGAGTTTTGTACAGCCCTTCAATATAACGCTTCGTTTGCTAATGCCAGTCGGTGAATGTGCTGGTGAAACGCCAACGAGCTTAATGCCGATGTTAAAGTTAACAACTCATTTACTGTCGGCCTGTTAACGCTGCGTTGGTGAATCCGGCCCTGAACATTTAAAGTTGCTATGAAATTTAGTTGTTTGAAGCGAATCTTGTTTACGTGACTTACAGGGCGCTCCGACTCAGTGGCGTAGACAGAGGGGGGAGGGGCTAGAAGGGCCGCCCCCCCCCAAAAAAAAATCTAGAAATTGGGGTGGGCATAAGCCTTCATTATTTTCTTATGGTTCGAACAAATGTAGAACCTACAACAAAATGTTAAATACAGTAAATGCGTTGACAAAGAATGTACTAACAATCTCTGCACTACCAGTCATCATTTCCATGTCTGCACTGCTTGGAGGAGCTGAAATAACAGGGTAGCAATTAGGATTGTACGTGGGGGGATTTTTCAAGAACAGTAGGTGCCTCAGTACTGTGCATACAACCAGGTGATGATGAACAATGTCTACCAAGAAATTAGGAGATTGCCAATTAGCAAGAGACCTCTCTGGAGGGGGCCAGTTATAGCTTTTCAGCTTACACTCCCTTGTCAGCTTTTAATTTCCATCTCCTGGAAATAGCACAGGCTACAATTCTAGCGCAGTGTGGTTGATTGTCGACACTGTCGGGATTTACAGTGGCTGTGTGTCTGTGCGAAAGAAGGGATACAGTTTAACGTGGTAGTATTGGGGAAGAGTTGTTTGATATTTGCTCTTTTCTTAACATTAGCGAGTGTATAAAAGAGGCAAAACTGGATACATCTTCGGTAAGTTAAGTTTTTATTGTAGGTGTAGAAAATTGAGGCCCCCATTTCGTTATATAGGCACATCTTTTACAAATAATTTGTTCTGCACCAGAAGGACGCATTGTTCACTGATAGAATGTAAAGTTATTCGATTTTCTTTAAGGTTTGTATTTATTTATTATTATTATTAAAAGGGTGTTACAGTTTCCTCTAAATAAAAACAATAATAATAATAATAATAAACAAGACTGAGGTCCACGGCGACCGTTAGGCTTACCTTAAAACAGCACTGTATAAATTAAACTAACAATAATAGACCTAAATGTTTTGCAATGTACCTTCTTCGTTTGATACCTTCATGAGTATCTCTTCTTCCTGTTATTTACTCCTGATGTTTTTTTGGACATATCCATTCAATTGACTAAAAGATATTCTGGTAAATAAAGTATTAAAAAACACCAAGACATAGTTTGGTATTAATGTAAAAAAGATTCTGAACTGAAACGTGTGAATATGCCATAATTGTAGTATTCTGATAACTGATAATTGAAAATCTTAGCGACAGAGACAAATATAGACACTGACAGCTGTGAGCTGCCTCAAAACAAAGCAACGAAGGACGGAATTCAGACAGACATGAACAGACTGAAGATGTTTGTCCTAAGCTAAAAAATGAACCCTAAATTACTTATAATCAGAACAAGTAGTTCCGTGAAGAACCATAAGTTAGAGCCTATTTCCATGTATCCTATTGATCTTCTTTATTAATAAAATCTCCCGCCTATGAAAATGAACGCCATGTTTCATTGTTCTGTATGCAGGCCATAGAGTTATGCACCATTATGAAGATTATTACGTAGGTTCATTATTCAAACGTTAACTTCGATCGCATGATTAGGACACAAGAAATATAAAAAATCTATTTTAAAACTTCGCACAGCCACCTTCTTGGGGTTATGAAACCATTGAATTTAATTAGATGCCAGTAGATTTTGTATGAACATTTACGGTACCAAGTTTCACTGCTCTCAGATAATTAAATCGTGATTCAATTCAATTTAAATGTTTTAACTTTGCTTGGCCGTCATGTTGGTATTGTGGTCACCAGGTTATTGAAAGTTCAATCGGTGAACTTATATTAATAGCCTATATCTGCATACAACATATCAGTTTGATTGTTGCAATAGATTCGTAGATATTGAGAGCCGTCTAATTATTTCGGTTGGTCGCCATGTAGGAAAATGAAAATCCACAGCCTGCTTCCAGTCTCCGACCGGGTCTGGAATGGAATGAATGAAGCCCCCATCTAGCGGCGAGGATATGAACTGTGCCGGCTGCTGAAGCCTGTCGCACTCCTCTGGGGCAATGATTAAATGAATGACAGATGAAATGAAATGATAGTGGAGAGTGTTGCTGGAATGAAATTGACAGGGAAAACCGGAATACCCGGAGAAAAACCTGTCTGCCTCTGTTTTGTCCAGCACAGATCTCACATGGAGTGACCGGGATTTGAACCACGGACCCAGCGGTGAGAGGCCGGCGTGCTGCCGCCTAAGCCACGGAGCGCCATGTAGGATTGTTATATATTTAGGCCATACAGGTATGTGCCATTACATGCAAATTATTGCTTAGGTTCATACTTTTACTTTGATCGCATGATTAGGACACAAGAAATAAAAACTTAATTTTAAAATTTCGCACAGCCGCCATATTAAGGTTATGTAAACAATTGAACTAAATTGGATGTCAGTAGATTAGAATTTGTATAAACATTTACCGTTTCAAGTTTCACTGCGCTTGGATGGTTAAATCGCGTGAAATATCAATTAAAATGTTTCAAATTCTCTTGGTCGCCATATTAGTTTCGTACTTAACAGATTTCATATGCCTACAATCGAATAGGTTCTTTTTTTTAGCGTATGGCTTTTAGTGCCGGGAGTGTCCGAGGACATGTTCGGCTCGCCAGATTTGTAGCTGCTTCGAAGCGGACACCCAATGGGTGAGCTACTAGTACCGTCGCGTGTGGAGTGTTGTCTGGGGAGGAAAGTTTGAATGTAAGGGCAAGGAGTTGGAAGGTAGTGGCTGTGGCCTATAATTAGGGACCAACCCCGGCATTTGCCTGGAAGGAAGATGGGAAACCACAGAAGACCATCTTCAAGGTTGCCGGCGTGGGGGATTCGAACCTCCTCGCCTCCCGGATGTGAGCGACTGCCAGCAGTCATGCCGTAACGACCACGGCTAACTCACCCGGTTATCGAATAGGTAAACGTGTAGTAGAACCCATTATCACTGTACAAAATTTCAGGGTGATATCTGTTCCCGTTGCGGAGATGTAGAATGTCAGTGAAATATTTCGCGTGGCCCGCATGCTGAATTGGTGACACGTATCAAAATTTTAAAGACACGGTCGAGGTCGGACGAGGTGGTAGTATGTGCTTACCGAGTTTCATTGAAATCGGTCCGGCCGTTTAGATTTTATCAGGGGGGGGGGGGGGACACACACATGGACAAAAGGTGATCTCAAAAGCCAACTTTGTTTTTCATAAATGAAAATAGGCTAAACTATATGAACTCGTGCAGTAATAGTGGGTCCCCTCCTGGCTTCGCTACTGCTCCGACTCACCCAAAACATGTTGTGATCCCCCAGAATCCGAATGATCACTGAGCATCGTACCGTTGGGTATGATGGGAGATTGTCTCCCTGGGGTAATTTTGTTACATAAGGTCTTCCTGTCCATATTGATTATATGTTAGGAGATTAGCCGAGGCTAATTGGATTCACCTCTTACTTTTTTATATATTATATTTATTAAACACAATGTGTACTGAGAGAAAAAAAATGAAAAGTTACATTGTCGTGATTTTACCAATCTTTAGATAGCTCAATTAGTGACACAGTCCTATTTTTACATTCCTGCAGGTGATATTTCGGGCACCGTTCATTACATAGCTTACAGATGCAGCTGTCCTTAGGATCATGGTAGGTGCTTTCTGTGCAAATCTTTCCATCAAAATCGTGTACTGCAAATCGTGTGTACAGGTGTCGGAGTTGGAAGTTTGGTCCTTTCCAGCAGTCTGATGTCATTGCGTCTGTTTCTCTAATCCCCTCCGGTATCTGTCTTGCTTTGCTGCTCCTCTCTTCGATGAAGGTTGCATATGCTTGTGTCTCCGATAAACTAAAGCAGTGTTTTATGTCATTTACGAAGAGAGTTTCCTGCGCAAGGATATAAGCATAACTATTTCTTGTGAATTTTGAGATGGATAACACTCTTTTGAGGAAGCTAGATTTACCGCTTTCCAGCTTTCTTAGATTTCCGACCGTCAGGTAGTTCCAGATTAGTTGTATTCCATAGGTGGCCGTCGGCATGACTTTGATCTTGAATAGTGCCATTGCAATTGAAACTGACAGTAGTTGTAATTTGGGTATGTCATATATTGATTTTGCTGCAGCTGCTGTTCGTTCTTGTATGTGTAGTGATAACGTAATTCCCGTAGTTTGGAGGGTGACCCCCAAATATTTGAAATTTGTTACGAATTCTAAGGGAGAGTTGCCACAAGTGAAGGTAAGATGTATAAAATGTGGTCGCGCCTTACATGGTGAACAGACACCAACCAGGAACTCACTCAATATGAGACAGACACTTCTGGATTTTTTTCTGATATATGTAAGCCATATACCTTTTACTCGTAATCTCCTGAGCACGAGGAGGCCTCTTCCGCCATTGACACTGTTCCGAAGTACATCCACTCCACTATCAAAACCGTCGAGGACTTCACCGTAATCCTGGCAAGGGACCCTCATCAGCTGGGCCAACTGGACCTAGGTTTTTTAAAGAGGTTTTACTCCTCTATCACTCACCACTTTGTCCTGGCTTGTGACAGGCAGAGCCTGACTTCCCAGACATTGGCCCTACCTCGTACAGCAAGATTTCAATTTGGGTTTGTTCACATTATCTACGACGATGATAGGGAAAGTTATTTTCTTGTCTCAATTAAATGGTTATTTTCCCTAAATACTGTTCAAAACCCTGGATGGATACTATTCGTTATACTTACTATTTGTTTTAGTCGATTTTACCCTCCAGGTTGGGTTTTCCCACGGACTCAGCGAGGGATCCCATCATTACCGCCTCTACGGGCAGTGTCCTGGAGCTTGAAACATCTCGTCTGGGGGATACAACTGGGGAGAAGGGATCAGCACCTCACCCAGGCGGCCTCACCTGCAAAGCGAACAGGGTCCTCTTGAGGGATGGGAAGGGAGGGGAAGATCGGGAGGGATAGGCAAGGAAGAGGGAAGGAGGCGGCCGTGACCGTACGGTAGGTAACATCCCGGCTTTCCCCCGAAGGCGAAGTCGGAAACCTCGGAAACCACGGAAAACCACTTTGAGGATGGCTGAGGTGGGAATCGAACCCCCTCTACTCATTTGGACCACCCGGGGCTGAGTACATCCCGTCCCAGTCCTCATAACCACTTTTCAAATTTCGTGGGAGAGCCGGGAATCGAGCCCAGGACGTTCGGGGTGGCAGCTAATCACGCTGACCACTACGCAACGGAGGCGACTCTATTCGTGATTATTAGAATTTTAATAGTTCAATATTTATCCTAGAACAATAATAATAATATGACACGTTCTGTAATTACTGCCTTGCTGCGAGGCTCAGCGGTAACGTTCTCGCTTGCTGTCCCCAAGGTTGCAGGTTTGTATCCTGGCACAGTCAGCTGGCATTTGAGGGTGCGCAAATGCGAGGGAGCCGTGTCAGTAGATTTACTAGCACGTTGAAGATCCCCTTCGGAGCAAAATTCCGGCACCCCGGCTTATCGAAAAGCCAGAGTAGTTAAAAGGGACGTAAAACCAATAATGTTATAATTATCTGTATTTACTGTATGTTTGGGGCAGATGACCTCGTAGTTCCGCCCCTTAAAACCTCACTAACTAACTATTACTCTATGTGTATAGCAAGCGCTTTTCGCACAGAAGGAAATTATAGTTTTGGTCTGATGTATTTATTCGTGAGCCTACCCAGATAACAAATCTAGTTGTTATGTGGGTCGTCTGAGTGAGTCGGAGTTTTCCTTTAAACCAAGGTGGTCAAAATTTAGAACACTTGCTACCTTGAATATACACGATGCATTGCTTTCGTTCTACAGATCATTATGTCATCGTCCAATCTGGCTGCGTACCATCGGATAAGTACGGTCCTTTTCAGGACCAAATAAAAAATCACTCGTTGGAACAGATAGATATGCGTCCATAATACAGTACATCCACAATAAACGACATTAAGCAAAAGAACCTACTAGTTCGATGTTCGAACCTACTACAATGCGACTTCATTGACGCTACTCTAGCAATTCTTGTTTTAGCCACCATAGCTACCGAGAATCAGGGTGTAATGCTGGCACGTATTAAATCTATTCGTAGACACTTCCTGTCCATACGTAAGGAGGTGTTATTCGGAGCCCTGATCGTTTCAATCATGCATTATATAAAATAACACTGCCACTCAGGGGCGTATATAAGGGGGGGGGGGGCGATTTTTTTGGTCACATATATTATTTTTTATGAATAAAAACATTAAAAACCAATATAATCATGTACTGTTGCTACTAAGTGACGTATGGCAACGTTGCAAAGCAAGGCGAAGATAGAGCTATGTAAATAGTGTGACAATCTGTTTGCTCTGATCTTATGTGTAACAACATAACTTCTTGTTACTCTCCCGTGCCTTCGCTCTTATGAACGAACCAAGAACAGCAACAAGTGCGAAAAAGGTTTTTTCCCCTAACTTTTATACCCTTATCAAAATTTTGGCAAATTTGCCACTCTCTGTAGCTACTGCTACTGCCGAACGGAGTTTGAGTTGGTTGAAAACATACTTAAGAAATTCTACTTCTGAAAACAGACTCAACGGTCTAGTATTGTCATCTATTCACAGACACATACATCTCACTGATGATGAAGTTATAATCCGATTTGGTAATACTACAAGAAACCTTGACTTTATATTATAGTGTGAGTTGTAAATCAGAACAGTAACATTAATTCTTTCCATGTAAACACTACCAAGTGAGCAAGATGATTGTATTAATAAAAAGTATCCTAAAATGGTCTTAGTTGTGTTTGACATTAACCTAACATAAAGCATCACAACAAATTGTTTGAAAAAGTGATGCCAGATAGCCTTAAAACTCATCATTTTGCACCAAATTATACAAAAGTTTCCCAGAGAGAACCCCGGACCCCCTATTATTTCACCTATGCCATGCCCCCTAACCCCCGGTTGGGCACCCCCCGAAATAAAACTCTATATACGCCCCTGCTGCCACTATTGATATTTTCTACTATATTCGCGAGCATGTACTCAACGTAAAGTTGTACAATGGACGTAAAGGAGTAGGTACTAATGGTTTTAGGATGACTGTGATATACGCGTTAGTTGGGTTGCCTTCCTCTAAAAAAAATAAGGGGCTGGTGGACCACACTGTACAAATAGTTCATAATCCGTGCCATACAGCTTTTAGTAACCAAGATACAACTCCCATGGAATTGTTAGTAGTTGCCAACAATTAGGCATTCAAGAATAACACGTAACCATATGAATATATTGATATTATTTAAAATAAAATCAAAGAGAAGATGTGTTTTAGAGCGCTAATAGAATTTTTGCGAAGGAGATGGGAAAGAAGAAGGAATGAAAGAAATAAGGTATGATATTTACAATGCATCACTTCATAAATCCAGGTCCAAGTTTTTCAACCACACTACAGCACTTTCTGAAAGATGGAACAGGTCGATGGGGCTTCCGGATTGCGACATTGCAAATTCTAGTTCAGTTTTAGCATTACAGACGGATACGGCTTCCTGATTGGCCGTTCGGACGAAACAGGGCATGTGATTAGTTACAGGGTGGAACCTATCAGCGATGCCGTTCCAAAATGAAAATGTTTAACGCTTGCTTTTTCAGAATTTCGTATAACCTTGTTATCAACTAACGTTTTAACTTCGTAATTTGTTACTATATACTGTATCGTGTGTTTTTCCGTATCTTTAACTCAATCAATTTCCAGTAGTATGTAGTTAAATGCATGCACCATTGCATCTATTTAATAGTTCATTTTTGCTGCACAAGTGCGAAGTAGCCTAGTTTTATCATAGCCTATATCTCCAGATTTCAAGTGGTTTTACATGAGAGGTGGCTAATGTTTAATTCCCCACTGCCTCACTACTGATGTATGGATGGCGACCACAGGTCGTAAGGCGGACTTTTCGTTTGGGAATGAAAATTAGATGTCAATTCATTTGAGGGGCTTAGGACATTTTGGTCAGCAGCCGCGTGTCGAACTTGTCTGACAACCTACATTCCTGTGATGACTTAGTGTGCGTAACTTTTAAGGACAGGGATGGGAAATACGCCTCGGGACTTTAAGGCATTTGGATGGAGTAGAAACACTTAAGATAGCTATTGTCAGCTCCGGAATTCGAACCTCTGATGACCGGACGTTCTGCCCTCGCAGTGTGGGGTGAAAATTACTATCAAGCTATTTCCAGGTGATCTTGATAAAATCGGGTTTAATTCTCCACTGTAGCCCACACTTTTTAAAATAAAATATTTAATACTACAGGTATTATATTCTATAGGCAACTTCCTCAATCCTTCGTTACACGATTATCTTCTAAGAATATTCACTTGGTTTAAATACATCTAATTCCTGGTTTATTTATATACAGTATATATATTCTCCTGCACTGAATTCTTTCTTTTTTTTGCTCCTATACAGCTGTCCTTTGACCCCCCCGCCCCACTACCTGTGAGACTAAGGTAGCCTATCTGTACAGAGATAAAACTAAAGGGGAGCAAAATTGGCAAATTTTTGGGGAGAGCTTCATTCTGCATTATTTTTCAACCTAGGTCACATTAGCAAATATGATGCAATTTGATGACATTCAGTACAATAAAAATAAAAACAATCTTAACTAAGTAAAGATTGGGCCTCGTTAGATTTCAGTGAAATAATGGCTCTTGAGCAAAGGAGGATCAAACTAGACAAGGCATACTACGCTTGCAGAAAACTGTAAGTCTCGAAACATCAGTCGATGAATGTCAAACTAAGACACTATAATGCAGCAGTCAGACCAATGCTTGATTTGTAATAACTGAGGTATAGGTAGGCCTACCGTGGGCTACCGGGTGGTAGTGGGAGGGGCTTTATGGAATATTGAAATATAGAGTTCTAAAACCGATATTTTTACGCTTTTCTGAACACCTTTAAAAATTACTCAGCGGACAAAATAGCCATCTATCCTCTGTGAGCTGCCAGAATAGGAGATTGACAGTTCTCGCCTCGCCATGTGATCAGAGTACAAGGTTGCCAAACAGTTAGAATAACAAGTAATCACACTGTACAAGCCAGTGACAAAGCTAACCAGACACTGACGCATGTGGGCTGTGATATTATGACATCAACTATGCGAACATGGATTGGTCAAGAGGCAGAGGGGTGATGGCTGAAGTGGAATTTCCGGTCAAATGTCAATACCCTTCAGGCAGCTCACAGAGCATAATTTTGACTGCAATTTTAAATTAAATCGAGACCGCTGTAGTATATTTTTTCTTACCATAGCCATTGGCCTATATTAAATTTTAATGTAGGCCAACTGTAACTTACTGTACATTATTTCAACTTTTATTTTACGTAATTTAAAAAATTAAATACAGTTGGTTTGAAAATACACACATGTTCACCAAGAATCTTTTATTTCTTATTTCATAATTTTGTCTTCACCGTTTTCTGAAATAATTATTTATTATAAAAGGTACTGTGCTTGAAAATGTTTTACCTCACAGTTTATAAAATTGTTCAAAGTTTAGAAAAATTTTCTTTGTACGTGCCTCCTCTCTCTCTCTCACCTTGCTGTTAGTATCCAGACCGGAGTGCTGTCTCCGAAGCATCCAAGATTCCACGTACTTTGAAGTACAGTCCAGACAAAGACCACGTTGACCTTGACTTACGGCTAACGTTCCACAGTTCTAAAAATTATGTTATAGCCTACTGTATATTCGACTTTTCCCCCGATCAGAGGTTACGGTACTGTGTACCGTCACAAATCTAGCCCTGAGTTAGTCCATCAATCCTCTTCGCAGCTGAGTGCCTGTTTCTAACTAAGAACACACCCGTAAGGGCACTCGAGGTACAGGAAAGGAAATTATTGTGGGAAATAGTGGGACCAAGGATCATGCCAGATGGAAGACGAAGGTACAAACCAAATTGCGAACTCTATAAAACACCAGGAAAACCTCACCGATGCCATCAGGAGACGCCTGGCTTTCTACGGCCACCTGTACAGAACGGACCACCACAGTCTGTCTTGTAAGATCTTCAAGGTAGCCAAGAGGGGTAAGCCACTGGGTCCTTGTGGATCAAACAAGTTGAGAAGGATCTTGCTGAACGTAATATTCAGCAAGACACAATAAATTACAGGAGTCGCTACCGTCTGACAGTTGAAACCAAGCCTTTCCTCACATCCATTACAGAAGTTAACCACAACGCATTCAGGAAATGTTCCGAGGCATGCAAGATAAAGTTCAGCAAGAAAATGAAAGATTACTGTTCCAATAGAAAGGCTCAAGATTCCAGGTAAAAAGCAGCTGCCAAACAATCCACCAAAAACACCAGAATTGGGAGACAACAGCACAGTGGTCCATAGGTGGCCCAAACGAATGAATATACATAATATAATTATGTAAACAAATATGGATGCCACATTCGGTGTTGCAACTTACATCATTTAACTCCAAAATGTCGCCAAACAAACCCATGTGATTGTATCCTAAAGTAACCAAAATAAATAAGACCTTCCATGAAGTTGTGAGGAAGTCCTTGCTCAAGTTAGGGACATCTTGTTCATCAGTCCTCAAACTTTGCTTTTCTAAATTGCCTTTTAAACCACTATATAAAAATATTAATAAGTTACTTACTTAAGGTTTTTCCAGTTTTGCTGGGGAGCTATAGATGAACATGTACTCTTCTTCTTATACATTTTTATAATTGATCCAAAAATGTTGACTCCTGTTATACAGCATATTTAAGATGAATGTTCAGAGAAGGATTCAGGAGTAGGAGAGAAATAAAATAGTACGTACCGGTATTTGCTTAATATGTCTTTATTTTTGTAAAATGTTCATTTCTTGCATGTATAGGCCATGGAGGCAGAATTGAGACAAGCTGTTGAAGCCTAATGGCACCTCCCCTTTGAGATACTATAAGATGGTTGTTCTGATGCTTAAGCCAAAAACCACTCCAATTAGTCTTGGATTTTAGGGGCACAAAACTGCAATGACAACTTGAAGATTTCTTCTTGGAAAGGTAAAATACAGTTGTCATTGTCGATTGATTTAGGGGCTTTGTAACATCGTGGTCGTGTAGACCGATGTACTTGGATGAATGTGGAATTTGTTTGATAACCTGTATTATTGTGATGTCAGTACTAGTGTGTATTTGTAAATCAGATGAAGATTGGAAAGAAGGCTGCTGTGGCCATAAGTTAGGAACCATCCTGGCATTTGCCTGGATTGGAAATGGCGAAACCACTTCCAGGATGGCTGAGGTAGGAATCGAAAACACCCCTTCTCAGCTTTGCCTCTCGAGGTTGAGTGTATCCTGTTCCAGCCCTCAGACCAGAATTAAATATCTTGCCAGAGCCGGGAATCAAACCCGGACCTCCGAGCTGACATGGTGGCATCCATGATGTCATGGACAACACTATAGGTTTAAACAATGCATGCATGTTAACCCACTAGTGGTCACTATATGAGCGAAATGCTCACAGCTGTTGAAAATTAGCTTGTGTTTTAAACATCATGTGGTTTTGAACTTGAATGTCGGTATACCTTTCCACTTTGAGGGGAGGACGGATGCATTGTCACTTGCTTCCATGACCTTGTGAAGATACAGGAAGGGAGAAATTAAAACCTTCCCTCAGCAGTCACATTGGCACTAATTTCTGTGCGGTAAAGTTTCATGGTTGTAACAGTGTTCTTCAAACTTATCAAAATTTGGTTCAGTTATTGAGTGACAATGAATTCAAGTTGTGCCTTTTTAGTTTGGTTTGGTGAAACTCCATGTGATTAGATCGAGGGCAAAAATAGTGACACTGACTGTGGATGTGAATACAATGAACATAAATATCCAACTGCTACGACGTGTCAGTTCCAGAGTATTCCAGGGTACCAATAAGAATGAGACGGTTTTACCTGTATTTGATTTTAAAAAAGAAAAGAGAATATCTTGCCGTTTACATAAGATTGTAAAACCTTAGTTCTAAGTGTTTAAATTTTGTGAGATGCTTTCTTACTGTTTCAATTTGGAAATACATTAACGCATGAAATCAGTTGCTATGTATTATATAAACAAGTCATATGATAGTGTGAGCACCTTGCTCAACGAGCGACTACTAGCGTAACTTTCGTTCTAGCGACCAATGGTGGGTTAGATTCTGTGTGTTCATAAGGCTTTACATACAAACACAAACCTAACATGGGGCTTAATGCCCCAGAGCCCCTTGCTCTTAGTACAAGGAGTAATTTTCGTCCGGACAGTGGTATAACCTAGTAGCATCCAATGGTGGGTTATTTTCTCTGAGTTAATAAGGCTTTACATACAAACACAAACCTAATATGGGGCTTATGCCCCAGAGCCCCTTGCACATAGTACATGGAGCAATTTTCGTCTGGACAGTGGTCTAACCTAGAAGTGACCAATGGGTTTGTCTCACCAAGGTTTTAGAAGAGTACAGTGCAACTTTCCAATTGAATTGGGCAACTAAAAGTGATGTATGAACATTCGTAACTCACCACACCTTGCAATTGAACACATGTAACTATATAGGCAAGTAACGAAGCACTCTTTGAAACCTCATACAGCCAACAAATATGGCAATTCAAGCCAAAACATCAAACTAACGATGATCAATGTTCGCATGTCATCCATGACGTCACCGACTACACTAAAAATTTCCCCTAGACAGGTACGTATCGTGCTTGTACGAAAACTATAACACAATGACTTACGGGGCGTGGTGGCGCAGCGGTCAAGCTGTTGGCCTCTCACCAAGGTGGACCGGGTTCGATTCTTGGTCAATGCATGTGAGATTTTCGATGTGAAATGCCATATCCTGTGGTACGGATTCCATGTTAAAAGGAGGTCCCATGGCTCATGATCTCGAGATTAACAGTCACGTAAACTACAACCTTCCTTACAATGACTTACATGGTTTCACACACTCACTAAACCCTACGTCTAACCACCGCATGGCAAGAATTATGTCGCTAGCCTAGGGCATACAGTTTACGCCACTGATTTTGGCTGGTCAGCCCCAGCCCTGTGCATTCGTACAAAGGACAGCCTGCGAGCCTCAGCGATGTGCAATTGGTACGCGAGTTTTTGTAGCGAGATAAGCTGGACGGTGTCAAAATCGTGCTGCATGCTCTGCTGATGAATAAATGAAATGCAGTAGTTGACGATTATTTATCGTAGTTACTTCTAGTTCATTGTGTACGTGTTGGGGAACTTATAGAGAAGATTTTATTAGTGTTCAATCAAAACTTCGTGGCAAACAAATAATGTGCATTTGTTTATGAAAAGTGAAGGAGCGTCGGGTGAGGTCTTAATTACAGGATAGAATGGTAGCTGCAACAAAAGTACCAGAGAGGACCTTTACAAGGATTATTAAAGAAGGAAGTAACAGTGAGGAACAGATTACCTCGTTTGGAACATCATGAAGGGCCCATCAGGTACGCAGTTGCATCATTGATATTGATGATTTTGATAAATGTGTTATTTGGCTACAAATGCATCAGCGTAATTAAAGTGATTGTCGTCTTTAACCTCAATTCTAACAGCTAACGGTCTCTGAGGAATGGAGGGGTGTCGTATTTCAACAATCTTAAAATGCCAATGATTAAAGTCGTGCTCGAACCTACTATGGTATCTCTTGGTATGGAAGCTGCCTACAATCCCTACGTCTTGTATCACATTCAATATCATCATTCTGTGACGAAGCACTCGGTGCTGCATTGATCTAAATAAGAGGCGTGACACGTCAGCCGTTCGTTTATCTCAACGGCTGATTATTTTGGCTATCAAACTACGGTCTAACTTGTGAACTACGAGGTTCATTTTGAGGGTTTTATTACGCAGGTCAACTAAATTAACATACACTCGTATAATTTTCTGGGTATGGCGACGTTATTTTATTTTTAGTTGTGATCAAAATGATGGACTGAAGATAAAATTCCAATCAGCTGGCGAGAATCCAGACTACCAGCGGAGCACATGCTCTAAGCATGTCTCTTGTCAGCTGGTTCTACTAAACATTTTAATGTGCGAGCTCTCACAGCCACCTGCCCAAAATGGTGGTGTAAACTGTAACCTAGTCCTACCCTAATTGCCACATGGCAAGAATTGCTGGTAATGGTCCTCACCTAACCGCCTCACAATGAGAATTATTACCACACTTAGTAATTTCAATGTTTTACCGATTAAAATGTGTTTCTTAAATCTCACCATATTGGACTTAAACAGATGTCTAAAGTTTGCCGTAAATACTTCACAGGCAGTGTCAGTCATGTACACTGTAAGTAGTACACTTACTTAACAATAAAATAGACAATTTTTTGATGCCGCAAAATTTTCACATGATTTCTTCTTAAATACCGTACATGTTTTCTTTATATTCTGTGCATTAGCGTTCGCGTGTATGCTTGGATGTACCCCATGGCGGCCATTAAAAGATGTGCGATGATGGTAACACTGAATGAAGTACCACTTGTTGATAAAATTTTCTTAAAGTACTGAAATTAGCCAAAATACCTTTTTTAATGAAGAAAAAGAAATCAGGGAATGATTAAGTAATAAATGATTACTCCTCCGCAGCCCATAAGCCACCTGCCTTCCCTTATTTAGATCACGACTTACATAGTAAATCTCCAGTTGTGTCCGCCATTATGCGCATGAGTTACCATCAAGTACAGTATTGCAAACCACACGCTTACGGAACTACAGTGTATATTTTTCTAATAGTAAAATTTGTTGAATATAGATCAATGGATTTTGACAATGGTTACAGCCCAACACATCCAATCCAATGGTTTTTAATGGTTACAGCCTAACTCATCCAGATCAATGGTTACAGCCTAACACGTCCAATCCAATGGTTTTTGACAATGGTTAGAGCTTAATGTGTCGTCAACAGTGCCCCGCAAGTATCCCGCGGCCAAGCTCTCACCTCAACCCAACCATTCTATCCTTGGTTTTGTCCAATCCAATGGGTCTTGACAAAGGTTTTAGTCTGAGGGCCGCGTTAGCCATATATACGCCCCTGATTTTAGCCATGCACAGTGGGGTAGTTAAAAGGGACATAAAACCAATAACATTATTAGCTACTGTGGCTTTTAGAGACGCCGGGTGCTGGAATTTCGCCCCAAAGGCGATCTTTAACGTGCCAGTAAATATACTGACACGGCTCCCTCACATTTGCGCACCCTCAAATGCCAGCTAACTGCGCCAGGATTCAATCCTGCAACCTTGATCACAGCAATCGAGAACGCTACCAAGTGGGAGTAGTTGTGGTGTATTTTGTATCCCATATGTCGGCAACTAGTGACGTCAATGTGTGCGCTTTGGCAACAGCTTAACATACAGTACTAAATACGCTGTTGAACATGACTGCCGTTGTTAAATGACCAATACATAAAAACACATACTGTATTTACATAATTTAGCACATATATCCGGTGCGGTCGGTGCCGAAGTGACCAAGGTTAGTACAGTATAACCCCTCAAATCCGAACTAATAGGGGCTGTAGCCTGTTCGGATTAGCCGAAATATATCCATAACATAATGACCAGCCCTCGTTACGGTATAGGACTGTACATTGAGCGAGACAGACTGGTTTGGCGCAAACAGCGAACATGAAATAATGAGTCTGGTCCAATGTGAACATGACGGCAATGTAGCTAATGACAGTGAGGAAGAAGAAACTTCGGCAGACATGTGACTTATACTGAAGCTGCATCTGCTGTTGACATCGCATTGCGCTCCGTAGAACAACACGCAGCAGCCATGCCAAACGATGTCATCCTAGTGCAACGCTGGCGCGCAATTGCAGCCGCGGGGAGGTTTTCGTCACTTCTACAATATTGAAGATAACTGATTTCAAGTGAAAGATTAAGTGATATTTTGTGTGTTTCTATTGCTATTTCATTGTTTTAGCAAAGTGATTACCTACGGAATAATAATAAACAACGTTTCCGTTTCTCAATCCTGAATGGGATAAGTAGTCTATGTAGGCACTTTTGCACTATGCTAACTGTACTTCTTGATTATTTGTCAACTAATTATGTAAAATGCGGTCATACTGCTGAGTATATGATTGTTGTATGACTAAATAAATAAGTTTATCTTTTTTGCGTGTATTTTTTCAAACTTCAAATTGTCGAAAGATCCTCGTTCGGATTACCCGGGATTTCGGATTTCCGGGGTTCGGATATGAGGGGTTTCACTGTAGTTACAATTTATAATATCCCCCCCCCCCCCCCCAGAAGATGAAATTATGTGTGAAAATTATGTATTATCAAAAAGAAAGCAAAAAAGAAAAGAGTGATACCTTATTCAAAATTAATGTACGGTACAAATAGTCTTGTGAGGCAAAACTGAGAAGAGCTTGATTCGATAAGCTATCCCAGGAATGGTTTTCCGTGCTTCCCACTTCTACTCCACGCAAATGCTGGGAAGGTTCCTAATTTTAGTCCACAGCTGCCTCCTTTCCAATCTCAGTTTATTATTTATGCACGACGTATCACTCTTTTCCTTTTCGCTTCAATTTCGACAATATATCAGTTTAATACCTTATTTTATCTTTTGGGGGGACGTTATCAATTTTAACTACTATCCTTGATCACTTTTGCACCGACTGCACCCGATATATGTGCTAAATCATGTAAATATGCGTTATATTTGACAACCGGAGCCATATTAGTCAGATATTTTTCAGTATGTGAAACTGCCGCAGTGATCACTCACGAGGTGCACACATTGACGTCAGTAGTTGCCAACATGTCCGGTACAAAATACACCAGACGACACACGTAACGTTGTAATTGTGTGAAAAAAGAAATAATTGGGCTTTTGTGAATTATTTGCATTTGCAAATAATGTATGTATGTGGCAATGGTGCCAACTTCACTTTACCGGAATCCCCTGTGCAAGGTTTGGGACTGTCTGGACGAAAAATACTGATTGCACAACAAGCAAGGGGGTCTGAGCCGTAAGCCTCAGGTTAGGTTTGATTTGTATGTAGAACAGTATTGGTTTGGATGAAATTAAAAAGCGTGAATTATTACAGTGGCAAAACGCAACAATAATCACACATTCATTGTGGTGTCTCTGTAACAGCTTCAGCAACTCTTTGCAATCATTGTAATTTTTTTTCTTCAAGGTACCGCGCATATACGAAGTAGTACCTTAAATGTGGGGTTGGCAATATTGTATTAGTGCATAATCAAAGGTGAAAATGGCGGACACAGCTGGAATTTAATGTATATAAGTCGTGATCCTATTTGGGACAGCGGGCGGGTTATAGACAGCGGAGTACTAAACATCTATAACTACATTATATCCAGATATTTTCCTGACCATTACTACAGATATTTGGTTAATTTTCATACTTTAGAAACGTTATGACGGAGTCATACGTCATGCACTGCTACCCTAGTTTTAATTGCATGTACATATATGAATACAAACCACAATGTCACACATTATACACACAGACCCAAGTACACAGGGTTACATTACCATGATGTTACATAGCTCTTCTGTGTAATAGCAGGAGGTACCACAATCAGTCGCAACCATTTCTGAAACAGATGGAAATTCAATGTTTAAAGTTTTTTATCTGCCTACTAGCCTATCGAGTATATGAGAATCAACTACCTGAAAGAAATGCCACAGAATACAGACACAAGCAATAGTTACTGTGCCATGCAAAGCGTCAATCATACTTCCTAGTTAACAAATAGCATTGCTCCCTGTAAAATGTGTTAAATCGTATCTAAGAGCAAAGTCGTGTCCAAGTGACATGTGAATAATGGATTTATCACATTGGGATGGATTCAGGCCACATTCCATAAACAATTTGTGGTTCAATTACACACGGAAATATGACTTGTGGAAGTCAAAAGATAAAAGGATAATTCAAACTAAGAATATGTTGCTAAGTGTAGATTTTGGTGCGCTATATTGTGACCGTCAGCCGGGTGGCAACGGCACATATTTGTGAGTGACCTTCAGAAGTCCTCCGGTAAAGCTGTCGGGATAGCCAACAACCGCGATGACTCTCCTAACATCTCCCCCGTCGGACCTTTAAAAGTTTGCCGTGAGGATCAGGTGAACTTCCTAACAATAGGCCAATGCGGCACGAGGTTCCATAGTCCACGGGGAGCGTGGTACATGGTTGCGATGGTCAAAGACGGCCTAAGGAAAGGTTCACCTCAAAAACTTGACTGTGAAATTAAACATCCAGGCTTATGTAAAACACCGTGAAAATTTATTGTAGATTTCCACAAACCCCTATCCTAGTTCGGAGGGTTATATTCGGCTAATCCGCAAGCTAAAAGTTAATGATAATAAAAGTTCAAGTCCCGAACAATGAAGTTACATTAACCCTCGCGAAAGATCTAATACACAATAAGTAAGCAACAGCAACAACGCTGGGTAAATGGTACGACGCAAAATCCCTAATACAAGTTACATGATCAAGCTAATATGAAGTTACATTTAAGTGAAGGAGCAAAGCAAAGCTAAGTTATGGTGGTACCATTTCCACATTTACATTTAACTTTTCTAGCTAAGTCCTATCAGTTAACATTCAAAGTTACGGCGGTGACGTCCGTAATAGCAAAACAGTTACAATACAAAGCTAAGTGTACAGCCATTTAAAAACAATTAATCTAATCAACAATCATGTGCTAAATAGCACGCAATAAAGGTAACATGGGGAAAAATACAGTTTCATGACATCAATAATTATAGTACAACACAGTTTTTATTATAATGCCTTCCTGCCCCATGGTTAACTCTTTGTAAACCATTGTTATCTAGCTTGATAGTAATGTCGGTGATAGCGTAGTTAAAACCACGTCTGACAATCACATGGCCTGCGCTCCACACACTATGAACTAATGGTTCATGTGTGCGCCAGGTCACAACAAAAATGTCTACAGTCTTCGTCGTTTCCAATAAAGGAAATCCCTTCATCTGCACGGCCATGTCAGCAGGTTCAAATGTAATAATGTCAAAGTTTAAATGGAAATAATATGTTAGTTAGATCTTGTTTAAAACAATTATGCGGATGATGTTTATTATGTCGGTTTATGTTCCTTCCGTAGGTTTATGGCGTATTCTGACAAAGGCCTGACAAGGAGTAGTCTTCTAAAGATCATTCTCCCGCAGCAAAACATCGACTCAATAGTCGGAAAACTCAACGAGCAAACTCGGCTCGGACTCACAATAACATGAGTTATCAGCGGTAAATACCTCGCTTTCAACAACTCTCATAATAATGCCCCATAACAACAACAGATGCGCGACTTACAACAATGGCACGTCTTACTCACTCAAGGCACATAATATCATGGGTTACCTGCGGCAAAAACCTCGCATTTAATAACCAAATTGCCTTCATTATAATTTGCCTCTCTCAAGAGGATCGCCAACAATGCATAAAGAAGCCTGACAACCCTGGACATGTCGAAATGACATTCCTCGCAGCAAAATATCTAACTAACAGTATGAAAATCCAAGAAAAACAAATGAACAAAAATACAGTAAGAAACACTGGGTTTCATGAGCAATAGCTGCATTGAAAGAAAGAGGTGAATGAAATCAACATTCTGTCCTATGTTATCGTAGTTCTGTCTCGCTTTCAAGCATTTGTTTTCAAGGTTACTGGGTCAACAAACCAGTTTATTGGTGACAACTTCACAAATTGCAGTCCTTCACTGACCACATTTTTCAACAGGCAAGGCCGGCTAGTTTTAACATTATATAATACCGTAATATTTGGCCTTGTCATTCTTAGCATATGCTTGGTTCAAAAACCTTATAGAATCCGTGTGCTAAACACGTTACAATTTAACTGTACAATAAAGTATCGCAGTCCTTCATTTCAAAGAATAGTAAATCACAGACATAACAGCATGTCTCACTAACACCTGTGTCCTCATGACAGAAACAAAGTAGTAACAAATTGATAAATATGGCACAGATCTGCAACTCTAGACCTGCATAACGATGCGATAGTGCACTTAGTTCGATGCTTGACATCTACACTTTCTCCAAAATAATAAATCTGTCAGTATTTGACTATAAATTGGCTTCTGAGCGCTTTCAAAAATGAAAATACGGCATATTTTTTATAAAACTGGAAACTACAGTTGGTTTCCTAACGATACGACCTATCTAACGAGGTCATAAGTCTCAACAGACTGGTTGCAAAGATTGCAGTTAAATAAAGTGACGATGACATCTGAATGAAACCACGGATAAATATCCTACACATGGCTGAGCGAAATAGCTGCAAATGATTACAGTCATGTTTGGCAGTGGGTCGGCTATAACGTGGTACGACGTCCATCAGGACGGCACCAGGGTTAACCAAAACTGGTCTACCCCACAGGGTGACTCACAATGACTGAAATAAACAACAATTATACTAATTACAACCCTACCTAGCAAATGGCTGACACATAAGTGCGGTTGATTCACCAAAAAAAACTACGAAATCTAAATATACCATCGCGGACTATTACAAAAGAAAGGGTGCCCAAACTCACGACTTTAGGTAGCTCTCACATCGGCTCAGACATTCATCGACCAGGGTCGCGAAAAACTCTGCTTGGCTCTCCAGCATGGTCCTGTCCTCCACGGATTCACCAATCTGGACCTCCCAAGCAACCAGGGTTCGTTCGCCTCCGGATGATGGTCTCCCAAAAAGGTCTGGAATGTGCCTGGAAGTCGGCATCCACGTTCCTTCGTCTGCGTCCTCGGCATCCTGACGTTCCATCAAGCTGGTGGTCTCCATCACGACGTCTCCCTCATACCGGAATGGTATTAGCCCATAGTCGTCTTCTTCACCATGGCGTGGAAAAGTTCAATGTCTTGCATGATGTCGAAAATGTCGAAATATCTCGTTCCTCTCGGCGTTTTGGCGTGATTATTGTGGACGATGCAAATAATAGTGTTCTCCACAGTATTTTGTAGTTTTCAGCCTGTTGATCCTCAAGATTCAACACGATGCGATGCTTTGCTTGTTAGCACGTGCAATTGTATCACGTTTTATCAATCACGTGGCATCCGCGATAAAATTGATATTTTCAATTCAGAATTTCCGTAGCAATAATGTTGTGATCGTTGGCAGTAATAATCACGTCGTCTTGGCACAATTATCAGACGATAACTCTTATATTTTCGGCGTGGCACTTTGCCCTTCCACTTACACGTGGGAAAAATATCTGGCGTATGGCACCAATTACAGTTTGTAGAAAATATTGCCTAATATGGCCTTTCGTAGAACAATAATATGTCCACGATGTGTGACAACGTTAGTATAGTTATTTTCAACACACGATGCAGTCGGATGCTCACTTGAGCACAAAAATATTTATAATGTCCACGTCGCGACGGACGGATACTCGAAACACGCCTGTCGGGCGTCAGATCTCCAGATGTAGTGTCGTCACTGACTTTCACTCGGAAGTAGGTCGCCAAAACGAAGTCATTGAGCGACTACTTTCATAGCTCCTTGCGTATCTGCAAGTGTTATACCTTACCAAAAACGTAATAATCATTCACCAAAATGATTCAATAATACAGAATGACGAATTAGAATATTTTGAGTCTTGTGAAAGGATAAAAATGATTAACAAGACCTCCAAAGTCAAAAATGCAATTGAGCGCTACTTCAAAGAGTATAGCATGAGCTCTCCGCTCCACGTGGTATTCTGGGTATGTTCAAAAGTACTACATCCCATAATAATTATTCCGTCACAAAAATATCGCATGAACCATAGCTCAGCGGGTTCATCTGCCTCTCCGTCGTTTCAAAGAAAATGTTGGGACGACATTTTATTTGCCTCCATAATTCATTCATGTGTGATATTTTTTTTAGATTGGCGGCGTTGAAAGTTCCAATACGTTCTCCAGTTCTGATGTCTTCAATGACATAACTCCCAATATTCAACGGCTGTCTAACACGACTAGGGCCGCAATACAAGGAAAGAAATTTCCCGTATACGCGGTCAATTGGATTAGAAATTCCGGGTCTCCTTATAAGGATAAGGTCTCCCTCCTCAAGTGGTTCTCTGAATCTCTGGCGTCTTGTTCTCCTCAAGCGTTTGGCAGCTTGTCTGTCTAAAGTTTCTCTAGCAGCTAACAGTCTGCTGGCATGCGATGGTTGTAAACAAGGTGAATTTACAATCACGCGGTTCCAGACTCTCAGTGGCATCTGGTTCATATGCAGGACCAAAGGTATTTGACCAGTGCTTTCATGCACAGTAGAATTAATGCATTTTGCCATCAAAACAAGGACTTCAGTCCATCGCCAGTGTTCCTCCTGACAATACAAACGACAAAATTTTGCAATAGTGGACATAACGCATTCCGCTGGATTGCTCTCAGGGTGTCTTATCGATGACAAAAGATGACCAATCTCTAGTTCCTCCATAGCGTTGGCGAATTCTGCAGAAGTACATTGCGATCCGTGGTCAGTTAATAAGAATTGTGGCTTCCCTGCCTCCGGTATCACTTGTCGTCTTATTCGCTGGATAATTTGATGTGCATTAGCCTTCTGAATAGGATGGAGCATTGTGTATTTTGTAAACACATCTATGGTGACTACAATGTAACGATTCCCACGACGGGCTTTAGGTATAGGACCGTAAAGATCTTGTGTGTACAACTCTCTGGGTTGAGTTGGTAGTATAGGTCTAGGTGGTTCTCTCAATAAGTGTGACGTGTATTTGTTCCGCTGGCATGCGTCACAAGCACGTAAACACCCTCTGACAGTGGTTCCTAACCTTTTCCAGGTGAACGACTCATTAATGGTGGCAATGGTCTTGTCCGTTCCACCGTGACCAATAGACAAATGTACCATGAGAATGACAGATTCCTGGTACCTTCTGGGAATAACTGTACGCAGTTGGATGTGATCTTCGTCCACAAATTTATACAAAACGCGACGGTAAATCAGATAGTCATCTGCTATGGCAGCAATCCTTGCATAAAGCTCATCCTGAGGATCCATCTTCGTTCAAGAAATCGAATGATGTGTCTAAGTTCCTCTTCACGTCTCTGTCCTTCGGGCAGATAACGAAGTCGGCGAAGGTGTTCTTCGCATTCTCCCTCGATGTCAATGGCATTAATAGAAGTTTGAGGATTCCGGCTGAGGATGTCGGCCAATACATTCTCTCTGCCTGGTTTGTAAACAATCTCCAGATCGAACTGTTGGAGAAAAAGAGTCCATCTAGTGATCCTGTCACTTGCCAGACTTGTTCGTAGGATGAAGGTCAAAGCGTGGTGATCGGTTCTTACGACAATCTTCTGGCCTATCAAAAGTTTCTGCCAGTACTCTAATGCATAGACGACGGCTAGTGCTTCTATTTCTGTTGTAAAATAGTGAGATTCGTGAGCTCTTAAACGTCTGCTCAAGAAAGCGATGTAGTGACGTTTCTTATCATCGTCCTCCTGCAATAATATAGCTCCAATACCAATGGCTGATGCGTCTGTTTCAAGGATGACATTGCGTGAATAATCAGGATATTCCAACTGGATAGAATTCGCTAGCATCTCCTTAGCCTTCTGGAATGCTGTCTCACACTCATCATTCCAATTCCATCTACAGTTCTTTTTCAGCAGACCTTGAAGTGGTGCAACAGTCTCTGAGTATCGCTCACAATGAGCAGCAAAAAATTGTAGTATTCCCAAAAATTGTCTCACGTGCTTCACACGGGTTGGCGTTGGAAAAGCGGCGACAGTTCTGATTTTTGCTGGATTCGGTCGGTATCCATCTCCATTAATAATATGTCCAACAAAATTTACTTCTCTTTGCAGAAATCTGCACTTGTCAAACTTGACCTTGAAATTGGCCTGTCGAAGATTTTCAAAAACAAGGCGTAGGGTAGCCAAATGCTCTTCCTCTTGTTTCAGAAGCGATGATTATGTCGTCCACATAACATATTACTTTCTCTTTTACCTCTGGAGCTAACTTAGCATCTAGTGCTCTAATCAAAGCAGATCCAGCATTCTTCAAACCAAATGGTAACTTGCAGAAGACATAGGTGGTTTGATCAAATAAGAAGCCAGTGTACTTCTGAGTATGCTCGGACAGTTTGATGTGATAATATGATTGTACAAGGTCCAATGATGAGAAAATTTTCTTCCCTTTAAACTTCCTAAGGAGGTCCCTAATCTTAGGCGGTCTGTCGTGCTCGGGAGCCAGGCGTTCGTTTAAAGCTCTTGCGTCGAGACAAAGCCTCAAACTTCCATCAACCTTAACCACAGGTATAATTGGATTCAGAAAAGGAGTCGGTGACTTCTTAATCGTGCCTGCTACTTCCATCTCATGGATCTTCCTTGCAGCTTCCTCGCGGTGTTTTTCAGCAATCGGGTAAATTTTCTTCTGAAATGGAGAGTCGTCTAATAAAATGAGGTCATATTCATAATTCATAATTTCGCCAGGAGCAGTATCGAATATGTCCCAATATTCATTTAGTGTAGTAGCCAAATTCTCTTGCATGGTTGTGGATATTAATCCTGCCTCTCCGTCGGCATCAAGTGTTTCCTCAGTTTCCTTGCTATTAAGTTGCTCGACAACGTCGACTTCGGACAGGAATTCCGGTTCATCTACCACAAGGTTCATCTCTATAGGTTCGTTCGGTTTAAATTCGACAGTATTGCGTCCCATGTCGATAATACCGTCATACTTCCTCATGAAATCAGCCCCTAGTATGACATCATGATGCAAACCTTTCATAACTAAGAATTCGTGCAAATACACGTGGCTTGTGATTCTCAATGTTCACAAAACCTGTATCTTGCACGTCACAACCCGGTCAGGTATCACTCCTCTGACACGAATAGCGGAAACAGGCAGCTCTGTCACCTCAGAGTTAGCCTTCACCTTAGCATAGCAATCTGCAGAGATTACACTGATCATTGCGCCAGTATCGATCAGAATTATAACACTGCATCCATTGAGAGTGGCTACTATTTTGGGTAAACGTGTTGGCTCATAACTGTGGTTCGTCGTTCGTCGTTCGTCGAGTAAATCCTGTTGGATGGGCTCCCAGAGTAAAATATCTGCCGTCACCCTGTGCTCAGCCAAACTAGACTGTCTTAATTTTTCGGCGTTTTTTTTCTTTGTTGTGACTAGAGGTACCAGGCAGGTTCTGTCCTGCCTCTGACGTCACATTTCTTTCTTCCCTCGAAGTAGGGTTCCTTTCTCCCTCTTCTCTATTTTGGATCTCTCTCAATTGCTGGAGGTACTCGCGGCTCTCGCGCGCTCTCCCTTCCCAGTCACGGTCCGGATGGTAACGTGGATCACGTCCTCGTTGGTAACCTCCGTTATACCTGTAGTCTCGCCGGATCCTTCCTCTTCCTGACGGACCTTCCTGATTCCCACGACGGTTATTGTCGTGACGACGGTTGTCGCTCGCCCCATTATCGAACCTACGATTCCAATATGTTCTATTGTCTTCTCTCTGGTTCCTTGAATATGGAGTATTACTCCACTCTCTTCAGTTACGGCGGTATTCATTGTTGTATTCTGGCCGAGGATTCCCAGAGTTCTGTGATGCTTCTTGTGTCTGGCTAACTTTGTCCACAGTCGTGACGTTAACGTGACGCTCTTCACGCCTGTCAACCTTCTGTTGACGGTGAGTTGGAAATTGCTCCGCGTTAGCATCAAGACGTCGTAATATCTGATCACACTGTTGAAATGTCGTCGCCCCTGCAGCGATTAGTACTCTTTGCACGTCGGCTGGGTATTGCCATACTATGGTATTCACTAAATCCTGCTCCGATATAGGAGGCTGAAGATTTCTCAATTTAGCAAGCTGGGTTGCAAAGTAATTTGCGTAGCGAGTTGGCATGTTGGAACTGTATCGGCGAGTGTACATTTCAGCCCTTATACTTTGCTGAACGTCACTCGACCAATACGTCCTCAGTAGTGCTTCTTTAAATTCTTGATACCCGGAGAATGAATATTTAAAAGCCCGATACCAAGTTGCTGCTTGTCCATCCAGAAGACGTTCAATAACTCGAAGTTCTCTTTCAGGAGTTACGAGTGTGTCTCGTAAATAGCTCTCGACGTTCGTGAGAAATTCTACAGGAGTCACTCCGCTTCCTGTGCCAGTGAATTTAGCGGGTTGCTCTTCCCTTGACCTTATCACTGTGACATTACCCTGAGTATTAGCAGTACGGTATGTATTCTGCATGTAGTTGTTTGACGGCGTGTTAGTTTCAGGATCCAGTCTATTTATAGCTGGTCTGAACGGGTTAGCATCGTAATTTAACGTCTGGCTTGGCGCTGTTGCATTAAACTGCCAAGGTCGTGTATCGGCATGTACACTTGACTGTACATTACTAGTCCAAAATTCCGGCGTTTCACGTGTATTTCCCATCGGCGGTTGCAAATCTACTCCCCTCGGAAGTGCTTCTAACCTGTCGAGCCTCTCCTCGATGACTTCTAATTCTTGTATATTCCTGTTGGCGACATTGCTCCCTAAATCATTTAGTTGCAACTCGATTCGTTCAACTTTACCTTTGAGATTTTGGTCCACCTCACGAATAGCTGATTTGAGGTTACGACTCAACTCGAGCCTATCAATAATCGTTATTTCCTCAATCTTTTTCTGCAATGTTGCAATTTCGCCCTCAACCTGAGATACGTTACTCTGGATATGGTTGATATCATCCTTGACTCCATTTACATTGGCGTCGACTGTAGTTTTATGCTCCACGAATTCGCCTCTCAACATCATGAGGTCGACTTTGTGCTCCTCCCTGTGCACATCTACAGTATCACGTAAGCCTGTGACAGTTTCTTTTAGTTCCGCGATGTCTTTCCGGTTAGAATTAAGTTCCTCCCTAACTTCAAGCATGTTATCCACGATGGTCTTCACGTTGTTATTAACGGCGTTAGATGCACCTCTCATTAATACCAGTCCTAGGTTCATGGTAGCCATATCCTTTTTTACGTTGTCCATAAAACCTTCTACGTGATTCAGCCTAGTCCCAAATTCTTCTCTGGTGTGCTCGATATCAGCTTGGACGTCTAACTGTACTTTATTTATAGCGGTCTGAATTTGAGCCGTGTGCTCCTCGAGTCGGGTTTGCACATCCTATTCATTTCTTCCGTTAATGTGTCTACGCGCTGGCTTGCCTCCTGGTGGTGACGAATCACGTCTATCCTTACTACTGCCAAACCTGCCGTTAAGTCATTTTTCGCTTCTACCCTGTACGAGTCCATTTCGGCCCTGACCTTCGTTAGATCGGTCCTAACGTCTTTAACAGTACGGGTGTTTATCTCTAAATCTAAACGTACTTCATTAATTGATTGGGTATTTACCTCAAGGTTCTGCCTGACATTGTCAACAGACTGAGTGTTTATCTCGAGGTTCTGCCTGACCTGGTCCACATGACCATTTACATCACCTACTTCCTGTCTAACATTGTCAATAGCTTGTGAATTAACCTCTAAGGCTTGTGTATTCACACTCAAGTCACTAGTAAGTTGTTGGAGGTTAGCGTTGACACCTGGCAACATCTCAGCGAACACTCTGCGAATCATATCCTCATCCATTTGACAAGAATTTATATTGAGAGAAACGAGGGATCAATCATGATGGAAACGTACAGCTATGATAGTAACGCGGTGGTATAAAGCTTGTTTCGACTTAATAAATATCACGAGTACAGCTGGAGTATGCAAACTAAGTGCTTCTACATTTACTAATACAACGGTGAGCAAAGCAAAGTATTACATTTACTTAGGATGAGGCAACATCTAAGAAAAACCCTATCTTTCATTTATTGAATATAAAAACCTCACCCCATGGTCTTCTATCAAATATGAATGCCATGTGGTCTATTGATCTGCAGTACGACTTTCTAAGTTCGTCCCAGTCCTGTCAATTTACCATTATTCAAATATTAAGATCCTTCTAAATATCGGCATAAGAAAATATACAGGGCGCCATCTGATGATCACCATGGTGACATCTGTCCCCACGTATAGGGAGCCAATTTATGTGCGACCTATACGTCGGTTTCCACGTTAACACCGTGCACCATGTCAACTTCGTAGCCCCATTAGTTGGGCCGCCATTTTATGTGACCGTCAGCCGGGTGGCAACGGCACATATTTGTGAGTGACCTTCAGAAGTCATCCGGTAAAGCTGTCGGGATAGCCAACAACCGCGATGACTGTCCTAACATCTCCCCCATCGGACCATTAAAAGTTTGCCGTGAGGATCAGGTGAACTTCCTAACAATAGGCCAATGCGGCACGAGGTTCCATAGTCCACGGGGAGCGTGGTACATGGTTGCGATGGTCAAAGACGGCCTAAGGAAAGGTTCACCTCAAAAACTAGACTGTGAAATTAAACATCCAGGCTTATGTAAAACACCGTGAAAATTTATTGTAGATTTCCACAAACCCCTATCCTAGTTCGGAGGGTTATATTCGGCTAATCCGCAAGCTAAAAGTTAATGATAATAAAAGTTCAAGTCCCTAACAATGAAGTTACATTAACCCTCGCGAAAGATCTAATACACAATAAGTAAGCAACAGCAACAACGCTGGGTAAATGGTACGACGCAAAATCCCTAATACAAGTTACATGATCAAGCTAATATGAAGTTACATTTAAGTGAAGGAGCAAAGCAAAGCTAAGTTATGGTGGTACCATTTCCACATTTACATTTAACTTTTCTAGCTAAGTCCTATCAGTTAACATTCAAAGTTACGGCGGTGACGTCCGTAATAGCAAAACAGTTACAATACAAAGCTAAGTGTACAGACATTTAAAAACAATTAATCTAATCAACAATCATGTGCTAAATAGCACGCAATAAAGGTAACATGGGGAAAAATACAGTTTCATGACATCAATAATTATAGTACAACACAGTTTTTATTATAATGCCTTCCTGCCCCATGGTTAACTCTTTGTAAACCATTGTCATCTAGCTTGATGGTAATGTCGGTGATAGCGTAGTTAAAACCACGTCTGACAATCACATGGCCTGCGCTCCACACACTATGAACTAATGGTTCATGTGTGCGCCAGGTCACAACAAAAATGTCTACGTCTTCGTCGTTTCCAATAAAGGAAATCCCTTCATCTGCACGGCCATGTCAGCAGGTTCAAATGTAAGAATGTCAAAGTTTAAATGGAAATAATATGTTAGTTAGATCTTGTTTAAAACAATTATGCGGATGATGTTTTTTATGTCGGTTTATGTTCCTTCCGTAGGTTTATGGCGTATTCTGACAAAGGCCTGACAAGGAGTAGTCTTCTAAAGATCATTCTCCCGCAGCAAAACATCGACTCAATAGTCTGAAAACTCAACGAGCAAACTCGGCTCGGACTCACAATAACATGAGTTATCAGCGGTAAATACCTCGCTTTCACCAACTCTCATAATAATGCCCCATAACAACAACAGATGCGCGACTTACAACAATGGCACGTCTTACTCACTCAAGGCACATAATATCATGGGTTACCTGCGGCAAAAACCTCGCATTTAATAACCAAATTGCCTTCATTATAATTTGCCTCTCTCAAGAGGATCGCCAACAATGCATAAAGAAGCCTGACCACACTGGACATGTCGAAATGACATTCCTCGCAGCAAAATATCTAACTAACAGTATGAAAATCCAAGAAAAACAAATGAACAAAAATACAGCAAGAAACACTGGGTTTCATGAGCAATAGCTGCATTGAAAGAAAGAGATGAATGAAATCAACATTCTGTCCTATGTTATCGTAGTTCTGTCTCGCTTTCAAGCATTTGTTTTCAAGGTTACTGGGTCAACAAACCAGTTTATTGGTGACAACTTCACAAATTGCAGTCCTTCACTGACCACATTTTTCAACAGGCAAGGCCGGCTAGTTTTAACATTATATAATACCGTAATATTTGGCCTTGTCATTCTTAGCATATGCTTGGTTCAAAAACCTTATAGAATCCGTGTGCTAAACACGTTACAATTTAACTGTACAATAAAGTATCGCAGTCCTTCATTTCAAAGAATAGTAAATCACAGACATAACAGCATGTCTCACGAGCTTCTTTGCTCATCGAAGATATAACACTTATTAAGTTCTCAGTATAACATTAACACCTGTGTCCTCATGACAGAAACAAAGTAGTAACAAATTGATAAATATGGCACAGATCTGCAACTCTAGACCTGCATAATGATGCGATAGTGCACTTAGTTCGATGCTTGACATCTACACTTTCTCCAAAATAATAAATCTGTCAGTATTTGGCTATAAATTGGCTTCTGAGCGCTTTCAAAAATGAAAATACGGCATATTTTTTATAAAACTGGAAACTACAGTTGGTTTCCTAACGATACGACCTATCTAACGAGGTCATAAGTCTCAACAGACTGGTTGCAAAGATTGCAGTTAAATAAAGTGACGATGAAAACTGAATGAAACCACGGATAAATATCCTACACATGGCTGAGCAATATAGCTGCAAATGATTACAGTCATGTTTGGCAGTGGGTCGGCTATAACGTGGTACGACGTCCATCAGGACGGCACCAGGGTTAACCAAAACTGGTCTACCCCACAGGGTGACTCAAAATGACTGAAATAAACAACAATTATACTAATTACAACCCTACCTAGCAAATAGCTGACACATAAGTGCGGTTGATTCACCAAAAAAAACTACGAAATCTAAATATACCACCGCGTACTATTACAAAAGAAAGGGTGCCCAAACTCACGACTTTTGGTAGCTCTCACATCGGCTCAGACATTCATCGACCAGGGTCGCGAAAAACTCTGCTTGGCTCTCCAGCATGGTCCTGTCCTCCACGGATTCACCAATCTGGACCTCCCAAGCAACCAGGGTTCGTTCGCCTCCGGATGATGGTCTCCCAAAAAGGTCTGGAATGTGCCTGGAAGTCGGCATCCACGTTCCTTCGTCTGCGTCCTCGGCATCCTGACGTTCCATCAAGCTGGTGGTATCCATCACGACGTCTCCCTCATACCGGAATGGTATTAGCCCATAGTCGTCTTCTTCACCATGGCGTGGAAAAGTTCAGTGTCTTGCATGATGTCGAAAATGTCGAAATATCTCGTTCGTCTCGGCGTTTTGGCGTGATTATTGTGGACGATGCAAATTATAGTGTTCTCCACAGTATTTTGTAGTTTTCAGCCTGTTGATCCTCAAGATCCAACACGATGCGATGCTTTGCTTGTTAGCACGTGCAATTGTATCACGTTTTATCAATCACGTGGCATCCGCGATAAAATTGATATTTTCAATTCAGAATTTCCGTAGCAATAATGTTGTGATCATTGGCAGTAATAATCACGTCGTCTTGGCACAATTATCAGACGATAACTCTTATATTTTCGGCGTGGCACTTTGCCCTTCCACTTACACGTGGGAAAAATATCTGGCGTATGGCACCAATTACAGTTTGTAGAAAATATTGCCTAATATGGCCTTTCGTAGAACAATAATATGTCCACGATGTGTGACAACGTTAGTATAGTTATTTTCAACACACGATGCAGTCGGATGCTCACTTGAGCACAAAAATATTTATAATGTCCACGTCGCGACGGACGGATACTCGAAACACGCCTGTCGGGCGTCAGATCTCCAGATGTAGTGTCGTCACTGACTTTCACTCGGAAGTAGGTCGCCAAAACGAAGTCATTGAGCGACTACTTTCATAGCTCCTTGCGTATCTGCAAGTGTTATACCTTACCAAAAACGTAATAATCATTCACCAAAATGATTCAATAATACAGAATGACGAATTAGAATATTCTGAGTCTTGTGAAAGGATAAAAGTGATTAACAAGACCTCCAAAGTCAAAAATGCAATTGAGCGCTACTTCAAAGAGTATAGCATGAGCTCTCCGCTCCACGTGGTATGTTCAAAAGTACTACATCCCATAATAATTATTCCGTCACAAAAATATCACATGAACCATAGCTCAGCGGGTTCAATATTTAGGTTATGTTTGGATTGAATATACAAAAAATGCAGTCAGAAGACTATTTCAAAAGACAACAACTATTTTTATTACGTGGGCTTTGTGCCCTGACTGAAGATAAACATAAATATAACATAGAATAAAGCACTTAAAGAACATGGCGTTGTAGGTTATGGTACTTACTTGACACAAATTTCAAAATCCATCCTGACAAGTTATCTTTCGTGGAGTGTCTCCTACTTCGTCCTCACGTGCTTTAGGGTTCTTAATGAAATCTAAATAAAAATGTATGCACAAATTAATTATAAAACAGTTTTGAAAACATTCAGTTGAGCGAAAATGAACACATGGGCTATGTTATATAATCGTAGTACTAACTGTTTTAATCAATATATTTTAGTAGCCTACTTACCTTGCACAATCCCATTAGACTTGAAATTCCAAAAGAAAGTGTGAAATTATTCAATCAAATGAGCAGCCACATAAATCAGATCAGTATTAAAGAAATTACAAATATGTTATACAAATGTTGATAACATTCCAAAAATTTGTAATTATTAGTACCACACACGAAAATTTAGTGGTATTGTCGTAATTTTTATTTTATTGATTGCAGCCAATGGCCATACAAGAAAATAATATTTGTAAAATTAGATGTAATGTGTTCAGGCATTTTGAGCGTAATTGACTAGTGACTTGGATCGTTTTTTACAATAGCCTACTGTATGTGATATCTGTCACGTCTATCTCCACACAACACATACCGTACACATAAGTCACAATTCACAAGGGGCATGAAATTTGTTATTGAGACAGATTACGTGGTGTAATCCATTACACGCAAACCTGTTCAATACATGTCTCAGTTAATGATTGTCATATTTGGACGTCAAGTATGGTTGGTTCCATGGTAAAAAAAAAAGACTGCATATAAGTGGTGCAAGGTGGCATCAATCAATGAAAACATTCCGGCAATGATTCTTTACTTAAGAAGAAGCGGAAACACATAGGGCCAAGGCTGCAGGGATCATACTACGATTGCTAGGCACATTACAATTCATAGAACTCAAGAAAATACTAAGTCAAAACAAGCGCGAGTTCTACACATTTATTTAACCATAGAACGACATTGCTGATAGGTTCCACTCTGAAACTAAACTGGCTAATCACAACCCTTGCTGCAGTTGGGTTTCGTTGGAACAGCCAATCAGGAAGCTGTATCCTTCTTCAATGCTAAAAGTGAACTAGAAAATGCAATCTCGCTTCCGGATTAGGCATGAAGAGGCCATGGTCCATGGTCTGCTCCTCTTCACTGCATTCACACCAGGGACCAGTTTTATTTCGGGGGGTGCCCAACCGGGGGTTAGGGGGCATGGCATAGGTGAAATAATAGGTGGTCAGGGGTTCTCTCCGGGAAACTTTTGTATAATTTGGTGCAAAATGATGAGTTTTAAGGCTATCTGGCATCACATTTTCAAACAATTTGTTGTGATGCTTTATGTTAGGTTAATGTCAAACACAACTAAGACCATTTTAGGATACTTTTTATTAATACAACCATCTTGCTCACTTGATAGTGTTTACATGGAAAGAATTAATGTTACTGTTCTGATTTAAAACTCACACTATAATATGAAGTCAAGGTTTCTTGAAGCATTGCCAAATCGGTTCATAATTTCATCGTCAGTGAGATGTATGTCTCTGTGAATAGATGACAATAATAGACCGTTGAGTCTGTTTTCAGAAGTAGAATTTCTTAAGCATGTTTTCAGCCGACTCAAACTCCGTTCGGCAGTACCAGTAGCTACAGAGAGAGGCAAATTTGCCAAAATTTTGATAAGGGTATAAAAGTTAGGGAAAAAAAACTTTTGTCACACGCTTCAAGGGCACTTGTTCCTGTTCTTGGTCCGTTCATAAGAGCGAAGGCACGGGAGAGTAACAAGAAGTTATGTTGTTACACATAAGATCAGAGCAAACTGATTGTCACACTGTTTACATCGCTCTACCGTCGCCTTTCTTTGCAACGTTGCCACACGTCGCTTGGTAACAATAGCACATGATTATATTGGTTTTAATGCTTTAATTCATAAACCAATAATATATGTGACGGACATTTCGGGGGGGGGGCTTATATACGCCCCTGATTCACACATTGGAGAATCCATCCAACCCCACTTAATTGCAGCGTCCATGTTCAGTTCTCAACTTGTTAAGACGTTACCATAGTTTTCTTGGGAGGTCAAATCCATTCATTTTCCGAGTTGGATTTAGCTCATGAGCAAAATTATATAAATGGGCGTGTCTTGATATCTCCTCTCCAGGGGCGTGTATATAAGGGGGCACATGTGGGGGCATCACCCCCGAAAAAGTCAATAAAAATTAAGAATGTGGTGCTTTGGTAAAAGTACAAAAGAATGTAAATGTTGTTGTACCCTAATGTTAACTTTAAACAATATTACGATTGAAATTAGACTACCTCTTGGTGTAGTGGCTAGCATTCTTTTCAGCCACTCCGGAGGTCCGAATTCGATTCCCGGCTCTGCCAAGAACTTTTAATTCTGGTCTGAGGGTTGGTACGGGGTACACTCAGCCTTGTGAGGTAAAACTGATTATTCAACACTACGGTACGTTTGAGATATATAAGGTGCGTTCAAAAAGTAACGAGCCGGAGGCTGTAATGCGCAAACCGGTGACGGCATGGGCTAATCGTGGCGTGTGTAACGAGGTGTGATTCCGACCAGAGCGTGGAAGGTCACAGCCCGTCGCTAGAGGGCACGCGTGCACGTCTAGTGACGATACAAAGTGAGTAGCAGCATGCATCAATCGTCCATCGCTGCCAGTCGCAATGCAAACAATGACACGGAGGCGTCAAACGAAGAGCAAAGAGGTGTTGTTCGGTTTCTGACAGCGAAAGGAGTAGGGGGAATGGACATTCATCGCCGAATTTCACATGTGTACGGCGAACACTGCATGTCCCTTGCAAGGGTCAAGGCGTGGCACAAGCGCTTCAGGGAAGGACGGGTGTCGTTAGCCGATGATGCCCGGTCTGGGACACCCCCCTGCATTATCGATGACAACGTCCAGCTGGTTGATGCACTCATTACCCAGGACCGCCGAGTGACAGTGAACGCCGTAGCCGCCGTGGTCGGATTGAGCGTCGGAAGTGTGCACTCCATCATGAAGGAACGACTGCTCTTGCGGAAAGTGTGTGCCCAATGGGTGCCCCACAGTCTTCAACCACAACAGGAAGCATGTCGAATGGCCTACTGTCTTGGTCTTGGTTGGACGATTGAAGCATGCTGCTGCTCCCTTTGTATCGTCACGTGACGTGCACGCGTGCTCTCTAGCGACGGGCTGTGACCTTCCACGCTCTGGTCGGAACCACACCTCGTTACACACGCCACGATTAGCCCATGTCGTCACCGGTTTGCGCATTACAGTCTCCGGCTCGTTACGTTTTGAACGCACCTTATAAATTATCAATTTGTAAAAAAACAAGATGTTCAGTAAAGAACATATAGCCTACTTTCTCCTAAATGCATGGGTATTGTTATAACTCTTTGTCCTTTTCAAGGAATGTGATTGAATGTTGGTTGTAGTAGCTTGTTGAAATACAACGTGCTATAGGGATATTAAACATGAATATGAGGTGCCCTTTGCTAGTGCTACCTCTGTACCAAATTTCGTTCAATTCAATTTCACCGTGTTTGAATTGATAGGGGGAATCGATTTGCACACATACTTGGCCACCATCTGCAAACTATTGGGCTGATGTTCTTGCAGTTTGGTCAGAATATGTTTCCCACATAAAGATTTGTTGTTGCAAAATTTGGTAGAGACTAGATTATTAGGTTGGTCGTAATTACATTTTAGCGTTTAACATTTGGGTGGCCGCGATTACGTTTCCGTCCAGATAGCGGTGATATAAAACATGACACTGAGGTGCCCTTTGCTAGTGCTACCTCTGTACCAAATTTCGTTCCATCCGGTTCCACCGTGTTCGAATTAATAGGGGGAATCAAATTTGACATAAAGATGGCCGCCATCCGCAAACTATTAGGCTAATGACCTATTAGATTGGTCAAAGGATGCTCCCTCCATAAAGGTATGTTGTTGCAAAGTTTGGTAGAGATCGGATGGTTATGTTAGTCGTAATTTGATTTAAGCTTTAAACATTTGTGTGGCCGCCATTACGTTTCTGTCAATATAGCGGCGATATAAATCATGCCATTGAGATGCCCTTTGCTAGTGCTACCTCTGTTCCAAACTTCGTTCCATTCGGTTCCACCGTGTTCGAATTAATAGGGGGAATCAATTTTGACATAAAGATGGCCGCCATCCGCAAACTATTAGGCTAATGACCTATTAGATTGGTCAAAGGATGCTCCCTCCATAAAGGTATGTTGTTGCAAAGTTTGGTAGAGATCGGATGGTTATGTTAGTCGTAATTTGATTTAAGCTTTAAACATTTGTGTGGCCGCCATTACGTTTCTTACAATATAGCGGCGATATTAATCATGACACTGAGATGCCCTTTGCTAGTGCTATCTCTGTACCAAATTTCGTTCCATTCGGTTTCACCGTGTTTGAATTAATAGGGGGAATCGATTCTGACAAAAAGATGGCCGCCATCCGCAAACTATTAGGCGAATGACCTATTCATTTAGTCAAAGGATGCCTCCCCTACAAGGGTATGTTGTTGCAAAATTTGGTAGAGATCGGATGATTAGGTTAATCGTAATTTGATTTAAGCTTTGAATATTTGTGTGGCCGCCATTACGTTACCGTCAAGATGGCGGCGATATAAAACATGACACTGAGGTGCCTTTTGTTAGTACTACCGCTGTACCAAATTTCGTTCCATTCGGTTGCACCGTGTTCGAATTAATAGGGGGAATCGATTTTCACACAAAGATGGCCGCCATCCGCAAACTATTACGCTGATGACCTATTAGATTGGTCAAAGGATGCTCCCCCCATAAAGGTATGTAGTTGCAAAATTTGGTAGAGATCGGATGATTAGGTTAATCGTAATTTGATGTAAGCTTTGAACATTCGTGTGGCCGCCATTACGTTTCAGTCAAGATGGCGGCGATATAAAACATGACACTGAGGTGCCCATTGCTAGTGCTACCTCTGTTCCAAATTTCGTTCCATTCGGTTCCACCGTGTTAGAATTAATAGGGGGAATAAATTTTGACATAAAGATGGCCGCCATCCGCAAACTATTACGCTGATGACCTATTAGATTGGTCAAAGGATGCTCCCCCCCATAAAGGTATGTAGTTGCAAAATTTGGTAGAGATCGGATGATTAGGTTAATCGTAATTTGATTTAAGCTTTGAACATTTGTGTGGCCGCCATTACGTTTCCGTCAAGATGGTGGCGATATAAAACATGACACTGAGGTGCCTTTTGTTAGTACTACCTCTGTACCAAATTTCGTTCCATTCGGTTGCACCGTGTTCGAATTAATAGGGGGAATCCATTTTCACACAAAGATGGCCGCCATCCACAAACTATTACGCTGATGACCTATTAGATTGGTCAAAGGATGCTCCCCCCATAACGGTATGTAGTTGCAAAATATGGTAGAGATCGGATGATTAGGTTAATCGTAATTTGATTTAAGCTTTGAACATTCGTGTGGCCGCCATTACGTTTCAGTCAAGATAGCGGCGATATAAAACATGACAATGAGGTGCCCTTTGCTAGTGCTACCTCTGTACCAAATTTCGTTCCATTCGGTTCCACCGTGTTCGAATTAATTGGGGGAATCAATTTTGACATAAAGATGGCCGCCATCCGAAAACTATTAGGCTAATAACCTATTAGATTGGTCAAAGGATGCTCCCTCCATAAAGGTATGTTGTTGTAAAGTTTGGTAGAGATCGGATGGTTATGTTAGTCGTAATTTAACTTAAGCTTTGAACATTTGTGTGACCGCCATTACGTTTCAGTCAATATGGCGGCGATATAAAACATGACACTGAGATGCCCTTTGCTAGTGCTACATCTGTCCCAAATTTCGTTCCATTCGGTTTCACCGTGTTTGAATTAATAGGGGGAATTGATTTTCACACAAAGATGGCCGCCATCCGCAAACTATTCGGCTAATGACCTATTCATTTGGTCAAAGGATGCTTCCTCTATAAGGCTATGTTGTTGCAAAATTTGGTAGAGATCGGATGATTAGTTTAGTCGTAATTTGATTTAAGCTTTGAACATTTGTGTGCCCGCCATTACGTTTCCGTCAAGATGGCGGCGATATAAAACATGACACTGAGGTGTCCTTTGCTAGTGCTACCTTTGTACCAAATTTCGTTCAATTCGCATTCACCGTGTTCGAATTGATAGGGGGGGGACAGACATTCAGAGTACACACACGCACGCACACACAGACACACACACACACACAGACTCACACACACACATACACACACACAGACTCACACACACACATACACACACACAGACAGACACACTTTTTTCGACCTGTGTTGATCTCATAAGTCTACTTTCATTTTTTGCAAAAATCGAAAGTAGGCTAAAAATGTTTACCTTTCTGCTTAATAAATTGACAAATATTTAGCTATTAGCCATTCATGCTTCTTAAGCCATAATAGAAAATTCATTAAGTATATAATGTTATCTGTCGGTTGTGTTGTATTTTACAACTCCTTTTGTATTGCCACAAATTGTAGGCTACATAAACGTAGAATTTCACAATTAACTCTTATCTATACTAATATAATATAGCTGAAGAGTTTTTGTGTTTGTTTGTGTGTTTAAACGCGCTAATCTCTGGAACTACCAGTCGGATTCGAAAAATTACTTTTGTATATGATAGCCGGATTCAAGAGGAATAGTTTAGGCTATGTAGCATTAGGCTAAACCTCTCAGGTAACCTTAAAGATTGCTTTTTGTTCAGTAAGTCGGATGAACAAGCGCTCCAGAACGGCTTCAATAATACCGACGTCTATTGTTGTCTATTGGCGATCCATATGACACAAACGCATACAGAGGCATCGCTCTGGAGAATATACCGTTCAAGAAATTCACAAAAACAATCGTGGGGAGAGTCAGAGAAGAAATAGACGAGTATCTACCAGAAAATCAATTCGGATTCCGAAAAGGAAGATCAGCTGTAACCGCTATACAATTACTAGTCAATAACATCAGGGAAGCCCTTGAAAGAAGAGAAAAGTTCTACGTAGTGTTTATAGATTTCACAAAAGCATTCGACCTCATAAACCGGGAACTTGTGCACAGAAGCTGGAAGAAACCCTAAACAGGAACCATGTGTGGACTGAAACCATAAAAACGATACTACAATGGAACAAAATAAGAATCTCTGAAAACATATCACTCAGAACCGATACTTCAAACGAACGGAGTATTACAGGGTGACCCAATGAGCCCGTTACTTTTCATCCTGGCAGCAGAAGAAATAATGAGAATAACCCATAAGGATGACGTAGTATCGTACGCGTACGCTGATGATATAGTGATCGGATCAAAGGACATCACAAAACTACAAAACGTGATAAAAGAAATGGAGGAATGGTGCTACAAACACACATTCGAAATTAATACATCAAAAACAAAAATGATGGTATTTAGGCAAGGAGGAAAGATCCCAGCAATGACAGAAATCTTCATAAAGAGGCAGAAAGTAGCCATAGTAAACGACTTCAAGTTCCTTGGTATTACTCTTCAAACGAGTGCCAAATGCTTTACAAAACATGTAATAGAAAAAACAACACAGGCAATACGGGCGATGCACGAAATCAACTACATTAGATCACTCAGCCTAGAGACGGCGATGGCACTATTCAGAGCAAAAATCATGCCTATTCTAACATATGGGATGGAAATCATTTGGCCGTACCTCACAGAGAAAAACCTATCCTCTCTAGAAAGAGTGAGAGCTCTTCTTCTTCTTCGTCGTTTGGGCCTACTGAGGACCACGGGGCTCGTATCTCCTCGTCGCTTTTTCTTTTCTCTTCTTCCAGTACTCTTTCATCATCTGACTATGAGCCATCTTTCTTTCCTCCGTCCATGGTGGTCTGCTGACACCAGTGTTCTTCCTAGCTGTCAGTGATACAGGAAAACTCCCTGTCGGATGGCTTGCCGGAATTGTTGGCGGCCCTGTATGGAATTAAGTGGGATCCCTAGGTGGTCTAAATCCGTCCTGACCGTAGAGATCCACTTGGTCCTAGAGGCCTTCCCTCTTCCTGCCACTGTGAAGATCTTACTGGTGAGCCGGCAAGGGATCATGCGGGTCAAGTGTCCATAGAAGGCCAAGCGCCTCTTTCTTATACAAGTCACAATGTCTTCTTGATGGCTGTAAAGCTCATCATTGTGCCGAATTCTGTAGGTGCCTCCCTCTTCCCGTATAGGTCCTAGTATCCTCCGCAGGATCTTCCTCTCCTTGAGTTCATGTTTCCTGATTGGGCCTTTCCTGGCCATCACGAGGCATTCAGAGGCGTACAGAACAGATGGTTTTACTACTGAATTGTAGTGTCTGAGTTTTAGGTTTTTGGAGAGGAACTTCGATGCGTAGTTGCTGCGGCAGGAGAGGTAGGCCCTCTCGAACTTGGTTCGCCTGGTATCTATGGCCAGATTCTCACTCTGGTTTGCCGAGATCCACTCTCCTAGGTACTTGACCGCAGGGACTTTTCGGATGAAGACCCCCTCAAGTGGAATTGTGGACGGGGCTTCCTTGATGTTAGTCATGAATTCAGTCTTCCCAATGTTGATCTTCAGGCCAGTCCGAACCGCTACATCGTGAAGACTCTGTAGGTGGTGAGTGGCTATACTGTTGGTCAGTATGGCGAGGTCGTCGGCAAAGGCCAAGCATGACACATGAAGGTTATATTTCTTGTATCCAAGCTGCAGACCAGTCCTTGGTGTTAGTCGCACCATCCATTCCCTTATGATCTTCTCCAGGATGCAATTGAAGAGGATGCAGGAGAGTCCGTCACCCTGTCTAACTCCCGTCTTGATGGGGAAGCTCTCGGATAGTTCACCTCTGAACTTGACTTTAGATGTTGTGTTTGTCAAGGTGGCCTGGACTTGTTTAAGTTTTTTTTTTTCATCAAGGCCAAATTCTCTCAAGGTGGAGAAAAGACTCTCTGTCCACCGAGTCGTATGCCTTCTGAAAATCCACTAAGACTACTACCCAGGGTTGTCCCCCACGACTCTTATAAGTGAGGATGGTCTTGAGATTTGTATCTGCTCTGGACAAGATCAATTGTTTCGAAAGCCGGCCTGGTATTCCCCTAATTGAGAGTCTAGTTGGTTGGTGACTCTAGATAACAGAGCTTTCGAAAGAACCTTGTAGGTAACCTGCAATAAGGAGATACCTCGGTAATTGTTGGGGTCAGTCTTGCTTCCCTTCTTGTGTAACGGGTGAATTACTGCTGATGACCTCCCTTCCGATAGGGTCTCTGTTGTCCATATGTCTTGTATGATCTGTTGGATGCTCTGCAAGGACTGTTCATCTGCGCATTTCCACATCTCTGCTACTATTCCATCTTCACCTGAGGCTTTATTATTTTTCAGGTGATTAATTATACTCTCTATTTCCTCTCTGTCAGGCGGTTGAGAATCAGGATTCCTGATAGATGGTTCATGGAAGATTAATCTTGCACTAGGCTCTTCTGTGTTGAGGAGCTTCTGGAAATAATCTGCAAGAACGGTGGTACAATCCTTGTTATTTAGTTGGATCTTGCCGTCTGGTCCACGAAGAAGTAAGGTAGGGGCAGTGTACTGGGTCGTCTGTTTCTTAAGACCCTTGTACAGGTCTCTGGAGTTGTGTCTCTTAAAGTCCTCTTCTGTCTGTTGTAGCAGGGTGCGTAGGTAATTCCTTTTAGCTCCACGTACAGTGTTCGCTGTTGCCTTTCTTTGCGTGATGAAAGCCTCAAGGTTGAAATCATTCTTGTACTGGTTCCACCTGATCCAGGCTCGACGTCTATCTTCTATGGCCTTATCGCAATTTGTAGTCCACCAAGGGTGTTTTCCTTTATTGGACGTAGCGGGAATAGTTTCGTGAGCGGCATCCAGTAACGCTTTCTGGAGGGCTGTCCAACCTTCTTTCTGTGTATTCATCCGAAGTGTATCTTGGAAGTTACAGTTTTCATCACGTAGGCGTTGAGTATTGAACCGAGGTATTCTAGAGCTCCTTGGTGGTTTGCTACCTTTCTCAAGGGTTGAAAATTAGCTTTGACAGAGTCTATATTGGCTCCTCTCAGTACTTTGACGTTCTGTATCTCCCTGTGATATAGTCTGTCTATAGCCACATGATCAAGCTGAAATTCACCTAGCAAAGGATTTGGGCTTCTCCAAGTCTTGGCTTTCCTAGGTAGACGTTTGAAAGCTGTTGATTTTAGGACCAAGTGGTACTTGTCACAGAGTTCTATGAGGCGCTCACCGTTTCTATTTGTTCTCTTGTGGGCTGGGTAGAGACCTACTATCCTTCGGTATTTCTGTTCCCTGCCGACTTGGGCATTGAAGTCCCCCATAAGTATAGTTGAGTGGTTATGTGGAATCTTGTCTAGTATTTCTTCTAGGGAGTCCCAGAAGTGTTCCACTAACTCCAGGTCTTTCCGGTTGGTGTCATTTGTGGGTGCGTGGAAGGTCACTATGGTATAGGCTCTGTTACGAGATCTGAATGATAGTGAGGAGATCCTTCCGTAAGATGAAGTAAAATCCAAAATGTGATCAACCATACTGTGAAGTACGGCAAAACCTGTGCCCAGGTGTGGGACTGTCCTCATCTCTCTTTCACCCGGTTTTCCCTTGTAGAGCCTATACGCACCTGACTCAAATGCATCCTCGTCCATAAACCGAGTCTCTTGGAGCGCTGCTATCTTTATTTTGTACTTGTCGAGCACTTCAAGTGTTTGCTTTAGCTTACCTACCTTAAGAAGGGAGTTAATGTTGATTGTAGCTAGGCAGGTGAGATTTCTCTTATTCTTCTCTTGTTCCTGTAAGGGTAATAGGGATGGAAAACATATAAGTGCAGGTTCCCCAGACTCCGATGACCTGCATGCCCCATCCTGAGTGGGGGTGGATTGGGTACCACCTGGGGTAGATTTCCTGAGTGAACGTTTCTTGATGCTTCGAGTTCTACGAGAATTGTAGAGGAATGGTTACCTAAAAGGTAACGAGTTTTTAACTATCAAGGTAGTAAGCCTTGAAGCCCTCAGCACTGATCAGCTCACCGACCCAGCTTCCCGCTGGGATTAAGGACCCAACCTTTCACTGGGTTGCTCGGTTTAACAGGGGCACCTCGTGTAGGTTACGTGCTGAAGTTGAAGTGAAAGAGGCTAGTTGGGTTCTCTTGCTGAACCCAATATATGACGCATTTCACTCCCATTTGCCAGAGTCTCAACGACTCCTCCCAGGTCAATTCCTGGGAGTAAAAGCTCTATACATAAAGAGAGCGATCGGATTATCCAAGACAACAAGATCAAGACTCGTCTACCTTCTAGCGCGAGAATCCTTCCTCATTGAATACTTCAGAACACACCTGAACCTGCCTAACACCAGAGCATCAGAAAATCTCCTAGCAACACTCAACTGGCGTGCGAGTACAGTGTATATAAATGTAGTCTATTATTTCTTTTCTTTGTGTATGGCTATTTGGCTGCAATAAATATATTATTATTATTATTATTATTGTTGCCATGTAAAGCGGGCTGCATCACGTCGCCTCTACTAATGTTCTGGTGCAGAATTGCGAGCTGCTTATAAATTGCAGTCACGGGGAGTAATTAGTGTAAGAAGATTTCTTAGGCCCCTTAAAACAGTTCTCATCGTGACAATAGCATGCCTCTGTATAAGGGCGATGGTGTTGGTGCAGTATACTGAGGTTATCAGCTGCAATAAACGTTGGTGCTTTCAAATTTACTTTCATTCATTCCTATCCTTATCCTTGAGCGCTCCAGTTCTGTAAAACAAATAAATCCACCGGGCGAAGCCGGGCACTACTGCTAGTCTAAAATATAATTACAACTCCTTTTGTATCGCCACTAATTGTAGGCTATATAAACGTAGAATTTCACAATTAACTCCTATCTAAAATAATTACACAAAGTTATATATGCTCAAAGATATTGGTTGATATTTCTGGATATTTTGCGGTGACAATTCTCCAGGATAGTCAGCGCCTCCCCCGAAAAAATGTATATACGCCCCTGCTCCTCTCCTCTCCTTTATCTCAAATCTGCCTTCTCACTTGCACACTGCTTTTGCCAACCGTCAACCAGCGTTTCCCTTGGCCTCGAATGTTCGTTCAACTATGTTCGAGCCATCGCTAGGTTTTGGGTTTATGGCTTGGTGGCGGTGCACTTTAGTCAATCCTTTGTATACAAATTTTTAAAAACTGAAATTACTTGAATTAATAGTCGGGAGAATATCTGGAGAAGGTTTAGTATTAGATGTTCACTCCTCCGCTGTCATAGGCCCACCAACCCGCCCAAATAGGAGCACGACTTATATACAGGGTCTTTATTTTTGGTTGGCAAGGACATTCTCGCTCACGCGCTCCGCCAGTGACGGCTCAGTTCCCGGCTGCCGCGCACGCGCTCAGACGGCAGAATACGGTGCTGACAATCAGTATCATGCATTTTTACTCACCATGCTTACAGTAGATGCTGTAAATGTTCCCCATCCGCTGCCAAACATAACCGGCATCTCCTTATGAAGTTTCCGGTTACTCTGGTTAATTTAGCTTCAGTAAGGAAATAACGGCATTTACGTCTAATTTTATTGTTTACTGAACCTGTAGGCTACATTTGAATCTCTTAGCAAGTTGTCTTATTTTCTGATTTATAGGAATGGGTCCCCTTAGAAATCACACTCGAAACTTTTGTCTTCTTCTAGCGCACGATTTCCTGCACTTTATGTACGTATTGTGCAGATATACTCGTTCACGTAACGAATATTTTACATAAGGCATTACAGCACTATACACAATCACAATAAAACACTACACAATACGATATACGGTACCGGTACACAGTAGCTTTATAAAACACTGAAAGATTGAAACACCCAATTAGCTCAGAGCTCGGACTCTACAAAAGAGCGAGTGAATACGGCTGGTGACCACGGGCCAACCTGGCCCGGGACCGGCGGCCAAGGTCAAGCGAAGGTTTGCACAATAGCCTACGTGCCGCTCATAACATGCGCTAAAACAAGACACACGTTTCGAATCATATTTCCAGGGAGACCCATTCCTATAAATTGGACAATAAATCAACTGGCTAAGAGATTCAAATGTACAGGTTCAATAAACAATAAAAATAGACGTAAATGTAGTTATTTCCTTAATGAAGCTAAATTAACCAGAGTAACCGTAAACTTCATAAGGAGATGCCGGTAATGTTTGGAAGCGGATTGGGAACATTTACAGCATCTACTGTAAGCATGGTGAGTAAAAATGCATGATACTGATTGTCAGCACCGTATTCTGCCGTCTATACGCGCGCGCTGCAGCTGGGAACTGAGCTGTCACTGGCGGAGCGCGTGAGCGAGAATGTCCTTGCCAAGCAAGGAGCTCTGACAGCCATCTTTGTGAACCTTGTGAATGAGTCCATAATGCCAACCTCACGCTTTCAGTACTGTATCGCATCCGGCAGACCAATGGTTTTGTCAAGACCTCAGATATCACCCCTGGTTTTGTGACGCACAGTGGGGAAGTCACGCATCAATAATCTTTATCCAGGCCAATGGTTTTGGCTTTTATTTCATTATTCATGTTGGCAACGTGTCACGTGGGTATGACGTAGTGTCCACCGTCGATGTAAAATGGTGGATGATGTTCAAATGAACACGACCAAAAATGATTACTTTACGTAAAAAGCAATTATATTTCCGGTGTAAGCAGTGGGAATTGAAACAAATGAACTCGCTAGGACTTCCAGAAAGGTATTTTAATCATAAATGATATGTTTTCAATAAGCTATCTTGTTAAAAGTGATGAAAAGGGAGGATTGACTAAAGTGCACAATTAATTATGGCTTTAATCCGGCGAAACTCCGGCTGAGGCACGTACCTATTCATCCCCTCACGGATCAAAGATACCGCCAAATAATTCGAGATGTTCAGGCTTGTGAGAGCAGGCTTCCCGATTTCACAGAAAACTATAGACTAATGCTTAAATCACAATTTGCATTCCGGTCTCAATATGAAACAAATGAAGTTACGGGAAATGAGCGATGCCAGTTTTACATGGTAGGGATTTTATAAAACTCCCCTGCCGCATAAACTGGTCCTTCCTCATTGGACTTCGCAGTGTTTTCCTCCAGACTCCTTGGTAGATACCAGGGCTCTAGGCTATTTGTCGCTGAGTGACGTCAAAGATTCCCAGGTTCAACACTTTAGTTCTTGTCATTACTGACTCCTGCGTGGGCCAGATAATTGGCGTTTCATATTACATATCTACTATATAAAGCTCAAATACCACTCACTCACTCACTCACTCACTGATCCATTCATCACGAAATCTCAGAAACCACCGAACGGATTGGAATGAAATTAGGTATGCCGCTTCCTCAAGGGCCTCAAACGCGCATTAAGAAAGGATTTTTGGATTTTCAGGTTCTAAAGTGGTGTTAAGGGGGTAGACCTGCATTTCATTGAATAGCAATATCCCCGATTGGTTTCATTGGGAGATGTGATACTCGGCATATAAACTCATCATTAAAAACAAGAAGACACGTGTCCGAGGGTTTTTCGATGTGGTGTATATTATGAGGTGAAAGGGGGGAAAAGTGGGGGTTGAAGGATTCCTAACGGAGCGTGTATCTCTTAAACGACATAGGCGAGGAGTTTGAAACTCAGCGGGAAAAAATCAGCATAAAAATAAGTAAATAGGTGTTTTACCGTATTTTCATAAATCCAATTTAAGGGGCCCATGGGGAGGGGTGAAATTCTGGGGGAAAAACAGGTAATATGTAAAATATGTAAAATATATACAATATATCTATATAACTAACGTTATAACGGGATTCCAAATGTTATTGCGGGCGAAGCCGCGGGTAACAGCTAGTTGTTTTATATTTGACATTCATGATTGCCAATATTGCCATTACCATCCAACACAAAATTAGAAACAAGTTTTAATAAAATACCGTATAGTTCATGCATTAAAAACGTACTCACATGGCTCCTTATTTGCAAATATATTCTCCTCTCCTGTGCTTGGATGAAGCAAAATTATCTATCAGCTTGCTTGATGAGGTCTTACCTTTTAATTTATTGTATTCAGTGGTTAAGAAAAAATGGATTTGTTAATAAAAATTCAACTTTCATTTTCGTATGTCGCACACAATGAGCTTATTATCTCAAAAGTTAAAAACACATTAATTTAGAGAAAGTAATTTCATCCACAGAACTCACAAAGAACAGGAGACAACTGAAAATGTATAAATATACATGGGTTGGTTTTTTAGTTTTGGCACCTTGGTTATAACTGGATTAATAACTCACGTAGATGGTTCCAAGTTTCACAGGCCCTCGATGTAGTCCCCACCGTTGCGTACAACGTATTCCCAGCGATGCGGAAGTCGTTGAATCCCGTTGGCACTGCCCAATCTATTGATGGTACGAAGAGAGCGCTCGGCAGCCTGCTTAACGTCTTCAATGGTACGGAAGCGCTCCCCGCGCATTGTCATCTTCATCTTCGGGACGAGATCATAGTCGCAGGGACTGATGTCGGGAGAATATGGGGGGTGATAGAGGACCTCCCAGCCTCAGCGATCGAACAATGCCGACAAAACGCCTGCTGTGTGTGCCCTAGCATTGTCATGCAGAACGAAGGGTGGTGTAACCACGTGGTGGCGCCGTTTCCTTCTAAGGAGCTCCTCGGAGATGGTCTTGCAGAAACGAACAATAGTACGCCGCATTAAAGGTTTGCCCTCGGGGAACAGTATGGTGAATGATCACACCATCCCAATCATAGGCAAGAATCAACATTTCCTTCACATTGGTGGGGGTCGGTCAAACTGTTTGTTTCCGTAGTGATCCGTGGTGCCGCCACTCGTTCGATTGGCGTTTTAACTGTGGCTCATAAGATCTGGCCCACGTCTCGTCAATGGTTATGATACGCCGTAAGAAGGCCTCTCCTTCGCGCTCATAACGCTGCAAGTGCATACGACAAGCGTCATATCCCAGCCACTTGTGCATGTCGGTTAAGTTATACGGAACCCATTTGGACGCAATCTTCCTCATTTTCAGTAAGTCCTTCAGGATGTGGAGGGCAGTTGAATGCGCCAGTCCGGTATCGTGCTCTAATTGACAAATCGTTACGTTCCGATCCACCTCTACTAATGCGGACACCATCTGTACTTTGTCATCACTTACTGGTGGGTGACCAGATCGAGGCATGTGCTCCACACGCTCACGCCCATCTCGAAAGGCTGCAACCCATCTTGCTACCGTTCTGAACGGTAACGCAGCTGCACCGCACGCTTCCTGCAATCCTCGGTGACACTGTTTAGCACTTCGACCCCTAGCACACTGAATTTTTATCCACGTTCTCTGCTCCTGCTTGGAAAATATTGCGACTGTCTTTCGCGAGCGCTGGTCTCACACTACTCATCTAACAGGCGCGACTGCGCACTAGCGGTGGTGAGGATGGGCGATTTCATGTGCTCTGAGGGAGGGGATGCAGGGCAGCAACCGTGGGTAAAAGTGGCTGCGCCCAACATTGTTGCAACTTGGCACAGAAGCATTGGTGCCAAAACTGAAAAAACAACCCTTGTATTTTTTTGTGCAAGCTGTGAACAATGGCTGAATACATGTTTAAGGGCGTGGGACCCTGTCCCTTCAACCAGAGACAGAAGCAGGAAGTGGAATGGAGAGATCTTGTATTTCACATTTAATCATGGGCACCCGTAGTCTCCCTCACTGGAAACTCAAAATGTAAAACGATATGAAAATCAGACTGAGAACAAACGTATTTTGCAAAAGTGCTCATTCTAATTAATTTTGTGCTAAATATAAATAGTTAAGATATTTAACTTTCTGTCGGGCGCAATATTAAATATAGTGGCAAAGGGCGCATTAACACCGGTGTTCCTCAAATTAATTTCACTTGTGTGCCATGAGAATCACAGTGGATCCTCAGGCTAGTGCTTTTTCAATGGAACCTAGCATGCCGTGGCATGCTATTAATGGTCTGTAACTGTTATATGGCACACTGGGAACACAAAATAATTGACTGATACACAATTGCCACCTGGTGGATTGGTATGGAACTAGTTATTAATATTTTAATTTCTTTGGACCATTGGTCGATTACATGTGTTTGTATCAGGTTTATACGGATATACAACTTCAAATTCTCAGATTCTTGTTATTCTGTGGTATTCTAATATAATTTGAATCTATTATCGTTGCGATTATTGAATTTCAAATAGTGTTTTATTGCTAAATGAACAGTCGGGCGTGTTATTCAATGGAATATTGACAAAACGACTGGATTGAGAAGTCATTATTGAGGTAAGTAATAATTGTTATATTCATTCATATAAAAGGTAAACCTATGTATCTAAATAGTTGATATTTATTGACTTTCATTTATGTATTACATTACAGATTTTCGTCATGGATTCTGATCCCGGTCCTAATGGTATAAATAGGAACGGAAAAGCCATGACCGAAGACGAAGTTTTAGCTGTACTTGAAGAAAGTGAAGATGACATTAGCTTATTTTCAACGACTTCTTCCATGGATTTTGAACCAGAGGGTATGTCAGACTCTTCGTTTGAATCTGATGATGAGGTAGATGTTGAAACGGCCAACCATCAAGACGATCCAGTTGAAGAGAAAACTAAAGAATGGCAGGAGGTAGATATGAACAAATTGCCACTTCACATACAGTTTACTGGCTCAGAATCGTATAAATATCATGACAGTTACCCAGATAATGTAGACAATTTATCTATCCTTGAGTGTACAGGAGGTTTCTTGATGCCGATGTCCTGAAGCTCATTGTTCATGAAACTAATAGAAATGCCTCAAATACCATTGCAAACACCAGATTAAGTCGCTCTTCAAGAGTGAAAAAGTGGGTGGACACAAACGAAGATGAAATGTGGAAGTTTTTTGCAGTGGTGCTTTATATGGGAAATGCAAAATACCCTACAATTGCTGATTATTGGTCTAGCAGTATTTTATATAGAAACTGTCATGTTCCAAAAGTAATGATTAGAAATAGATTTCAGCTATTACTGAGATTCGTCCACTTCGCTGACAATTCAGCTGCTGGTGATGGTGATATATTGTACAAAGTTAGAAGTCTGATGGACATGGTCCAAGAAAGGTTTGTGTCTGAATACGTGCCTGGAGAAATTTTAGCAGTTGATGAAACGATGATTCCTTTCGTGGTAGATTATTATTCAGAAAGTATATTCCCAACAAACGCCATAAGTATGGGTTGAAACTGTTCAAATTGTGCAGCCCCATTGGCTATACATTGCGAATGACAACGTATTCTGGACAAACGCCCAACACAAGCACTGGACTTGCTGAAAGAGTAGTTCTTGAACTTGCACAACCATATTTATCTGAGGGAAGAGTTATAGTAGTGGATAACTTCTACACATCAGTGCCATAGGCAACTTCACTTCTTCAAAGAGATACCCATTTGTTAGAGACACTGAGAAAGAATAGAAAATACCTTCGAAAGGATGTGATCGCAAAGAAACTACGAAAAGAAGAGGTTGTAGGGAAGCAAAATTCGAACGGAACTGTTGTCGGAAAGTGGAAAGACAAGCGCGATGTGCATTTCCTGTCTACTAGACACACGTTGCAGAAGGTAACAACTGGAAGAAAAAACAGACGGTGAAGATGTGAGCAAGCCAGTTGCTATTATTGATTACAATCAGGGCAAACAAGGGATAGATCTCTCAGACCAAATGTTGAGTTATTTTACGCCCTGCAGAAAAACGATTAGATGGCACCACAAGGCAGCTTTCGAAGTTCTGCTGAACACATCAGTAGTCAACGCACGTCTTATTTATAACCACTTCCTGAGAAAAAAAATCTTCAGATCACTTCCTTCAGGGAGCAGCTAGTTCTTCAAATACTGGGAGTTGTGGAAAATGATATTCCAGCTAAGCCATCAGCTGAAAAACATTGTTTAGTGCAAAGTCAAGAAAGAGACCAGAATAATCGGAGGAAACGAAGAAGATGCACAAACTGCTATACTGAAACTGCCAAAGAAAGCCGTTCCGTGGCCCAGAAAGAATTAAAATTTGTTTCAACCCAGTACTCTGTTTGTGGGAAGTATTTGTGCCTTTCCTGTTTCACAAAACTACACTAGTTGTAAAAATGTGACTGTGAAATATGGCTTTGTGACTGAGGATCACAGGTGATCCCCATGGCACTTGAGTAAAACAGATGTTATTGCAGTGCCATGAGGATCACCGGTGAACTCAGAATTTCCCGAATTTTCTGATGTGTATTTACGCTTTTTGAAACATAAATGTGTTAGTTGTCACCCAATGAACACTTATTTACCATTCCCTTACTGTGGCACTTGGGAAATGTCATCATGTTTGTATGGTGGCACTCAACGTGTTAAGCCTGTCTGGCACACCTCAGAAATCAGAATTTTACAAAATTACGTCACCCCCGTGTGGGTGCGGGATAGAATACACCCACGGTATGCCCTGCCTGTCGTAGGAGGCGACTAATAGGGCCGACATGGCCGAATAACTTGCCAGTTCTTTGATTTGTTAAGACCCCCTGTGGATGGGGAGGGCAGAATTCATCCACGGTATCCCCTGCCTGTCGTACAAGACGACTTAGAGGGGGGCCTTATAAAGGTCGATTTGGGATTTCTGGTCCCAGTTCTGGTTTGACCCATAGAAATAAACATGCATGCAGTTAGGGGAAGGGCCACCAATTTGGCCTTCTGGCCAGAAAGCCTAGAAAGCCCATCCCGTCAGGAGGGTGCGCCATGTACCCTTTCAGTAGTATCCGCCTTACAACGAAGGTCCCTGCATGGCCGAATATTGAGAGCTGTATAAATCACTGTGCATGCCGAGGGGGAAGTGCCTGTTCGAGGCACTGGGACCCCGGGCAATACCTGCTATGCCAGTTAGGTATTGCCTTGGCTGGGTGGCGCCCACAGTGATGGCCCCCGTTCGGAGTGGGCAGTATTCGGGGAGGATTTCATCCGGGATGCCGAAGCGCTCACGGATAACTGCACAGGGTGCCCCCCTCAAAAAGCCGTCTCTTGATGGAAGTAGACAACCTTGGGATGAAGCCTTATTAGAAAGATTCCCGGTTGACAACGCTCCTCGTTATCTGGCAGCTACCAGAACTGGGAATCCTTTGCGTTTGTCAAATTGATAGTGTTTGCCGAGGAGATCGAAGATAAGTATGGTGACCTAGAAGGCATACAGAAGCTACGCAATAGTCAGCTCCTTCTCAAGACCACTGGCAGGGATCAAACCGAAAAACATGCTGACGTGCAGCAATGTCGGTACGATCCGAGTGAAGATTGAGAAGCATTCGACGCTGAACGAGGTCCGTGGTGTAATATTCCACCGCAATCTCGTTCTGAATTCCAATGCAGAGCTGATGTGTAGCTTGAGTAAACGTGGCGTCACCAGCCTTCGGCGTATCACGCGAAAGGTAGGTGACAAACGGGTAGATACTGTGCCCGCTAGACTAGGATGACGGAAGACCGCTTGACCGCAACGGCTCTTCGACCTCCCCATCCATCGAACCCACAACCTTAAAGGAACAGATGCGCATTCACACGGGACTAGTTACCTCGGGGTCGATCGGTATTAGTGAGGTGTGGAAATGTTATGAACTGATCAAAGAAAGCACATCAAAAACATCAAAGCCTAGAAAAGAAAAGTTCAGTCTTAAGTTACCTTCTTCGTTTATTCAAAAATAGCACCTTAACCTACTTCTGAGGGTAAGCATCGGATATGATGATGATAATTGTTGCTTTAAGGGGCCTAACATTTAGGTTATCGGCCCCTAATGGTTTGGGTGATGGTGAAGATGAAAATGAAATGTAAACTTATAACTAAAACTAACTACTAACTTATATACTAGAAGACAGGAGGAAAAGAAATACCCTCAACCCTCAAAAATGCGGATTGAGGGCCTTGGAAGGAAGGAGAGCCATGAAAGGCAGATAGGAAAGTGAAAGAGGCGAGGGTCCATCCCCACAGGTAAAGGACAAAAGGGGGAAACCGGATCCAGCTCAGGAATCCCTCGGGGTCGCCAACTCCCGAACTCACCAGTCGTGAGCCCCTGAGGGTGTAGCAATATCCAGGGTGCACCAGAAGTGGTGGGGCTACACACACCCTGCCTCCTTGAGGGCCTTGTGCAGAAGGCAGGAGATAACATGAAAACAAAAAGGAGGCTGACCCCTCGCAGAAGGAGGGTGTCAGAAAAGTTGAGACAAGGGCCAATTAAGGCGGGAAAGGAAGAGACTCCCTAGGCCTCGGATACCCTAATACCGTCGGGGTCGGAAGAGAACAAGAGTTGACCTAGTGAGGTCGACAGGAAAGAACACGGAGAGGAGCCGGCACAAGTAAGTGGAAGAAATGCCGGACTCAGCTGGGGCCCCGTGGTCACCAACCCACGTCCCACTAGATGTGAGCCCCTGAGGGAAAGCATCGGATAAGCCGCTAAGGTAAATACATGATGAGTTGACCCTAAGTTACCCTCTTATGAAGTCCTCTCCCGTATGGAGAAACTGGAGAGTGTGTTGGAAGGTCAGAGCGGTGTTCTGAGGACTCCAGGTGTTGCAGAGGGTTCAGCCAGAAGAAATGGCGCCCGTCCGAGAGATGATAGACGAGTATGGTTGGTTCTTAAGTTTAGGGGCTGCGACAACGCGGTCATATAGCCCCGTGTACTTTGGGTGTGTGTGTAGAATCTGTCTGATAACCGGCGTTAATTGTGATGACTAGGGCTCGAATTCGAGCATATTTGCATATTTTTTTCCTGAATAGTACACATTGAAAGAAGCCTTTCGGTGGTATTTTCACCTCTCTGCGACCAACAGAATTGAACATTATCGAGCATATAAATGCATAAAACCGTGATTTTCAGAACAGAAGCATATACATGCATATTCTTGTTATTTTTGTTTATATAGTTTGTTTTTACTTCGAATTCCCCCCTCCCGAATTCGGGCCCTGACCATCCTTACGGTTCGAAAACAGAAATAATTATTGAAAAGCCTATCTGGTGCGAAAAATAGAACCGCAGGTTTTTAACCTTTAGTGAGGTCGATCTCGTCATTGAAACTTTTATTGACTGATTTTAAAAAATCATTCAAAACTGAAAACATAGAAAAAATTCTTGTTGTACAGACTGTAACGTTTTGACAGCCCACACGTTGAGCGTACAATGTGGCAGTTTGGCTAGCCCACACTGTTGGGAGATAAATGTAACTGTTTACCTTTGCCTAAGCTATGTTGTTTTAATGGGCGCCAAGACCTCAATGCAATGTTGAAATCTAAATTTGTATTTAACAACGTCTAGCTCTGGCAGAACACCTTCAAGACACTATTCACTCAGATCGTGGTATGATTTGATCATTAACCCAACAAACAATTGTATCAGGAGAAGGAATTGGTCTATATCTAATGCTACCTACTGAAAGCAAAGATTGCATTGTAAAAGAAATGAATTTATTATATAAAACAAGTACAGCAAAATTAATAATAATAATAAGTACAAAATTTAAATTGGAGCGTTGTGATTTGAATATTACCGATAGAGAATTACGTGAAAACGGAGTCTGATAAATTGATTTTACTCTTATTTCCAAGCTATGAAGTTACTGAAATATGAAATGTAAAACAAAGAAAAATGAGAGATTGCGTATTTCTGCGTCATTTGCGCTTACCACTGGAAATTGCCAAAGCATTTCCCTCGTACTTGATGATGCAGTGAGCTTCCCACAGTCTCCTGGACGTCGTCATCTCCGTCGGAATTTGATGATATTCTGGTAGATTAGATAATTCTATGGTCCGTACCTCGGACCCAAACACTCGTACAACCGCACTGGTTAAGTTTTGCAAAAGTTAGTCTTCAACTCCACTGAACATCGGAGCGACACGCACTTGCAACCGTACTCCGCAAGTTCTACACAGATAGTCCTCGTTTCACGGCGCGTCGAACGATATATCCACACGTAGGCTCCCCCACCATGGTACCGACATCTAGCTTACGTTGTCTCCGCTGATTGGCTGCACCCCACGCGCTATACTACCCTCCTCTGCCTCATTACACTCGGCGGTAAGGGGAAGTCGATTTTCGTTCCAACAATTCGCCTCTTCTAGACCTTGCGACCCAGCCTTGCGTAATACTTCTCGACAGGAATCAGCTTGTACTTGAAATCCCAGTGAGTCACGTCTCTCGATATACCCTAACTGACGAAAACTCCGTAAAATTCCGTAATCACATAATTTTCTATGATATCGTCGTTCGTAATAATTTGCTTGATAGTGTTTTCTAAGACATAGAAAACCTATCTGTATGCTTATAATTTTTAAAAAATGCTCCGAAAATATCTTAATAATAATTATAATAAATTAATAATAATAATAAATTAACATGAAAAATTCTCTTGGCTGAACAATTTGCCGCGTAAATAAATATAGAATGGCTTCCTACTGACTTATGCCAGTTGCATAAAACCCCTCGAAAAACACGTTACATATTCGCCTCGGATCATCGGATGATTTACCGTGACGACGGTCCATTATCCGATTATCCCAGACACGTTAATAAACCCCATCCAAAATACATATTACATAAATGAAATCACCCTAAATTACAGATATATACACTCATATTTTTTCTTCACGCACTTTGCGTCAAAGTTTGTTGTCACTATGGATTGCACTTTGCAACCAGTCCAATGTTTTACATATGGAATAGTGTTCCACGGATATTTCCGCCTCTCAAATTTCTCTATGTTGGAGAAATAGACATAATTAATGTGTGAGCACTATGTATTTATGATGTCATATCACACGCATTGAAGGTGTTCTGATATATTTATATCACCCTAGAACTTCCTAATTTCACTGGGGGTCCCCTCCTTATGGTGACATTTAATTCCACTTATCACTGAGCACACGATCACACTATTGTGGCAGCGCCTCGTGACCATAATACTTAATCTCTCTTTGAAGTAGATTAAATTAATATTGACTTCTGAAAAAAAAACAGTAAATGTGCATTACATATAACACCAAATATTTCTGTGCCGTAATCGCCCTGTCTTGTTAAGTTCCCGTAGACCATATTCTACTTAATACTAGTTCTCAACACAGACCATTTCTCCTCACACAAATAATACCATTGTACAAATTATCTTAAATTACACACTTACAAATCTTACATGGCGAGGCCGTAAACAGAAATCACGTGTGCTGATATGTATGAGTTTCATGAAGGACTGTCTCGCATTCTGATGGCCCATCTTTTGCCTCGTGGACGCCTTAAGCAAAAATACCCTATTCAAGCGCTCACCCATCTCTTGGAGGCAAATGGGAACCCATCAGCGCTGCCAAAATGGCCTTGGTGCATCGAGACAATTTAGTGCTCAACAGCATCCGACAATCCCGTCATATTTCCCTGTACCTTAAAAACTCTCATTTACTTACATACTACCCCCCTGTGTGACTTCTGATACGCCTGCCTTAAGACCAGATCCTCCCACGCACCAAATACCACACTTACTCATTTGATAGGCTGGCTCGCCAGCTAAACATCCTCACTTTATGACACATACTTTCGGAGACTATGTATATTATACGTCCCGTATAATCTGTTTCCCTCACTATTCTCCAGCACATATGCTGTTTTCCCAATACGTTTGGAAACTATAAATGTTTCTGCGTCACCTGCTTCCAACCTTGCAAGTGGCTCCCTTAAATGAACGTCATCACGTTGCTCTACCTAGCACATTTCTCAGTGTCTGTAACGATGCCCTGTTGCTACTGTCCACACATGCAGATATTAAAATACCATCCTCTGCTTTAACCACAGGATAATCCCTACATAAATTAGTGTCCCTCGATAGCATGTCTGCAAGAATGTTATCTTTACCTTTAATATATTTTACTGTGAATTCGTATTCCTGCAGAGCAAGAATCCACCTACTAACTCTGTTAGAACTGAGTTTACAAGTCCTCATATACAGTAATGCATGGTGATCTGTGTGTATCTCAAATTTCCCCCCTACTAAATACATTCTAAATTTCCCTAAACTGAAAACAATACCTAAAAGCTCTAACTCAGTAATCATGTATCTTTTCTCTGCTGCAGTCAGTCCTCGCGAGGCTAAAGATACAATGCACAGATTACCCTCATCATCTTTCTGACATAATACTCCAGCAATGCCTATATGTGAAGCATCTGTCATAACCACATATTCCTTATCTTTTAACGGATATTTCAGCACTACAGCTTTCTCAAATCCTTCCTTCAGCGCTCTAAAAGCCTGATCATGCTTGGACTCCCATCTCCACCGAGTCCCACTTTTAAGCAATTCCCTGAATGGTTCTACCAACCCTGAGTATTTAAGAACGAACCTCCTGAAAAATTTGCAAATTCCCAGGTAAGTTTTTAACTGTTTAACATTCTGTGGCACCTCTGCGTTAAGTATCTTATTAACCCTACTTTCTTCTGGTGTTACACCTCTACTCGACACTCTATGACCTAAAAATGTCACTTCTGACTGACAGAATGACGACTTAGACAGCTTCAAAGTGAACCCTGCCTGATCTAACTTCTGAAAAACTATATCTAAATGACGTAGATGCTCCTCAAAACTGCGTGAACTAATTACCATATCATCTATGTAAATGGTTACAAACTCTCCTGTGTCATCCCCTAATGCGATGTTTAAAGCCCTAATTAAAGCTGCTGAACTACTCTTTAACCCATAAGGTGTTCTACAAAATTGATAAAGGTTATATTTATGACTAAAAGCTGTAAATGGTCTATCTTCGTACATAAGTGGCACTTGCCAAAAACTGGAACTCAAATCTACACAAGTGAAATACTTCTTCCCCTCAAATGTTTGCATTAATTCCTCTATTGACATAGATTTCAGCTGATCTGAACTAATTCTACTGTTAACCAAACGAGCGTCTAAACAAATACGAACAGTGCCGTCGGTCTTGGGTACCGTTATCAAAGAATTAACATATGGACTGTTAGAATGCTCAATAATCCCATCTTCAAGCATCTGGTTAATTTGTGCCTCAACTGCACTCTGATAAGCGAAAGGTACAGGATATCTATGTCCTGTGAATACTGACCTATCAATAACGTTCAATGAATGTGTATAGCAATTGGCCATACCAATGCGATCCTCAAAAACTCTCCTATTACACCATAACACATCATAGAGCCGAACACATTGTTCCACCTCTATATTTCCCTTAAATGCAGCATCACGTAACGAGTCCTCTAGACTTCCGTTCGTAATCACACTGCCAACAAAACATGGAGAACCCCGCTCTACGGCTGGCGATATCTCATTTAAAGTACAAATCACACCTACAATACTACTTCTCTGAATATGGTCATTGAACGCTACTTCTACTTCAGAATCTCCCCATTTAAATTTCAAACTCCCTACATCATAACATAAGTTACCAGACACTCTACTTAGCCACTCTGAACCCAAGATAACACTGAATACTAAATTTGGAATTACAAGACAAATCTGCTTCTCTACATGATTATTAATTTTAATGTCTACTAAAACTTGCTTAGAAATTACTTTAGACCTCTTCCCAACAGCTGTGATAACAAAAGTGCTTTTAATTGGCATCTCCTCAAAATTTACTCCAGTTCCTTTCATTTTATCATAAAATGCACTACTTATGCAACTCTTCATACAACCACGATCAATTAAAACATCTGTGTACGCCTCGGACACGTTAAATTTAACTATGGGGCTCTTACTAACCACTTCCTGAATAATACCTTCATCATTTAGTTCATGTAATAATTCATTTCTTACATTTAGGTCATAGGGTTCCTGTATAATTGTATGGACAGGGCATGCTACAGACTGAGATTCTGACCTTACTTCGCAGCCTGGTTCGCGTTTAAAGAACCGCTACAGCTGGCCGTAGTACTACTAACAACTGAACTGGTCTGGTTGTTCTGGGCTGTGTTGTCACTGTTTGGCTGTATATTACTACCACTAGGCTGTCCTCTTCCTTGACCCCTATTCTGGTTGTAATTATTGTCATTATAATTTCTCCCTTGATTTCCCCTGAAATCATTGTTCCTCCCTTGATTTCCCCTGAAATCATTGTTCCTCCCTTGATTTCCCCTGAAATCATTGTTCCTCCCTTGATACTGATTCCCATAGCCATTTCCTCTGTTCTGATTTAGCTGATTATTATTATTCCTATTTTGAGCGTTGGCCCCTTTTCCACCGTTCCCTTGAACTTCCTGATGCCTGGCTTCATTAGGTCTATTATTATTATTACCCTGGTTCCGATTGAAATTGTCCTCATAACCCCCTCTCCCTAGTGCATCAAATGTGCTTAACAAATTTTCTACTTGTGATATAGTCTTTACATTCTGGATACAAGCAGCCTCCTTGATCCTATAGGGAAAGTGCCTAAGTAGCAACCTTACCACATCACTTTCCTCCTTCAAGCCATCCAGATATTTACACACTAATACCTGCCCTAAAACGTATTCGGTCATGGTGGAGCTTCCTTTAGGGTTATATTTACCACACACTACTCCCTCACGATGCTGCGACTGAATAACCTCATTCCAGAACTTTTCACAGAATTTCATTTTAAAATCATTAATATCAGTAAACTTGTCTCTGTAGACAGCAAACCAATTCCTTGTTTCCCCCACAAACACTTGTTCTAAAATTTCAACTACCTGGCACCACTCAATACTACCATTTTCCAACCTCTCCCCGAATTTATTTTCTATAGTGTTCATGAACTCCATTGGGCACCCCTGTCGATTGCTGAACTTACCCAGTTCTACCTCCCTGTGTGTGCTATTCACAAAAACTGGCCTATTCTGACTATTTTCTTGCCTGATCCTAGCTTTTAATTTTAATTCTGCGATTTTCTCCTCAGCCTTCCTCTCAATACTGTTTACTGTTAATTTAATGTTTCCTTCTGATTCTTCTACTTTATCATATAGCTTTGCTTGTTTCTCCTCAATCTGGCTAATGCTCTCTCTATTACTCTCTCTTAAATCATTTACTTCTGCAACTATTTGCGAGTGGACTTTCTCAATTCTACCCCCCAGCTGTTCCTTAACCTCTTTAGTTGCTACCTGAATTTTGTCAATTTCTCCCCCCAATTGCTTTTTGACCTGCTGTGTTTCCAGTTGCACTAGTTCTTTTAAATTTTCAGCCTGTGTACTGATTCTAATTTCTAACTCCTCCTGTACTTTTCCTAATTTCTTGTCTACATCTGCAATGATCTCTTTAACCTTCTCTTCCATTACTCCTCTGATTTCTCCTCTAATCTGCTCCATTTTCACACTAATTTCCTTGTTGTTCTTATCTAATTTTGCATTATTCTGTTCTAATTTATTATTTAAAGCTTCAGTACTTTCTTTATTTTCCCTACTGTTTTGTTCTAATTTTGCATTATTCTGTTCTAATTTTGCATTTAAAGCTTCTGTACTTTCTTTATTTTCCCTACTGTTTTGTTCTAATTTTGCATTTAAGGCATCTGTACTTTCTTTATTTTCCCTACTGTTTTGTTCTAATTTAGCGTTGTTTTGTTCCAGTTTAGCATTTAAAGCGTCACTACTAACTTTGTACTGATACATGAACTCGAGAAGTAAAGTTTTTAATTCTGGTTGGCCGCCTACACTCCCTGTTTCAGTATCGGGATTTACCTCCGCTACCCCGGTACTACCATCACTCGACATACTGCTCGTATCATCACTCTCCAGTTGATGACCACTACGTAACCTCATCTGTCTTTCTTTCTCATCCCCCATAATGATATACACTGATAAAGACAAATAACCCCCAAAATACAGGCACAGAAATATATACCCTTCTCCTTCCAAAAATGTTATTATGTTTTCAGTCCCAAGTTGTCGGCGACAAATGTAACGTTTTGACAGCCCACACGTTGAGCGTACAATGTGGCAGTTTGGCTAGCCCACACTGTTGGGAGATAAATGTAACTGTTTACCTTTGCCTAAGCTATGTTGTTTTAATGGGCGCCAAGACCTCAATGCAATGTTGAAATCTAAATTTGTATTTAACAACGTCTAGCTCTGGCAGAACACCTTCAAGACACTATTCACTCAGATCGTGGTATGATTTGATCATTAACCCAACAAACAATTGTATCAGGAGAAGGAATTGGTCTATATCTAATGCTACCTGCTGAAAGCAAAGATTGCATTGTAAAAGAAATGAATTTATTATATAAAACAAGTATAGCAAAATTAATAATAATAATAATAAGTACAAAATTTAAATTGGAGCGTTGTGATTTGAATATTACCGATAGAGAATTACGTGAAAACGGAGTCTGATAAATTGATTTTACTCTTATTTCCAAGCTATGAAGTTACTGAAATATGAAATGTAAAACAAAGAAAAATGAGAGATTGCGTATTTCTGCGTCATTTGCGCTTACCACTGGAAATTGCCAAAGCATTTCCCTCGTACTTGATGATGCTGTGAGCTTCCCACAGTCTCCTGGACGTCGTCATCTCCGTCGGAATTTGATGATATTCTGGTAGATTAGATAATTCTATGGTCCGTACCTCGGACCCAAACACTCGTACAACCGCACTGGTTAAGTTTTGCAAAAGTTAGTCTTCAACTCCACTGAACATCGGAGCGACACGCACTTGCAACCGTACTCCGCAAGTTCTACACAGATAGTCCTCGTTTCACGGCGCGTCGAACGATATATCCACACGTTGGCTCCCCCACCATGGTACCGACATCTAGCTTACGTTGTCTCCGCTGATTGGCTGCACCCCACGCGCTATACTCCCCTCCTCTGCCTCATTACACTCGGCGGTAAGGGGAAGTCGATTTCCGTTCCAACAATTCGCCTCTTCTAGACCTTGCGACCCAGCCTTGCGTAATACTTCTCGACAGGAATCAGCTTGTACTTGAAATCCCAGTGAGTCACGTCTCTCGATATACCCTAACTGACGAAAACTCCGTAAAATTCCGTAATCACATAATTTTCTATGATATCGTCGTTCGTAATAATTTGCTTGATAGTGTTTTCTAAGACATAGAAAACCTATCTGTATGCTTATAATTTTTATAAAATGCTCCGAAAATATCTTAATAATAATTATAATAAATTAATAATAATAATAAATTAACATGAAAAATTCTCTTGGCTGAACAATTTGCCGCGTAAATAAATATAGAATGGCTTCCTACTGACTTATGCCAGTTGCATAAAACCCCTCGAAAAACACGTTACAAGACCAATGCAGATCTACTTCATTGACTCGCCTAATTCTTAACATTTTGTAAATGAACGTTTAAACTGTAACTTTTATAAGAAAACTTGTCTTATATATATATATCTACTATATAAAGCTCAAATACCACTCACTCACTGACTGACTGACTGATTCATTCATCACGAAATCTCAGAAACCACCGAACGGATTGGAATGAAATTTGGTATGCAGCTTCTTCAAGGGCCGCAAACGCCCACTAAGAAAGGATTTTTGGACATTCAGGTTCTAAAGGGGTGTTAAGGGGGTAGACCTGCATTTCATTGAATAGCAATATCTCCCGATTGGTTTCATTGGGGGATGTGATACTCGGCATATAAACTCATCATTAAAAATAAGAATACACGTGTCTGAGGGTTTTTCGATGTGGTGTATATTATGAGGTGAAAGGGGTGAAAAGTGGGGGTTGAAGGATTCCTAACGGAGCGTGTATCCCTTAAACGACATAGGCCAGGAGTTTGGAACTCAGCGGGAAAAATCAGCATAAAAAATAAGTAAATAGGTGTTTGATCGTTTTTTCATAAATCCAATTTAAGGGGCCCATGGGGAGGGGTGAAATTATGGGGGGGGACGTAATATGTCTGAGTGTAAAATTATACATGGCCTATGTTGTAGACAATAACACATTACATCTTTTTTGTCTCTTGCTATTTCATCATACGACGAATACTTACGGAGTTATTAATGATTTTGTACTTTTTGGTCGGAATTTTCTAAGTCCCAGGAATGACATAAAAATTGATTCGAATGAAATTTCAAAAAATATTTTTTTTAATACTTTTATTATATTTTTCACGTCCTTTAAGGTCCGAAACCAACATGATATTTTGATGTTTTTTTTTTCGTCCCATGCATTTTTGGTTTCAGGTGATAGACCATGCTTATCATACTAATATATAACAAGTAGTTCCGTAAAGAACTATACAGCCTATTTTCATATATCCTGCTCATGTTAATTTCTTCTAACAACATACAAAATTTCAGTTTAATTGCTGTAACAGATTCGTAGATATTGAGAACCGTCTAAATATTTCAGATTGTCGCCAGGTTGGATTTTTATTTTTGTGCTATTGCATTAAGATTATTGTGTACGTGTGGTATTCAAACTTCAATCGCATGATTAGAACACAAGAAGTAAAAACGAGATTTTAAAATTACGCACAGCAGCCATCTTGTGATTATGCAAACAATTGAAATAAATTAGATGCCAGTGGATCAACATTTGTATAAGCATTTAACGTGCAACGTTTCACAGCACTCGGATAGTTAATTCGCGAGAATCGTCCATTTAAATATTTATACTTCACGTCGCCGCCATGTTGGATATGTGCTCCCCAGGTTAATGAAAGTCCTATAGGTGAACATATGTTCATAGTCTCTATGAACATAAAAAAATTCAGTTTGGTTGCTGTAAAAGATTCATAGATATTGAGAACCGTCTAAATATTTCGGAAGCTCGCCATTTAGGATTGTTATATGTATAGGCCATAGAATTATGTACCATTCAAGGACACTTATTGCCTAGGTTCATTATTCAAACTTTCACTTCGATCGCATGATTACGACACAAGAAATAAAAACTTAATTTTAAAATTTCGCACAGCCGCCATATTGAGGTTATGTAAACAATTGATTTAAATTAGTTGGCAGTGCATTACAATCTGCAAAATCATTTACTGTACCACATTTCACTGCGCTCAGAGAGTTAAATCACGAGAAAAGTCTATTAAAATATTTCAAATTCGCTTGGTCGCCATGTTCGTTTTTTACTTTACGAGTTTATGAAATATACATAGATAAACTTGTACCAGTACCCTTCATCACCGTACAAAATTGCAGGTTAATATCTGTAATAGTTTTGGAGATATAGAATGTCAGTGAAATATTTCGCACAGCCGCCATTTTGAGGTTATGTAAACAATTGAACTAAATTAGACTCCAGTGCATTACTATGTGTATAAACACTTGCTGTACCTAGTTTCATTACGTTTGGATGGTTAAATCGTGAGAAAAGTCTATTAAAAGTCTCAACTTCGCTTGGTCGCCATGTTCGATCTCTACTTTACAAGTTTATGAAATATACATAGGTAAAATTGTATCAGTACCCTTTATCACCGTACTAAATTGCAGGGTGATATCTGTAATAGTTTCGGAGATATAGAATGTCAGTGAAATATTTCGCACAGCCGCCATTTTGAAGTTATGTAAACAATTGAACTAAATTAGACTCCAGTGCATTACAATGTGTATGAACATTTGCTGTACCAAGTTTCATTACGTGTGGATAGTTAAATCGCGAGAAAAGTCTATTTAAAAGTCTCAACTTCGCTTGACCACCATGTTGGTTTTGTAGTCACCAGGATTTTGAAAGTCTCATAGGTGAACTTCTAGTAGTACCCTTTATCACCGTACACAATTTCAGGGAGATATCGGTAATAGTTTCGGAGATATTGAATGCTAGTTAAATATTTCGCACAGCCGCCATTTTGCATTGGTGAGACGTAACAAAATTTGAAGGGCACGGTCGAGGTCGCCGGGAATAGTGCTATGAACATACCGAGTTTCATTGAAATCGCTCCAGCCGTTTAGATTTTATTAGGGGGACACACACACACGAATCAAACACACACACACACACACACACACGCACACACACACGGACAAAAGGTGATCTCATAAGCCTATTTTTTCAAAATTGAAAATAGGCTAAAAATGAGATGGTGTGTGTCTGTCTTTCTGTTTGTCTGTCTGTTCCCTAATAACGCAAGAACCACTGGTCCGATTTAAATGAAATTTTGCATGGATGTAGCTGAAATACCAGGTTTACATATAGGATACTTTTAATTTCGATATTTTGCACTATTAAGAAATGGCGACCATTTGAGTGACGTCACTACACCCTTTGGTTTCAAAATTTCATATTTCCATATCAAATAAAAAGAGAACGGTAGGAAATAGCAAACTTTTGATGGGATATAAGAGCTAGGAAATTTAATTTCCTATCCGAAAGGTCCTTATCATTTTTCGTGTATCTCCAACGGTTAGCGAGTAAAACCTACTTTTGTGACGTCACTACACCCTTTGATTTCAAGATTTCATATTTCCATTTCAAATAAAAAGAGAACGCTAAGAAATAGCAAACTTTTGATGGTATACACGACCTTTAGCATTTAATTTTCTATCCTAAAGGTTCTTATCACTTTTCGTGTATCTCCGACGGTTAGCGAGTATAACCTAAATTTGTGCAATAAAACACGGTCAACACCGAGCAGTGCAGTATATACCTACATATTATATAAATAGAAAATTTGTCTGTTTTTTCTGAATTTCTACGGAAATTTGAGTTATTTACACGTTTAAGACTGTTTTATGATAGATGCGCGCGAAAATAATGTTTTGGTCTATCTGATTGTTTGATTGTCTGTGGACAAATTTGTTCCCTCATAACTGGAGAACAGCTGGGTGTATCAACGTAAAATTTGGTACAGATATCCATCAGAGGCACGAAACTAATCATTGAGGTAACCCTTCTCCGTACCTCTCATAAAAGGGGGCCTTCCCCCTTAAAATGCATGCTGAAATAGGAGTAGAAGGACGAGACAAAGATCATTTCATCCCCTCGATGAGAGAGACAAAACATTTTGAGGCCCTAAAACCAACCGTTTTTTAGATATTCCCAGAAAAATAATTTCATTTAATAAACTAATGAACGAATACAAGCCGGTAACCATGGCAACAGATTCTCAGAGGTCCATCTATTGCTGTAAGACGCAATGCAATTCCATTAATTACATTGGTGTGAAAGTTTGCAAACGGCTAGAAGGTTATCACGGAACCAAATTAAGCTGTAAAATTCATCAATACGTATAATGCGCTTAAGGGGGTCAAGGGGTACACTAGAATTTTTTCACGCGATTTACACCTCCGGGTGTGGTACGGCAGGTCTATTATATTCCTATCCCGATATTATATTATTATTATTATTATTATTATATTATGGCGTACAACGAGGAGACAAAGCCCCCTCGGTGCCAGAAACAAAACTTGGGGGCCCTAAAGGGTCCTCGAAAACTACATTATAAGGCCCTAAAACCGAAAGTATCTGAAATATTCGCAGAAAACTAATTTAATTTAATTTAACAAACTAATGAAGGAATGGAAATCGCTAACCATGACAACATTATCTCAAGGGGTGGCATCCAACTTTCCATCTATTTCTGTAAGAAGTAATGTCACTCCATTTATTACATTTCTGTGAAAGTTTGCAAATGGCTATACGGTTATCACGGAACCAACGTAGACTGTATAATTCATCAATGCAAATAAGGGGGTCAAGGGGTAATCTAGATTTTTTTCATGCATATTTCACGTGCGACATATAGTACAGAAGGTCTATTATATCTCCAAACATTTTCAAAGTGAAATGACATGCCCTGTGGTTCAGATTCCACGTAAAATGGAGGTCCCGTGGCTTATGATCTCGCGATTAATGGTCACGTAAAACTACAATCTTCCTTTATATCTCCAAACAGCAACATTATTTTCAAAAATTCCTGAATTGAATCAGCATTTTTTGCGGCTTTTAGGAATTTGGGACATTTGAGACTAAAGAACCTGAATTTTCATGCACCACAAGCCTTTATAATTTATGAAAGAGGTCTTCCTGTGTGTGGGGACCTAACACAACGTAGAGGGTCATTTTTTATGTGAGGTGCTTTGCGTTTCGTCTACAAGTCATTCAATTCTATTTCACGTCAAGAAGTACAAGTTAGGTGAATTTAGTTTGAGAGCAAATTTTAACTAATCTTTTTATTTTTTTGTCGACATACGGGTTCACCGTAAGTGTGATTTTCTTTGATACTGTGTGGTAGATATACCCATATTTGGATATCTGGGTGATATGTTGTAGACAATAGGATTGTCTGTCTGTCTTTCTGTGTATCTTAATGTACGCCTATAAATCGTGTTCGGAGGCGTGGTGCATCGTAAAATTAGGTATGGTAAACATGAGTCAATACACCAATCATTTATAAAACTCCTTACCGTACTTTTCAAACAGTAGAAGGGTGGATACAGGGAAAACTTCTCAAAATACATGCTAAAATAGGCAAAAAATATAAAAATTATCCTAGAAGGACGATCAAAGCATATGTTGCGCTTCTCAATGTGAGACACAAAATTCGCGAGTCTATAAGGGGTCTCCGAAAACCACATTTTAAGGCCCTTAAATTAACAGTGTGTGTGGTATTCCCAGAAAACTAACTTCGTTCTGATAAACTTATGAAGGAATGAAAAACTGCTAACCATTGCAACAGTAGCTCAATTGATAATGTCTGGTGTTAATATATAACACCGTTCGAAGGACGGGTACTTCTGCTATACTAATATATAAAAATGAGATGGTGTGTGTCTGTCTTTCTGTCTGTCTGTGTGCTACTCAATAACGGAAGAACCACTGGTCCGATTTAAATGAAATTTTGCATGGATGTAGCTGATTTACCAGGTTTACATATAGGATACATTTTATTTCGATAATTTGCACTATTAAAAATGGCAACCATTTTAGTGACGTCACTACACACTTAAATCAAAACTTCATATTTCCTTAACAAATAAAAAGAGAACGCTAAGAAATAGCAAACTATTGACAGTACTTACGAGCTTCACTTTTCGTTTATCTCCAACGGTTAGCGAGTAAAACCCACATTTATGACGTCATTACACCCTTTGGTTTCAAAATTTGATATTTCCATTTCAAATAAAAAGAGAACGCTAAGAAATAGCAGCCTTTTGATGGCATACATGAGCTTTAACATTCAATTTTCTATCCAAAAGGTCCTTAACACTTTTCGTGTATCCCCAACGGTTAGCGAGTAAAACCTAAATTTGTGCAATAAAACACGGCCAACACCGAGCGGTGCAGTATATCTCTACATATATAAATATAAAATTTGTCTGGTTTTTTTTCTGAATTTCTACGGAAATTTGAGTTATTTACACGTTTCAGACTGTTTTATGATAGATGCGCGCGAAAATAATGTTTTGGTCTGTCTGTCAGTTTGTTTGATTGTCTGTGGACAACTTTGTTCCCTTATAAATCGAGAACGGCTGGGTGTATCAACGCAAAATTTGGTACAGATATCCATCAGAGGCACGACACTAATCATTGATGTATCTTTTCTCTGTACCTATCATAAAAGGGGGCATACCTCCTTAAAATACATGCTGAAATAGGAGTAGAAGGACGAGACAAAGCTCCTTTTCAGCCCCTCAATGTGAGAGATAACATTCGGGGGCCCTAAAAACACATTTTATGGTCCTACGTCCAACCGTTTTTGAGATATTCCCAGAAAACTAATTTAATTTAATAAACTACTGAACGAATGCAAGCCGATAACCATGGCAACAGATTCTCAGAGGTCCATCTATTGCTGTAAGACGCAATGCAATTCCATTAATTACATTAGTGTGAAAGTTTGCAAACGGCTAGATGGTTATTAAGGAACCAAATTAAGCTGTAAATTTCATCAATATGTAAAATGCGCTTAAGGGGGTCAAGGGGTAGTCTAGATTTTTTTTCACGCGATTTACACCTGCGGGTGTGGTATGGCAGTTCTATTATATTCCTATCCCTATATTATATTATTGTTAGTAGTATTATATTATGGCGTACAACGACGAGACAAAGCCCCTCGGTGCCAGAAATAAAACTCGAGGGTCCTCGAAAACTACATTATAAGGCTCTAAAACCAACAGTTTCTGAAACATTCCCAGAAAACTAATTAAATTAAATTTAACAAACTAATGAAGGAATGCAAATCGGTAACCATGACAACATAATCTCAAGGGGTGGCATCCAACTTTCCATCTATTTCAGTAAGAGGCAATTTATTACATTTATTACATTTCTGTGAAAGTTTGCAAATATAAGGTTATCACGGAACCAACGTAGACTGTATAATTCACCAATGCAATTAAGAGGGTCAAGGGGTAATCTAGGATTTTTTCATGCAATTTTCACGTGCGACATATAGTACAGAAGGTCTATTATATCTCCAAACCACAACATTATTTTAAAAAATTCCTGAATTGAATTAGCATTTTTTGCGGCTTTTAGGAATTTGGGCCATTTGAGACTAAAGAACCTGAATTTTCATGCACCACAAGCTTTTATAATTTATGATAGAGGTCTTCCTGTGTATGGGGACCCAACACAACGTAGAGGGTCAGTTTTTATGTGACGTGTATTGCGTTTCATCTACAAGACTTTCAATTCTATTTCATGTCAGGAAGTACACGTAAGGTGAATTTAGTTTGAGAGTACATTTCAACTAATCTTTTTTCTTTTCTTTTTTGTCGACATACGGGTTCATCGTAAGTATAATTTTCTTTGATACTGTGTGGTAGATATACCCATATTTGGATTTCTGGGTGATATGTTGTAGACAATAGAATTGTCTGTCTGTCTTTCTGTGTATCCATATGTAAGCCAATAACTCATGTTCGGATGCTTGGTGCATCGTAAAATTAGGTATGGTAAACATGAGTCAATACACCAATCATTTATAAAACTCTTCACCGTACTTTTCATACAGTAGAAGGGTGGATATAGGGAAAAACTTCTCAAAATACATGCTAAAATAGGCGAAATATAAAAATTATCCTAGAAGGACGACCAAAGCATATGTTGCACTTCTCAATGTGAGACAAAAAATTCGCGAGTCTATAAAGGGTCTCCAAAAACCACATTATAAGGCCCTTAAGTTAACAGTGTGTGTGATATTCCCAGAAAATTAACTTCGTTCTGATAAACTTATGAAGGAATTACAAGCCGCTAACCATTGCAACAGTAGCTCAATTGATAATGTCTGGTGCGTCTCTAAAAGCAACAGTACTTAAAAGGGATGTAACACCAATAACATTATTATTATTATTATAATGTCTGGTGTTAACACCGAACACCGTTCGAAGAACGGGTACTTCTGCTAGTCTACTATATAAAGCTCAAATACCACTCACTGACTGACTGACTGACTGACTGATTCATTCATCACGAAATCTCAGAAACCACCGAACGGATTGGAATGAAATTTGGTATGCAGCTTCCTCAACGGCCGCAAACGCCCACTAAGAAAGGATTTTTGGATATTCAGGTTCTAAAGGGGTGTTAAGGGGGTATACCAGCATTTCATTGAATAGCAATATCTCCCTATTGGTTTCATTGGGGGATGTGATACTCGGTATATAAACTCATAATTAAAAATAAGAAGACACGTGTCTGAGGGTTTTTCGATGTGGTGTATATTATGAGGTGAAAGGGGTGAAAAGTGGGGGTTGAAGGATTCCTAACGGAGCTTGTATCCCTTAAACGACATAGGCCAGGAGTTTGGAACTCAGCGGGAAAAAATCAGCATAAAAAATAAGTAAATACGTGTTTGACCGTTTTTTTCATAAATCCAATTTAAGGGGCCCATGGGGAGGGGTGAAATTAGGGGGGGGGGACGTAATATGTCTGAGTGTAAAATTATATATGGCCTATGTTGTAGACAATAACACATTACATCTTTTTTGTCTCTTGCTATTTCATCATACGACGAATACTTACGGAGTTATTAATGATTTTGTACTTTTTGGTCGGAATTTTCTAAGTCCCAGGAATGACATAAAAATTGATTCGAATGAAATTTCAAAAAATATTTTTTTTAATACTATTATTATATTTTTCACGTCTTTTAGGGTCCGAAACCAACATGATATTTTGATGTTTTTTTTCGTCCCATGCATTTTTGGTTTCAGGTGATAGACCATGCTTATCTATCTATATAACTAATGTTATAACGGGATTCCAAATGTTATTGCGGGCGAAGCCGCGGGTAACAGCTAGTATATATATATACTTGAAAAACTTGAATGCGAGTATATTGCAGTGTATCATATGCCATATACAATTAGAAAATATAGCTCGTATATAAAGGTTTGTTATTGATTTTTTCGTTCCACTTTCCTTTCTATAGTTTTTAACGGTGTTTTTCAAGCATATTCTGCATATTTAACCGCATATAATGTTTTTTTCGAGCATATCTATCGAGCATATAATGGGTTTTTCGAGCATATCTATCGAGCATAAAACACATGGTTTTCGAGCATATCTGGAGATTTTATCGAGCATATCGATCCGAGCCCTAGTGATGACTGTATTAGTGTGTATATCTGTTTTAATTCAAGTAAGGACTGCAGACGATCAACTTTCAAGTAGTTCCTACTTTTGCCGCCAAACGCCACCGTCAACGACTTCCAGTTCAGAACTTAGCTACCAGACGTCACCGCAGTCGGCTCTTGGCAACGAACGTAGGAACCTAAGAGCGTTGTTTACATTCTTAACCTATACAATTTAGCTTCACACAGGTGTAATTAGTGGAATGTTCTTTAACATGCCATAAATCTATGACAAGGGACCGCTGGCTTTACTTCCCCTCCGAAGGAAGGCATACTGAGGGATTTTTAACGCTCTTAAAAAATCCGATGACTTCGGCCGTATTTGAAGCCGCGATCTTGGGCATGCTACCGATTACGCCAGTCGAGTATCAGCTGCTCTGGAAGGACATCAAGCCTGTGAAGAGGACCTCAACAAAGATGTGACTATACTGTACTAGGAGTCAGCTCTTGTGTGTGTTGTGTTGAGCGAGAAGCAGCGCAGTGATTGGCTGTCACCCCAGAGGTCAGGGTTCGATTCCCAGGTATTGGTCTGAGGGTTGGAACTTGATACAACCAGTCTGGGTTAACTGAGCCTGGCCTCCTCAGCCATCCTGCATGTAGGTCATGGCAGTCATCCTAGTCTCAACTGGTATACACATTCCTTCAGACTCCATAATAACACAGGTTGCCACACAACTGAATGACCACAATATCCAGGCCCCTAAATGAAACATGAGTAGTGGAAGTTAAGTATAGGTGCAGGCCTACTTTATAGGGTATCCAGCGTTTAGAAAAGACTGTGGGAATTATGGGCTTTTACTTTTAACGGAAATCCCCCCTATACTGGTTTTGTTGCCTCACCTTTTATCATGAAGGGACTCTGAACATATATATTTTTCGTCATAATAGCTTCCTACAATTATCTGCCAACTGATTACCTTTGTTATTGCGTACAAGTATCGCTTATATTACGTCTTAGTAATTTAAAACTTTTCGAGGTTAACACGCTGGAAAGAAGAGCCTCGTCCTTTGCTGCATGCTCGCCCGGAGTGGAGCACGGGCTCAGTACTTGACGTTACAGACAGTTAGGAACGGGGCTGCGAGTGAAAGCCGAAGTTAACCGATTGACTTCGCGTCACCACATGGTAGCTTTACGATTGGTTACAAAGTGAGAAGCTTATTATCCTCTCTGTTTCAAAATAAATCATGCGATTGTGCCAGAACTTATCTATATTTACGACACTTTACTAAATGTAAAATACTGTAGTGTAATATTCAACATATCATATTCTCAGAATACATTACATTGAAGTACCTCCATTTTCTGCCAGATGCACAGCGCATTGTTGGTCTAGGGGTATGATTCCTGCTTTAAGTGCGAGAGGTCCCGGGTTCAAATCCCGGAAGTGCGCAGTATTTTACTATTGTTTTATCTCTTGAAAATATTCAAAAAGTATATAAAAGAACCTTACGAACTTTTTTTTTTCATGCGAGACTTGTACTTACTGTGTGCCAGTAATATAAATACATAGTTTGAGGTCAAACGCATTTTTTTATTTTAGTCGCTTTACCCTACAGGTTGGCTTTTCCCTCGGATTCTGCGGGGATCCCACCATTACCGCCACCAGGGCGGTGTCCTGGAGCTTGAAACACCTGGACGAAGGATAAAACTGGGGAGGTGGGACCAGCACCTCGCCCAGGCGGCCTCACCTGCAAAGCGAACATGGGCCTCATGAGGGATGAAAAGTGAGGGAAGATTGGGAGGGATAGGCAAGGAAGAGGCAAGGAGGGTGGCCCCACCTCCCCAGTGGTATCCCCCAACCAGGTGTTTCAAGCTCCAGGACACTGCCCTTACGGCGGTTATGGTGGGATCCCTCGCTGAGTCCAAGGAAGGGTAGCGGCTTTGGTGGCGTAGTTGGTACATGCTGTTCTTCTATGCCCAAGATCGCGGGTTCAAACCCGGCCGAAGCCGTCGTTAAAAATCCCTCAATATGCCTTTCTTCGGAGGGTAAGTAAAGCCGGCAGTCCCATGTCATAGATTTATGGCATGATAAAGAACCTTCGTTCTTTAACGAAGAACGTTCGTTGCCAGGAGCCGACTGCGGTGGCGTCTAGTAACCAAGTTCTGAACTAGTAGCTGTTGATAGTGGCGTTTGGCGGCAAAAGTAGGAACTACTTAAAAAAATCAATGTCTGCAGTCCTTACTTGAATTAAAAACAGATAACACACACTAATACAGCCATCACAATTAACACCGGTTATCAGACAGATTCTACACCCACCCAAAGTACACGGGGCTACATGACCGCGTTTTCACAGCCCCTAAACTGAGGAAGCAACCAACCAACCAACCAACCTAAGTCCGAGGGAAAAGCCAACCTGGAGGGTAAACCGACGGGGAAAAAGAAGCGTTTACCTCAACCTATGTATTTAAATTACCGGAAGTCTCGCCCGAAAAAAAGAACGTTCCTAAGGTTCTTTTACATACTTTTTGAATCTTTTCAAGAGATAAAAACAAAAGTAATAAAAATGCTAGGCTCTTCCGGGATTTGAACCCGGGACCTCTCGCACTTAAAGCAGGAATCATACCCCTAGACCAACAGTGCGATGTGCGTGATGCGGAAAATGGAGGTACTTCAATGTAATGTATTCTGAGAATATGATATGTTGAATATTACACTACAGTATTTTACATTTAGTAAAGTGTCGTAAATATAGATAAGTTCTGGCACAATCACATGATTTATTTTGAAACAGAGAGGATAATAAGCTTCTCACTTTGTAACCAATCGTAAAGCTACCATGTGGTGACGCGCAGTCAATCGGTTAACTTCGGCTTTCACTCGAAGCCCCGTTCCTAACTGTCTGTAACGTCAAGTGGGCTCAGTTCCACCGGCAACATAAGTTCTGAAGCACTATCCGTCATTGGTGTTACTGTTGTGTGTCTGTTTTATTTTCTGTTGGATCGAATCATGGCTGCCGACAGTTGGGTTCCAACCCACTATCTCCCGAATGCAAGCTGACAGCTGCGCGCCCCTAACCGCACGGCTAACTCACTACAAAATTACAAATATTAATCTAAACAAAACAACAAGAATAAAATTGAAAGCAACTAAATTACAGCCTAACTAATAACTAAAGAGGATGCTCAACAGTATTGCTGACATAAAAATTGTTAACATCGTCTGCATACCGGTACATCCGAGAAGGAAGGAAGGGTTGTGCTCTCGACATCTGTCAATCAGTAATGTGTCATATCACAACGAAATGAATGTCGTTATTGGTTCTCTTCGCATACAGTATCCTTAATACTGGTCCAATCCGTTAACACCTGCAATACTGCTCCTTCCTGGGCGTGTTCTATTTCAGGTGTCTGCTGGTGTTGTGGTTGTCTCGCTAACTTATGAAAGAGCAGTACTCGAAGCGGGTGAACATAACGTATGACGTCAGAGCTACCTCTGCCTAGAGTTAGCAACACTGTTGCCATAAGGCTCCACAGTCTTTTCTAAACGCCGGATGCTCTTTTTTTTATAGCAGTAAGGACTGTACTTCTCCTGCACGCACACACATGTTGGCAGTGCTCGATATCTAACTGTGGGATGTTGTGTTGGTGGTGGGGGGCAGGGGGAAGTTTCCAAATTATTGCATAGAAAATAAGAAATCTTAAGGTTATACATAAACTTGCACATTTCATTTAATTCCAAACTCTATTTTGCAAAACAAGTACAAAAAAATGGGTTGTAGTAATGTAATAAAAGCAGTAAGAAAGCACAGTTTTATGATTGTTTAGATTGTCTGCCCATCCTGAAAGATTGTTCTATCATCATATTTCTTGTCTCTTGATCTCTAGTTACTCTTCAACAAATCTTTTTATCTATAGTTTCTTTTTTTTCCCTAAAGAGAGCGGTGCTTTCCACCTCAAAGCAAGCCCTCCACGTTGGTGTATCTGAGGAAGACACATCAAACCTATGAGAAAATGAAGATGACCCACTAGGAGAGAAATATGCAAAAGTACCTCAAGGTGGACTTACAAACACTCATTTGATAAAGGAAAAGGAGGAAAGAGACAAGAATAGAGGGTAAATATAATGACAGAGGTAAAATGGAAGAACCATGCATCAAGAAAGGATAAGGACTATCTCTACGGCCGGACACACCAAAGTTGGGCTTTCACACCAGCATTCCAATCAGTAGCTCTTCAAAGTTGGGCATCCTCACCATCAGTCCAATCAGTAGCTCTCCAAAGTTGGTCTTTCACACCATCAATCCAGTCAGTAGCTCTTCAAAGTTGGGTTTTCACACCATCTATCCAATCAGTAGGTCTTCAAAGTTGGGTTATCACACTATCAATCCTATCAGTACCGGTAGCTCTCCAAAGTTGGTCTTTCACACCATCAATCCAGTCAGTAGCTCTTCAAAGTTGGATTTTCACACAATCTATCCAATCAGTAGCTCATCAAAGTTGGTTTTCACACCATCAATCCAATCATTAGCTCTTCAAAGTTGGGTTTTCACACTATCAATCCAATCATTAGCTCTTCACAGTTGGGTTTTCACATCGTCAATCCAAACCGTAGCTCTTGAAAGATGGGCTATCACATCACCATTCCTGTAAGTAGCTCTTCAAAGTTGGGCTTTCACACCATCAATCCCAATTAGTAGCTCTACAAAGTTGGGCTTTCACACCACCAATCCAGTCAGTAGCTCTCCAAAGTTGGGCTTTCACACTATCAATCCAATCTGTAGCTCTTCAGAGTTGGGCTTTCACACCATCAATAATCAGTACCTCTTAAAAGTTGGGCTTTCACACAATCAATCTAATCAGAAGCTCTTCAAAGTTGGGTTTTCACATCATCAATCCAATTAGCAGCTCTTAAAAGTTGGGTTTTCACACCATCAATCCAAACAGTGACTCACCCAAGTTGGGCATTCACACCATCAATCCTATCAGTAGCTCTCCCAAGTTGTGATTTCACATCGTCAATCCAGTCAGTAGCTCTTCAAAGTTGGGATTTCACACCATCCATCCAATCAGTAGCTCTTCACAGTCTGGATTTCACACCATCAATCCAATCGTTAATCCTTCAAAGTTTGGCTTTCACACCATCAATCCAATCAGTAGCACTTCAAAGTTGGGCTTTCACACCACCAATCCAGTCAGTAGCTCTTCAAAGTTGGGCTTTCACACCATCAATCCAATCTGTAGCTCTTCAAAGTTGGGCATTCACACCATCAATCATCAGTAGCTCTTAAAATTTGGGCTTTCACACTATCAAGCCAATCAGTAGCTCTTCAAATTTGGGTTTACACATCATCAATCCAATCAGTAGCTCTCCCAAGTTGGGCTTTCACACCATCATTCATATCAGTAGCCCTCCCAAGTAAGGATTTCACATCGTCAATCCAGTCAGTAGCTCTTCAAAGTTGGGATTTCACACCATCCATCCAATCGGTAGCTCTTCAAAGTTGGGTTTACACACCATCAATCCAATCAGTAGCTCTTCAAATTTGTTCTTTTACACCACTAATCCAATCAGTAGGTCTTCAAAGATGGGCTTTCACAACACCAATCCAGCCAGTAGCTCTTCAAAGTTGGGCTTTCACACCAGCAATTCAATCAGTAGCTCTTCAAATTTGGGCTTTCACACTATCAGTCCAATCAGTAGCTCTTAAAATTTGGTCTTTCACACCATCAATCCAGTCAGTAGCGTTTCAAAGTTGGGTTTTCACACTATCAATCGAATCAGTAGCTCTTCTACGTAGGGCTTTCAATCAATCAAGCCAAACAGTACCTCTTCAATGTTGGGCTTTCCCACTATCAATTAAATCAGTAGCTCTTCAAAATTGGGGTTTCACACCATCAATCCAGTCTTTAGCGCTTCAAAGTTGGGTTTTCACACTATCAATCCAATCAGTAGCTCTTCAAAGTAGGGCTTTCACACAATCAATCCAAACAGTACCTCTTCAAAGTTGGGCTTTCACACCATCAATTAAATCAGTAGCTCTTCAAAGTTGGGCTTTCACACCATCAATCCAGTCAGTAGCTCTTCAATGATGGGCTTTCACACCATCAATCCAGTCAGTAACTCTTCAATGTTGGGATTTCGCACCACCAATCCAATCCGTAGCTCTTCAAAGTTGGGCTTTCACACCACCAATCCAGTCAGTATCTCTTCAAAGTTGGGCTTTCACACCATCAATCCAATCTGTAGCTCTTCAAAGTTGGTCTTTGACACCATCAATCATCAGTAGCTCTTAAAAGTTGGGCTTTCACACTATCAATCCAATCAGAAAATTTTCATAGTTGGGTTTTCACATCATCAATCCAATCAGTAGCTCTTCAAAGTTGGGACTTCACACCATCAGTCCAATCAGTAGCTCATCAAAGTTGGGTTTTCACACCATCAATCCAATCAGTAGCTCTCCCAAGATGGGCTTTCACACCATCACTCCTATCAGTAGCTCTCCCAAGTTGTGATTTCACATCGTCAATAAAGTAAGTAGCTCTTCAAGTTGGGATTTCACACCATCCATCCAATCAGTAGCTCTTCATAGTCTGGCTTTCACACCATCAATCTAATCGGTAATCATTCAAAGTTTGGTTTTCGTACCATCAATCCAATCAGTAGCTCTTAAAAGTTGGGACTTCACACCATCAGTCCAATCAGTAGCTCATCAAAGCTGGGCTTTTACACCATCAATCCAATCGGTAGCTCTTCAAAGTTGGGCTTTCACACCATCAATCCAATCAGTAGTTCTTCAAAGTTGGGCTTTCACACTAGTAATCCAATCAGTAACTCTCTAAAGTTGGGCTTTCACACCACCAATCCAGCCAGTAGCTCTTCAAAGTTGGGCTTTCACACCATCAATCCAATCAGTAGCTCTTTAAAGCTGGGTTTTCACACCATCAATCCAATCAGTAGCTCTCCCAAGTTGGGCTTTCACACCACCAATCCAATCAGTAGTTCTCCCAAAATGGGTTTTAACACCATCGATCCAATCAGTACTTCTTCAAAGTTGTGTTTTCTCACCATGAATCCAATCAGTAGCTCTTCAAAGTTGGGTTTTCACACCATTTATCCAATCAGTAGGTCTCCCAAGTTGGGCTTTCACCCCATCAATCCAATCAGTAGCTCTTCAAAGTTGGGCTTTCACACCATCAATTCAATCAGTAGCTCTTCAAAGTTGGGCTTTCACACTATTAATCCAATCAGTAGCTCTTCAAAGTTGGGCTTTTACACCATCACTCCAATCAGTAGCTCTTCAAAGTTGGGATTTCACATCACCAATCCTATCAGTAGCTCTTCAAAGTTGGGCTTTCACACCATCAATCCAGTCAGTAGCTCTTCAAAGTTGGATTTTCACACCATCAATCCAATCAGTAGCTCTCCCAAGTTTGGCTTACACCATCAACCCAATCAGTTGCTCTTTAAATTTGTGCTTTTACACCATCAATCCAATCACTAGCTCTTCAAAATTGGGCTTTCACACCATCAATCCAATCAGTAGCTCTTCAAATTTGGGATTTCACATCACCAATCCTATCAGTAGCACTTCAAAGTTGGGCTTTCACACCATCAATCCAGCCAGCAGCTCTTCAAAGTTGGGCTTTCACACCATCTATCCAATCAGTAGGTCTTCAAAGTTGGGTTTACACACCACCAATCCAATCAGTAGCTCTCCCAAGTTGGGCATTCACACCATCAATCCAATCAGTGGCCTTCAAAGTTGGGTTTTCACACCATCAATACAAACAATTCTTCTGTTGCTCAAAGTAGGGGGGCAATCATCAGGGAAATTTTCTAATTTGAAGTTGATTATGTTAAGCATAGAAACATGGGTAAGAAAGCCAGAGAGAGAAAGAATAATTTATTTTCTTCATTGTCCGGACTGTGTTATGGGACTCTTGGATCTGGTAAGGATTTGGGGGTGGGGGGCTGGTACGAGGTATCTGAGCATTGGTAGGGAAATGAAGAAATGGGGAATATGATTTTCACCTCAGCTTTTTAAGGAGTTGCCCACTTCTACTGCAAGTGACAGCTCATGTTTGTATTGCAGGAGGAAAAAGGGCGCCAGCAAGTGGATGAGTTTGAAGACGCCTTGTCTGACCTCACTTCTCCGGACGCATATCTCGACGAACAGGACTCCGCCCTCAAGGAGAGCCAAGCAAACCTCTCCATCCTTGGAGAGATGGTGCAGGTGCACGTTGAAGGGCCTTCTACCAAGACTGCTATGGTGAGTTACTCATTATTAGGGCTAGGATTTTTAGGTAAATAAAAAATTTTCTATGTAAATTCATATTTTAAGCTTTTTTTCTATAAATACATAAATTCCTGCTTTTCACTTATTTGCTCATAAAAAGACATAATTTTTACATTTTTAACTAGATCATTCAGTGTATTGCATTTTTGTTCTGTGTTACTTCAACGGGGAAGAACCTGTGAGCTATCTAATCTTCATGCAGAGCGTATTTCAGCTTGCAACTGAGTTATTCTTAACTTGTCGCCCCGTGCCACTCACTGTGGAAGCCGGGGATTTCCTTTCCATAGCCATATTGCACCACGTGCAAGACCACCCCCAGTTCCCTGGAACCAGTGTCACTCACATGCAGTTCATGTCAGTGTAAGTCAGTTCTACGATGCCTAAATTATAAACAACTACAAGATATCGTCTGTTGCAGAATTTAAAGATAATTTTTCTCCTGATGGGGGCGTTCTGTTCTGCCAAACATGTGGGAAAGCAATCAAGGCTGAACAGCGTTCTTAAGTTACATAATACCTCAAGGGCAAGAAACTTATAGCCGCAGTTTTGCGCCTCCAGAATAAGTGTTTTGGGATAATCATCGGTCATTTGTGATGGACAAGCTGAAGATGTATCTCGTTGTGAATTGTAATGCTTCAGCAGTCAGTGAAACATAGAAGAAATTGCATTCATGGGTACTGCATATTGTTCATAATCAAATTAATAAAGTAAATTATAATTAAAAATTTTTACTTTTTAGTCACATATTTCCGGTATTTTTAATACATAAAAAATAAATATTTTCCCGATTTTATCACCTAAAAATCCGAGCCCTACTCATCATGACTGAACTACAGACCAATAAAATAGCTCCTGTTGGGTTATATCTTGAAGAGAGAGGCATTCCCAAATTGAGGAGTTATATGCAATAGCAGCATAAGTCAATGCATGTTATATTAAGAAACTTTAGTTTAAGTTATTACCCATTTGACAAGTCGTTGATATTTGCAAAGTGAGTGCACTGTCAACTCTTTACATCTCGTCGCTGTGAAATCAAACCGGCAGATTTGCAAAATGCTCATTTTTCACACGAGCACTTTAAAGTTTTCGCATGTGATATATTCCAGTTAACGTCTGCTTGGTTCACCTCAATGCCACCTTATGCATGAATAAAATGTATACGAATACTGCTTATTGAAGTAGTAGTTGCAAATAAATCGGAAATTGCTGGAATTAAGAGAAATGCGCAGATATGCCAGTATGATTTTAAAATCAGTGTAATATTTGCTTTCGTGTCACAGTGGCTTCTTGTTTTGGAAGTAGCATTGTGAGATAATTCAGTTTTACTTACATGATGGACGTCTTTCTTCCTTGAAGGTTTTGAAGCGACTGGCGTATTGCGCAATAGATCTGTCTTCTGATAAACGACACGGCTATTTTCACGTAAATGCATACCGGTCCAACGCCATCTGACGGATTTTTATTGAACTATACGATATGCCGGTTCGACATAAAATAGACGGGAAAAAAGAATTTCTTTGACACCAATAAATCAAAAACTCAATTTTTGCACATATGCCGGTTTGATTTAACAGCAACGTCTGTCTGTAGGCATGTCAGGGCTAGCATTATTTTCACGGGGTTTCCCCCATGGTTAGAGCCCTGCGCGGATGAACAAACGACTGTCACCCGCACGACTCTTATCCGCATCCGTACAACTTTATTTTTCGCATTGGCAATGGGTTTACAATTATATTTGTAAATAGATAAAGCATAAATTACTAAATCAACATAATTAGACATTTGAGGAATAATTCGTTCACTTAGGCTTTCTATGTCATTTGCTATGTTTTAAGAATGCTATATCTCCAGAATTGCAACCCTTTTCTGTTCGGAGTGTTAATTGATATAATTTGAATGAGATGAGCTTAAATCATCATTATACATTTGTTATGAAACAAGAAGTTCCGTGACGAACTAAAGAGCCTACTTTTCATGCCAATGATTATTCTACAGTATATGAACCTATCTAGAATAATGACGAAATTAAGTTGGTAATATCGAAATGTCTAATTAGTACGAAATATTCCTGGTATAATGTAGCCTAATAGAGCACTACAGTTGGCAGCCCTGGTGACTGAATATATTCTTAGTTCCATCTCTTAAGGTACAGAATACAAAATTTGGTTGAAGTCCAATGGACGTTACATGCACCTAGACATTGGATCTATCAGCATGCGTAAAAGCATGTTGGCAGCAATGTCATGCGTGTGCTGGTTAGAAATAATCGGAAATATTATGATATCTTGTTGTGCCAATTTTGGTTGAAATCCATTTGTTAGTATAGAAGCTACATGTATTTTAAAATTGGTCCTATCAGCAGGCATAGAATCATGTTGGCAGCGCTGACTTATATTAATTAATCTAGAATGTCAGCTGCTATACGTGTGCAAAGTATAGGGCTGTTGGCTTGCATACTTCCTGATATATTGATATTATGGTAAAAAATATAGACAGCATTTATTAACAGTTGGCAGCCCTGATTGCTCTTAAGAATACTTATAGTCATATCTGTTATGTTACACATAGCACATACGAAATTTGGTTGAAATGCCACTGATAGTATAGAAGTTACATGTATTTAAAAATTGGTCTTATCAGCAGGCTTAGAATCATGTTGGTAGAACTGAAGTATATAAGTTACTCCAAAATTAATCTAAAATGTCAGATACAATACGTGTGCATAGTTTAAAGCTGTCGGCTTGCATACTTTCCGATATATTGGTATTTGGATAAAAGAATAGAGAGATCATTTATTAACAGTTGGCAGCCCAGGTGGCTCTTAAGAACACGCTCAGTCATATCTGTTTATGTACACATATTACATACAAAATTTGGTTGAAATCCAATTGATAGTGTAGAAGTTATAGGCACTTAAAAATTGGAACTATCAGAAGGCTTAAAATTATTCTGGCAGCACTTTCATGTATGGCCTCCTGGAAATTAAACTGAAATAGTATTATCTACCTGTGTGCCAATTTTGGAATAGCTCCAATGCATACCTTCCAAGATATCCAACATGGAACTCAAATTTCTAGTGCGTTTTTTCAGCAGTTGGTAGCATTTTCAAATATGGACGTGAGATATTCCGGTATACATCTTTACTCATACTATGTTTGGTTTCGATTGCTGCAGCGGTTTAGGAGTTGATAGGGGGGGGACACACACAGACAGACAGACAGACAGAAGGACAGACAGACAGACACACATTTTCCCGGATCGATCTCATAAGTCTACTTTTTCCTCATTTTTGCAAAATGTGAAAAGTAGGCTAAAAAGCATAACAGAAAAAAATATTATATGTCATAAACATACGGGTTCTAATATTGGTATTAAACAAATTCTGGTTGCATTCTAAAAATTATCCACTAATTTTCTCCAAATATTATACGCTATCCGCAGAGTCATGCAAACTATATCCGTATGGCGAAAAATTTTGCGGAAATTGTGGAATTGCTGTGGTAATAGATTGTTTATAACCCACCATCCCCCTCCTTAGGACACGATTTATATAGAGGAACGAGGGGGGATTGCACGCACCAAATGTTGCCGCATTATAATTCCAAAGACAATTGATGTATAACTTAGAAACATCCAGTGTCATTAACTGCAACAGTGATGTGACATCAATATGTGCGCATTAGTAACAGTCCGACCCCGACCGTGCCCTTTAAATTTTATTACGTCTCACAATGGATTTACATCCTCATATAGACAAAATTGTTCACATCATAGGTGTCTTGCTAAATTTCAGTCCTCCAATAATTAAATCACAAGACTATTTTATCATTTCAAACGATCTTGTCGACTTCGTCGTTATGCTTGAGTCTAAAGTTATGCGGGACGGAGACGGTTGCGTTACGGAGACGGAAGTGACGTCATGCAGCCGCAGCATTTGTAGCATGCGTCATTTGAAATGATATAACATCTAGTCTTTCAGACTGACTGTAATTTTTTTAGTTAAGCTTACTAAAGGTTTTGGCAAATAATTGTAAAAGTCGATACCGTAATGGAATTTGTAACAGAAAATAATTTGTATTTTAATTATGTTATGAACTTAAAAACTTCGTAACTTGTGGGCATTAGCTAGACTAAATTCTAAATAACTAAATAACTAAAATTTTGTATATTTATAAAGGCAATTGACATAAGTGGGATATATGGATATGGGTTATTTAGTTCTTCAGGGAACTTCTTGTTTTTAAAATGGGAGTGCTTGATTTTAAAATGGAAGTCTTCTACAGATTTAAGTGAAATTCAAGTTTGTTTGTTTAAATCTATTCTTTGATATTTATCTTCAATTTTCGGGAAGCAGTTGATCAATCTAAATTGCATTGTGTATTTTCAATCTCATTTGCATTTTGTAATTACAGTACAACCCCTGTAATCCGTCACCTTTGGGACTGTGGGTATGGTCGGAACGCAAGAAAGGTCGGATTATCAGAAAGTACAGCAGAAAAATATGGATTTACATTAAATAAACAATCTCTGAACTCAAGATATCGGGGATCCATTCCTTCTTTCCGCGTAGAACCACATCCACAATGCGTTGTCAAGCAGTTCAAGTTTAGGCTCTTTCAAGTTTTGCAATTCTTACGAGCGTTTCCGCCATATATCGCCACTGTGCATGATTCAGTGTATTTCCGATTTATTCTCCAATCTTTTATTGTCGTAAAGACTTCTTTGAATTCCTAAGCAACTTTTAGAGTGATTCACTTTTGTCCAGTCTTCGTAGCACTGGTGTACACGTTTCACTCCTGACATATTGAAAAACACTCACAACTATATAGTGCACAGATTCTACACACACCCAAAGTACACGGGGCTACATGACCGCGTTGTCGCACCCCTAAACTGAGGAAAGAACAAACCAACCAGCTCTTTAAAGTTGGGTATTCACTACGTCAATCCAATCCGTAGCTCTTCAAAGTTGGGCTGTACACCACCAATCCAGTCAGTAGATCTCCAAAGTTGATTTTTCACACTATCAGTCCAGTAAGTAGCTCTTCAAAGTTCGGTTTTCACATTGTCAATCCAATAAATAGCTCTTCAAAGTTGGGGTTTCACACCATCAATCCAATCAGTAAATTTCAAAGTAGGCTATCACACCATCAATCCAGTCAATAGCTCTTCAAAGCTGGACTTTCTCACTATCAATCCAGTCAGCAGCTCTTCAAAGATGGGCTTTCACACTATCAATCCAATCAGTAACTCTTCGAGGTTGGGCTTTCACACCATCAATCCAATCCGTAGCTTTTCAAAGTTGGGCTTTCACATTATCACTCCAATCAGTAGCTCTTCAAAGTTGGGCTTTCACACCATCAATCCAATCAGTAGTTCTTAAAAGTTGGGATTTAACACCTCCAATCCAGTCAGTAGCTCTTCAAAGTTGGGGTTTCACACCATCAATCCAGTCAGTAAATCTTCAAAGTTGGGATTTAACACCACCAATCCAGTCAGTAGCTCTTCAAAGTTGGGTTTTCACACCATCAATCCAGTCAGTAGATCTTCAAAGTTGGGATTTCACACCACCAATCCAGTCAGTAGCTCTTCAAAGTTGGGTTTTCACACCATCAATCCAGTCAGTAGATCTTCAAAGTTGGGATTTCACACCAACAATCCAGTCAGTAGCTTTTGAAATTTGGGCTTTCACATTATCAATCGAGTCAGTAGCTCTCCATAGTTGGTCTTTCACACCATCAATACAGTCAGTAGCGCTTCAAAGTTGGATTTCACACAATCAATCCAATCAGTAGTGCTTCAAAGTAGGGCTTTCACAAAATCAATCCAATCAGTACCTCTTCAAAGTTGGGCTATCACACTATCAATTAAATCAGTAGCTCTTCAAAGTTGGGCTTTCACACCATCAATCCAGTCAGTAGCTCCCCAAAGTTGAGCTTTCACACCATCAATCCAGTCAATATCTCTTTAAAGTTGGGCTTTCGCACCACCAATCCAATCAATAGCTCTTCACAGTTGGACATTCACACCATCAATCCAATCTGTAGCTCATCAAAGTTGGGCATTCACGCCATCAATCATCAGTAGCTCTTAAAAGTTGGGCTTTCACACTATCAATCCAATCAGAAAGTTTTCAAAGTTGGGTTATCTCATCACCAATCCAATCAGTAGCTCTTAAAAGTTGGTACTTCACACCATCAGTCCAATCAGCAGCTCTTAAAAGTTGGTAATTTACACCATCAATCCAATCAGTAGCTCTCCCAAGTTGGGCTTTCACACATTCAATCTTATCAGTAGCTCTCCCAAGTTGTGATTTCACATCGTCAATCCAGTCAGTAGCTCTTCAAAGTTGGGATTTCACACCATCATCCAATCAGTAGCTCTTCATAGTCTGGCTTTCCCACCTTCAATCCAATCGGTAATCCTTCAAAGTTTGGTTTTCACACCATTAATCCAATCAGTAGCTCTTCACAGTTGGGCTTTCACACCATCAATCCAATCGGTAGCTCTTGAAAGTTGGGCTTTCACACCATCAATCCGTTCAGTAGCTCTTCAAAGTTGGGCTTTCACATCACTAATCCAAACAGAACCTCTTCAAAGTTGGGCTTTCACACCACCACTCCAGACAGTAGTTCTTCAATGTTGGGCTTTCATACCATCAATTCAATCATTAGCTCTTCAAAGTTGGGCTTTCACACTATTAATCCAATCAGTAGCTCTTCAAAGTTGGGCTTTCACACCATCAATCTAATCACTAGCTCTTCAAAGTTGGGCTTTCACACCATCAATCCAATCATTAGTTCTCCCAAGTTGGGTTTTCACACTATCAGTCCAATCGGTAGCTCTTCAAATTTGGGCTTTCACAGTATCAATCCAGTCAGTAGGTCTTCTAAGTTGGGTTTTCACACCATCTATCCAATCAGTAGCTCTTCAGATTTGGGTATTTACCTCATCAATCCAATCAGTAGCTCTTCAAAGTGGGGTTTTCACATCATCAATCCAATCAGTGGCCTTCAATGTTGGGTTTTCACACCATCAATGCAAACAGTTCTTCTGTTGCTCAAGGTAATGCTTTGTAGGGGGGCAATCTTCAGGGAAATTTTCTAATTTGAAATTGATGGTTTTAAGCATAGAAACATGGGTAAGAATGCCAGAGAGAGAAGGAATAATTTATTTTTTCATTGTCAGGGACTGTGTTATGGGACTCTTGGATCTGGTAAGGATTTGGGGGGGGGGGGGGCGGAGGGTTGGAACAAGGTATCTGAGCATTGGGAGGGCAATGAAGAAATGGGGAATATGATTTTCACCTCAGCTTTTTAAGGAGTTGCCCACTTCTACTGCAAGTAAATGTTAATATGCCTAACATCTTCCTAGTGACAACTCATGTTTGTATTGCAGGAGGAAAACGGGCGTCAGCCAGTGGATGAGGTTGAAGACACCTCGTCTCACCTCATTTCTCGGGACGCAAATGTCGAGGAACTGGACTCCGCCCTCAAGGAGAGCCAAGCAAACCTCTTCATTCTGGGAGAGTTAGTGCAGGTGCACGTTGAAGGGACTTCTACCAAAACTGCTATGGTGAGTTACTCATTAGTAGGGCTAGGATCTTTAGGTAAATAAATATGTTTCTATGTAAATACATATTTTAAGCATTTTTTCTATAAATACATAAATTCCTGCTTTTCACTTATTAGCACATAAAAAGACATAATATTCACATTTTTGAAAAACAGTATGCTAGATCATTCAGTATATTGCATTTTTGTTCTCTGTTACTTCAACGGGGAAGATCCTGTGAGCTATCTAATCTTCATGCAAAGCATATGTCAGCTTGCAACTGTGTTATTCTTAACTTGTCGCCCCGTGCCACTCACTCTGGAAGCCTGGGATTTCCTCGTCCATAGCCATTTTGCACCACGTGCTAGACCACGCCTAGCTGCCTGGAACCAGTGTCACTCACATGCAGTTAATTTCAGTGTAAGGCAGTTCTACGATGCCTAAATTAAAAATTCCTCTCGGCACGCCGGAAGGCGGAGGTAGATTTCACCGGGCAAACTAGGGGATAGGCTTTATTAGGCGAAATATGCAGGTTTTCGTAGGAGGATCAGACCTCATTTATTGCGAGAAAGTATTTTACAATTGGAGGTTAGTTAACATTTTTTCGTCTTTCTATGCATACTTTTAACATTTTACTGTCTTATGGGGATGGTAACCTTCTTGTCATTTGGGGATAATTTTTATACTTGTGATCACTCTGTCCTTATGCAAGGTTTGGAACCAATGTGTAATTATCTAACAGTCTGTTACTTCTTCACGCAAAATTTTATCTCCCGCAGAGATGTTGGTTGGTTCCTCAGTTTAGGGGCTGCGACAAGGTGGTCATGTAACCCCGGGTACATTGGGTGTGTGTAGAATCTGTCTGATAAACGGTGATATTTGTGATGACTGTATTAGTCTGTAATTCAGGTAAGGTCTGCAGACGGTCAATTTTAAGTAGTAGTACCTAATTTTGTACCAAATACTAACGTCAACGACACCTAGCTGCGAACGTGGCTGCTAGATGCCACCGCAACCAACAACTTGCAACGAACATTGTAACTTCCCTCCGAAGGAAAGCATGCTGAGGATTTTTAGCGCTCTTAGAAAATCCGGCGACTTTGGCCGGCTTTGAACCAACACCTTGGGCATAGAAGTTCAGCATGCTACCAGTTAGCCGCTTCCCTCATAGTCAGATGGAACGAGAAGTTGGGCTTTCACACTATCAATCCAGTCAGTTCCGTGACGAACTAATGAGCCTACTTTTCTTAAAATTAAGATTCATGCCATAGATTAATCTACAGTATATGAACCTATCTAGAATAATGACGAAATTAAGTGGGTAATATCGAAATGTCTTAATTAGTTCGAAATAAGGTATACTAGGCATAATGTAGCCTAATAGAGCAATACAGTTGGCAGCTCTGGTGACTGAATATATTCTTACTTCCATCTCCTAAGGTACAGAATACAAAATGTGGTTGAAGTCCAAAGGACGTTACATAGATTTAGACATTGGATCTATTAGTACACGTAAAAGCATGTTGGCAACAATGTTATGCGAGTGCTGGTCAGAAATAATCTGAAATATTATATATTTTTGTGCCAATTTTGGATGAAATCCATTTGTTGGTATAGAAGTTACATGTATTTAACAAGTAGTTCCGTGAAGAACTATACAGCCTATTTTCATATATCCTACTTATGTTAACTGCCACAATCAACATACAAAATTTCAGTTTAATTGCTGTAACAGATTCGTAGATATTGAGAACCGTCTAAATATTTCAGATGGTCGCCCGGTTGGATTTTTATTTTTGTACTATTACATTAAGATTATTGTGTACGTGTGGTATTCAAACTTCAATCGCATGATTAGACAACAAGAAGTAAAAACGAGATTTTAAAATTACGCACAGCAGCCATCTTGTGATAATGCAAACCATTGAAATAAATTAGATGCCAGTGGATCAACATTTGTATAAGCATTTAACGTGCAACGTTTCACGACACACGGATAGTTAATTCGCGAGAAACGTCCATTTAAATATTTATACTTCGCGTCGCCGCCATGTTGGATTTGTGCTCACCAGGTTCCTGAAAGTCCTATAGGTGAACATATGTTCATAGTCTTTATGAACATAAAAAAATTCAGTTTGGTTGCTGTAAAAGATTCATAGATATTGAGAACCGTCTAAATATTTCGCGAGCTCACCATTTCGGAGTGTTATGTGTATAGGCCATAGAGTTATGTACAATTCAAGGACAATTATTGCCTAGGTTCATTATTCAAACTTTCACTTAGATCGCATGATTACGACACAAGAAATTAAAACTTAATTTTAAAATTACGCACAGCCGCCATCTTGAGGTTATGTAAGCAATTGAATTAAATTAGATGGCAGTGCATTACAATCTGCAAAATCAATTACTGTACCACATTTCACTGCGCTCAGAGAGTTAAATCACGAGAAAAGTCTATTAAAATATTTTAAATTCGCTTGGTCGCCATGTTCGTTTCGTACTTTACAGGTTTATGAAATATACATAGGTATACCTGTATCAGTACCCTTTATCACCGTACAAAATTTCAGGGTGATATCTGTAATAGTTTCGGAGATATAGAATGTCAGTGAAATATTTCGTACAGCCGCCATTTTGAGCTTATGTAAACAATTGAACTAAATTAGACTCCAGTGCATTACAATGTGTATAAACATTTGCTGTACCAAGTTTCATTACATTTAGATAGTTAAATCGCGAGAAAAGTCTATTTAAATGTCTCAATTTCGCTTGGCCGCCATGTTGGTTTTGTAGTCTCCAGGTTTTTGAAAGTCTCATAGGTGAACTTCTAGTAGTGCTCTTTATCACCGTACACAATTTCAGGGCGATATCGGTAATAGTTTCGGAGATATTGAATGCTAGTGAAATATTTCGCACAGCCGCCATGTTGGATTGGAGAGACGTAACAAAATTTGAAGGGCACGGTCGAGGTCGCCGGGAATAGTGCTATGAACTTCCCGAGTTTCATTGAAATCGCTCCAGCCGTTTCGATTTTATTAGGGGGGGACACACACACGAATCACACACACACGCACACACACTCACACACACACGCACACACACACGGACAAAAGGTGATCTCATAAGCCTATTTTTTCAAAATTGAAAATAGGCTAAAAATTGGTCCTATCAGCAGGCTTAGAATCATGTTGGTAGAACTGACGTATATAAGTTACTCCAAATTAATGTAAAATGTCGGGTAATTTACGTATGCATAGTTTAAAGCTGTCGGCTTGCATACTTTCTGATATATTTGGATACAAAATAGAGAGCAATTATTAACAGTTGGCAGCCCTGGTGGCTCTTAAGAATACACTCGGTCATATATGTTTATGTACACATATTACATACAAACTTTGGTTGAAATCCAATTGATAGTGTAGAAATTATATGCATTTAAAAATTGGACTTATCAGAAGGCTTAAAATTATTTTGGCAACGCTGTCATGTATGGCCACCTGGAAATTAATCTGAAATAGTATTATCTACATGTGTGCCAATTTTAGAATAGCTCCCATGTATACCTTCCAAGATATCCAACATGTGGCTCAAATTTCTAGTGCGTTTTTATAGCAGTTGGTAGCACTGGCACCTTTTTCAAATATGGGTCTGAGATATTCCGATATACATCTTTACTCATACTAAATTTGGTTTCGATTGCTGCAGCCGGTTAGGAGTTGATAGGGGGGGGGAGAAACACACACACACAGCCAGACAGACAGAAGGACAGACAGACAGACAGAAGGACAGACACATTTTCCCGGATATATCTTATAAGTCTACTTTTTCCTCATTTTTGAAAGGTGTGAAAAGTAGGCTAAAACTGAATGTGATCTCGTCAATAGCGTTGTCTTGGCAATCTCTGATAGATCATCCCTTATCAATTTAAAAGCGTTGTTATGGTAACCTCTGATGGCACTTGGCATTTTTTTAAATTCCGAAATCATTTCCTCATCCCTTGGCGTAATGGTGGGTCATAACAAAAATTATTTCAGACAAAAGTTTTAGGTAATTATTAGGGGAATATTTTCCATTTTGTACGGTTTTGATATTGTGCCTATTAAGAGAGATATGATTAATGTTTCCCGAAAAACCCACTTTTTTCCAACCCTTTGGTCAATGGTTGGTGCTATCAAAAAACTTATTTGACATAAATTTTTGGCACTTATCCGACACATATTATGAACTTTGAATGGATTCGATATTTCACGTATTAAGAGAGTTATAGTGAAATTTCACTTTTTTCGAAAAAAGCCCCCCATTTTCAACCCCTTCGACCGATTTTGCCCATTAACGAACTCGACCAAGATTTTATAGGGATACATATTATGTAAAAAATTCAAAGTGATTGGTGTAAAATTACGGCAGTTATCGTGTCCACAAGAAACCGATATATATATATAGATAGATAGATAGATAGATACATATATACATAAATTAGATAGATAGATACATATATACACCATCTATCCAATCAATAGCTCTTCAGATTTGGGTATTTACTCCATCAATCCAATCAGTAGCTCTTCAAGGTGGGGTTTTCACATCATCAATCCAATCAGTGGCCTTCAAAGTTGGGTTTTCACACCATCTATGCAAACAGTTCTTCTGTTGCTCAAGGTAATGCTTTGTAGGGGGGCAATATTCAGGGAAATTTTCTAATTTGAAGTTTATGGTGTTAAGCATAGAAACATGGGTAAGAATGCCAGAGAGAGAAGGAATAATTTATTTCCTTCATTGTCCGGGACTGTGTTATGGGACTCTTGGATCTGGTAAGGATTTGGGGGGGGGGGGGGGGGGCGGAGGGTTGGAACAAGGTATCTGAGCATTGGGAGGGCAATGAAGAAATGGGGAATATGATTTTCACCTCAGCTTTTTAAGGAGTTGCCCACTTCTACTGCAAGTAAATGTTGATATGCCTAACATCTTCCTAGTGACAACTCATGTTTGTATTGCAGGAGGAAAACGGGCGTCAGCCAGTGGATGAGGTTGAAGACACCTTATCTCACCTCACTTCTCGGGACGCAAATGTCGAGGAACTGGACTCCGCCCTCAAGGAGAGCCAAGCAAACCTCTTCATTCTGGGAGAGTTGGTGCAGGTGCACGTTGAAGGGACTTCTACCAAAACTGCTATGGTGAGTTACTCATTAGTAGGGCTAGGATCTTTAGTTAAATAAATATTTTTCTATGTAAATACATATTTTAAGCATTTTTTCTATAAATACATAAATTCCTGCTTTTCACTTATTAGCTCACAAATAGACATAATATTCACATTTTTGAAAATCATTATGCTAGATCATTCAGTATATTGCATTTTTGTTCTGTGTTACTTCAACGGGGAAGATCCTGTGAGCTATCTAATCTTCATGCAGAGCATATGTCAGCTTGCAACTGTGTTATTCTTAACTTGTCGCCCCGTGCCACTCACTCGGGAAGCCTGGGATTTCCTCGTCCATAGCCATTTTGCACCACGTGCTAGACCACGCCTAGCTGCCTGGAACCAGTGTCACTCACATGCAGTTCATTTCAGTGTAAGGCAGTTCTACGATGCCAAAATTAAAAACAACTACAAGATATCGCCTGTTGCAGAATTTACAGATAATTTTTCTCCTGATGGGGGCGTTCTGTTCTGCCAAACATGTGGGAAAGCAATCAAGGCTGAACAGCGTTCTCAAGTTACATAATACCTCAAGGGCAAGAAACTTATAGCCGCAGTTTTGCGCCTTCAGAATAAGTGTTTTGCGTTAATCATCGGTCATTTGTGATGGACAAGCTGATGATGTATCTCGTTGTGTATTGTAATGCTTCAGCAGTTAGTGAGACAGAATAAATTACATTCGTGAGTGCTGCATATTGTTTATAATCACATTAATGAACTAAATTATATTTAAGTATTTTTACTTTTTTGTCACATATTTCAGGTATTTTTAATACATACAAAATAAATATTTTCCCGATTTTTTGCACCTAAAAATCCGAGCCCTACTCATTATGAGTGAACTACAGACCAATAAAATAGCTCCTCTTGGGTCATATCTGAAGAAAGAGGCATTCCCAAATTGTGGAGTTACCTGCAATAGCAGCATAAGTCAATGCATGTTATATTGAGAAACTTTAGTTTAAGTTATTACCCATTAGACAAGTCGTTGATATTTGCGCTGTCAACTCTTTACATCTGTCTGTAGGCATGTCAGGGCTAGCATGTATTTTCACGGGGTTTCCCCCATAGTTAGAGCCCTGCGCGTATAAACGAAGCGACTGTCACCCGCACGACTCTTAACCGCATCCGTACAACTTTATTTTTCGCATTGGCATTGGATTTACAATTATATTTGTAAATAGATAAAGCATAAATTACTAAATCAACTTAATTAGACATTTGAGGAAAAATTCGTTCACTTAGGCTTTGTATGTCATTTGCTATTGAACCCTTGCAAAGAAGCTTATGAGACTCAGTTTCGGGGGGTGTAACAGTCCATTTCGTAAGTTGTTGTTAAAGCGCTTCATTAACATGCAGGGTAACACATAACAAAATAACATGCAGCAAGATGTGAATACCAGGGTTAAAACAAATTAATTTAATAACAGATCAACTATTTACAAATAAAAATAAAAAAACAAAAACTCCCAAATGACTCCCACTTGAATTAATTACTTGCCATAACTAGGCATAATCTCAGGAGAGATTATAAATTGGACCAAATGTCTCAAATACTTCAATGACATCGTGTACGTGTGCGGCTGTTCTACATGCTTAACGATGAGTACAATAAATGCGAGATTCTTCACCATCCGGTAAACCTTCAGAGGACGAATCTGCATTGGTAAGAGTTAGACAGACGCGGGGAACCAACTATACACTACATAAATTAATCCGACACTTCCTACACTGAATTAACAACAAATAATTTCCGCATGAAATTGGAATCAAGAACTGCCGTAGCAAAAAACATAATGCCTAAAATTGGGACTTTTCAAAATCAACACAAGTAAATTAACACGTGACCAACAAAAGAAATACACATATGACCGCCTGTCATTTTTACAAGTAAATACAACTACACCACACGGTGTCACAAACAGACACACTAACATGACATGAGTCATAGAAAATCACTAGGCTCAAAGCCAACATTTACATCATTAAAAAATATTCCTTTCATACGATATGCGATAACTCGTAACAGACATGGCGAACTCCCCAATTAATTATGGTCCAATGACCATCACAAAAGAACAGGTTTGCTAATGATAGCTTATAGGGGTCAGTCGGTCAGCTGGACTGCCTAACAATGAGTCACCGAACCTAGACGGGCACTAAGTGGAAATCTGCACATCTGTCAACCCACGTGTCAATAACCTCGACCTGCCGAGGCATGGGTTCGAGTCTCGAAGAAGCGTGCTCCCAAAGCACAAGATATACGTGTGTGTGTCAGAATAAAATATCACAGCATTTCCCCTAGGAAATCCAAGAATCAGCACTGGACAAGGTACAGTAGCCTCCCGGAGCGCTCTGCCTTTCCATCAAAAATACAATAACAACAATATTATGAGGGCGGTAGCACCACCTACCCCTCATCACGAAGAATCAATACACACACCTGACACAAGAACACACACAGAATCACACGTATGGGTTTGACAGAAACCTGAAATAAATGACACAAATATTTTCCACCAGCTTGCGCTTCCGTTCTAGTCCGTGACTAAAGAACCTAAAAAGGACTCAAAAAATGCTAAAAAAAATTAGAACTAAAGTGTTCTACAGTTACATCTTAATTTGTTGCGCTCGGCAGCCCTAGTATGAATAATAACCTGTTCATAAAACATCTTAAAATCATTACCTCCCTTTCCTATAAAAAATGAACTTTAATAAAGCACCACTTATCGAATGTAACGAGTTTCGCATTCGCATGGATAAAATCAAATACACGCGCCTTGTACACTAAATATGACTCCAAAGAAAAATATACAACAAACAAATTTGGCCACGCGCCAACGTACATTTAAAGATGATAGTGTCGGCACAGAGAAAAAAATCTTAACACAAGAAAAAGAATGAATGAACTATTTACAACGTTCCCGCGCCTTATCTAACTACATATTGAGTAAATCAATTTTTGTACATCACCGTTTCAGCTTGCAGAACATTAACCTCCATCCCGGTGCATTTCCCTACGGGAAATCTAGGCCTCCATAGTCGACGTCGTTGTAGAAGCGATGCACATCATTCCATCACATGACCAAACGTCGGACATCTTGGCGTAGCTTCTTGGACAGAAATGTTCAATGTTAATAATATTGCCTAGCTATAATCGCTGTGAGCTACTACTTTCACTCACAAATATATCCAAATTCGATTACTGATCGTAGACTTGCCCTATCTTACTTAGCATTTGCTTAACACACGCACAAATATCACTCAAAAATACAATACAAAATTTTATATAAAATTACACACTTCAAACTCATCGCAACTGGCTTGAAAACAAGTCTTAAACATGTCTATCTTGAAGCCCTTATCTCGCCTAGAGATCTCCACTGCTACACGTGAACATTGCTCCCTTGAGCACAAAGTGAAATGTTAGTAAAGTATGCTCATTAGAGCTTGAAAATTGTGACGCAGAGTTACGTGAACGTTGCTCACCAGAGCTCAATAAAGTTGTCCCCTAAACAGCTCCTCACCGATCAATTTATTGGAAACTGACAGAATGAAGTAGGGTGGGGAGAATTTGTAAAAATAATCTGGAGTTTTCATCTCACAAACTTGGGAATAGTATCAATCTTCATCATTTTATCCCAACGCCTCAATGCACTTATGCGGAACTAATTCGGATCGGCGGTTCTTTAGATATGCGTTTCCGCGCCTTTTTCCAGGGTACGCAATTCACCGCGTGGCTTTGGCGTGGTCTCTTCTGATTGGGTGATTCAATCCTAGATCGGTTGAAACTATACTCATGACACTCCCTTAATGACTCCTATTTACGTGCGCGCTGGTACAGAATTTGTCCTTGAACTCGGCTTAACCGGTCGTCTTCAGGAATAACTACCAAGCTTGCTTCTGTTGTAATCGTTGCAACACACTACCTTGCCTTCCCTTTGTCAATTTCAACATGTACTGCCTGGGCATCAGTAATAATAATAATAAAATCATGAAGACTTATTCATCGATAGAATAATAAGGGTTCACTATGTTTTAAGAATGCTATATCTCCAGAATTGCAACCCTTTTCTGTTCGGAGTGTTAATTGACATAATTTGAATGAGATGAGCTTAAATCATCATTTTACATTTGTTATGAAAAAAGCATAACAGAAAAAAATATTATATGTCATAAACATACGGGTTATAATATTGGTATTAAACAAATTCTGGTTGTATTCTAAAAATTATCCACTAATTTTCTCCAAATATTATCCGCTATCCGCAGAGTCATGCAAACTATATCCGTATGGCGAAAAATTTTGCGGAAATTGTGGAATTGCTGTGGTAATAGATTGTTTATAACCCACCATCCCCCTCCTTAGGACACGATTTATATAGAGGAAGGAGGGGGGGATTGCACGCACCAAATGTTGCCGCATTATAATTCCAAAGACAATTGATGTATAACTTAGAAACTTCCAGTGTCATTAACTGCAACAGTGATGTGACATCAATATGTGCGCATTAGTAACAGTCCGACCCCGACCGTGCCCTTTAAATTTTATTACGTCTCACAATGGATTTACTTCATCATATAGACAAAATTGTTCACATCGTAGGTGTCTTGCTAAATTTCAGTCCTCCAATAATTAAATCACAAGACTATTTTATCATTTCAAATGATCTTGTCGACTTCGTCGTTATGCTTGAGTCTAAAGTTATGCGGAACGGAGACGGTTGCGTTACGGAGACGGAAGTGACGTCATGCAGCCGCGCGGGAAGCCTAAGTTAATGGGTAAAGGACTGTGAGTGCGTGACGTCATGCAGCCACGCGGGAAGCCGAGGTTAATGTTTACTGGAGTCTGTTGAAAGAGTCCTGGGGCTTTGAGTGAAACGAAAAGAATACAGGGTGACACCTAAAGAGGTGTACATGATGCCAGATAAGAATACAGGGAGACTCCTAAAGAGATATACAAGGCGCCAGATAAGAATACAAGGTGATTCTTAAAGAGCTGTACAAGATGGCAGAGAAGAATACAGGGTGACTCCTAAAGAGGTGCACAAGATGTCAGACAAGAATACAGGGTGACTCCTAAAGAGGTGTACAAGATGTCACACAAGAATACAGGGTGACCCTTAGAGATGTTTGCAAGATATCAGATTCAAATAATGGGTGACTCTTAAAGAGTTGTAAAGGATGTCAGACTCAAATACAGGGTGACTCTTAAAGAGGTGCCCGCGCGGGAAGCGTAAGTTAATGGGTAATGGAGTCTGTTGAAAGAGTGATGGGGTTTCGAGCGAAGCGAGAAGCCCTCCTGAGCCTTTCTAGCATGTGTAGCATTTGTAGCATGCGTCATTTGAAATGATATAACATCTAGTCTTTCAGACTGACTGTAATTTTTTTAGTTAAGCTTACTAAAGTTTTTGGCAAATAATTGTAAAATTCGATACCGTAATGGAATTTGTAAGAGCAAATAATTTGTATTTTAATTATGTTATGAACATAAAAACTTCGTAACTGGTGGGCATTAGCTAGACTAAATTCTAAATAACTAAATAACTAAATAACTAAAATTTTGTATATTTATAGAGGCAATTGACATAAGTGGGATATATGGAATTGGGTTATTTAGTTCTTCAGGGAACTTCTTGATTTTAAAATGGGAGTGCTTGATTTTAAAATGGAAGTCTTCTACAGATTTAAGTGAAATTCAAGTTTGTTTCTTTAAATCTATTCTTTGATTTTTATCTTCAATTTTCGGGAAGCAGTTGATCAATCTAAATTGCATTGTGTATTTTCAATCTCATTTGCATTTTGTAAGTACAGTACAACACCTGTAATCCGTCACCTTTGGGACTGTGGGTATGGTCGGAACGCAAGAAAGGTCGGATTATCAGAAAGTACAGCAGAAAAATATGGATTTACATTAAATAAACAATCTCTGAACTCAAGATATCGGGGTTCCATTCCTTCTTTCCGCGTAGAACCACATCCACAATGCGTTGTCAAGCAGTTCAAGTTTAGGCTCTTTCAAGTTTTGCAATTCTTACGAGCGTTTCCGCCATATATCGCCACTGTGCATGATTCAGTGTATTTCCGATTTATTCTCCAATCTTTTATTGTCGTAACGACTATGAATTCCTTAGCAACTTTTGGAGTGATTCCCCTTTGTCCAGTCTTCGTAGCACTGGTGTATACGTTTCACTCCTGACATGTTGAAAAACACTCACAACTATACAGTGCACAGATTCTACACACACCCAAAGTACACGGGGCTACATGACCGCGTTGTCGCACCCCTAAACTGAGGAAACATCAAACCAACCAGCTCTTCAAAGTTGGGCTGTACACCACCAATCCAGTCAGTAGCTCTCCAAAGTTGATTTTTGACACTATCAGTCCAGTAAGTAGCTCTTCAAAGTTCGGTTTTCACATTGTCAATCCAATCCATAGCTCTTCAAAGTTGAGATTTCACACCATCAATCCAATCAGTAAATTTCAAAGTAGGTTATCACACCATCAATCCAGTCAATAGCTCTTCAAAGTTGGACTTTCTCACTATCAATCCAGTCATCAGCTCTTCAAAGATGGGCTTTCACACTATCAATCCAATCAGTAACTCTTCGAGGTTGGGCTTTCACACCATCAATCCAATCCGTAGCTCTTCAAAGTTGGGCTTTCACATTATCACTCCAATCAGTAGCTCTTCAAAGATGGGCTTTCACACCATCAATCCAATCAGTAGTTCTTAAAAGTTGGGATTTAACACCACCAATCCTGTCAGTAGCTCTTCAAAGTTGGGGTTTCACACCATCAATCCAGTCAGTAGCTCTTCATAGTCTGGCTTTCACACCATCAATTCAATCAGTAGCTCTTCAAAGTTGGGCTTTCACATTATCAATCCAATCAGTAACTCTTCGAGGTTGGGCTTTCACACCATCAATCCAATCAGTAGCTCTTCAAATTTGGGCTTTCACACCATCAATTCAATCAGTAGCTCTTCAAAGTTGGGCTTTCACATTATCAATCCAATCAGTAACTCTTCGAGGTTGGGCTTTCACACCATCAATCCAATCAGTAGCTCTTCAAATTTGGGCTTTCACACCATCAATTCAATCAGTAGCTCTTCAAAGTTGGGCTTTCACACCATCAATTCAATCAGAAGCTCTTCACACTTGGGCTTTCACATCACTAATCCAATCAGTAGCTCTTAAAGTTGGGCTTTCAAACCACCAATCCAGCCAGTAGCTCTTCAAAGTTGGGCTTTCACACCATCCATTTAATCAGTAGCTCTTCAAAGTTGGGCTTTCACACTAATAATCCGTTCAGTAGCTCTTCAAAGTTGGGCTTTCACCCCATCAATCCAATAGTAGCTCTTAAAAGTTGGGCTTTCACACTATCAATCCAATCAGTAGCTCTTCAAAGTTGGGGTTTCACACCATCAATTCAATTAGTAGCTCTTCAAAGTTGGGCTTTCACACTATTAATCCAGTCAGTAGCTCTTCAAAGTTGGGCTTTCGTCCCATCAATCCTATCAGTAGCTCTTCAAAGTTGGGCTTTCACACCGTTAATCCAATCGGTAATCCTTCAAAGGTTGGTTTTCACACCATCCATCCAATCAGTAGCTCTTCACAGTTGGGCTTTCACACCATCAATCCAATCGGTAGCTCTTCAAAGGTTGGCTTTCACACTATCAATCCGTTCAGTAGCTCTTCAAAGTTGGGCTTTCACATCACTAATCCAATTAGTAGCTCTTCAAAGTTGGGTTTTCACACCACCAATCCAGCCAGTAGCTCTTCAAAGTTGGTCTGTCACACCATCAATCCAATCTGCAGCTCTTCATAGTTGGGCTTTCACACCATCAATCCAATCGGTAGCTCTTCAAAGGTGGGCTTTCACACTATCAATCCGTTCAGTAGCTCTTCAAAGTTGGGCTTTCACATCACTAATCCAATCAGTAGCTCTTCAAAGTCGGGCTTTCACACCACCAATCCAGCCAGTAGCTCTTCAAAGTTGGTCTGTCACAACATCAATCATCTTTAGCTCTTAAAAGTTGGGCTGTCACACTATCAATCCAATCAGAAGCTCTTCAAATTTGGGTGTCCACATCATCAATCCAATCAATAGCTCTTCACAGTTGGGCTTTCACACCATCAATCCAATCGGTAGCTCTTCATTTTGGGCTTTCACACCATCAATCCAATCAGTAGCTCTTCAAAGTTGGGCTTTCACACCATTAATCCAATCAGTAGCTCTTCAAAGTTGGTCTGTCACACCATCAATCCAATCTGCAGCTCTTCATAGTTGGGCTTTCACACCATCAATTCAATTAGTAGCTCTTCAAAGTTGGGCTTTCACACCATCAATTCAATCAGTAGCTCTTCAAGGTTGGGCTTTCACACTATCAGTCAAATCAGTAGCTCTTCAAATTTGGTCTTTCACACCATCAATCCAGTCAGTAGCGCTTCAAAGTTGGGGTTTCACAATATCAATCCAATCAGTAGCTCTTCAAAGTAGGCCTTTCACACTATCAATTAAATCAGTAGCTCTTCAAAGTTTTGGCTTTCACACCATCCATCCAGTCAGTAGCTCTTCAAATTTTGACTTTCAAACCATCAATCCAGTCAATAGCTCTTCAAAGTTGGACTTTCTCACTATCAATCCAGTCATCAGCTCTTCAAAGATGGGCTTTCACACTATCAATCCAATCAGTAACTCTTCGAGGTTGGGCTTTCACACCATCAATCCAATCCGTAGCTCTTCAAAGTTGGGCTTTCACATTATCAATCCAATCAGTAACTCTTCGAGGTTGGGCTTTCACACCATCAATCCAATCAGTAGCTCTTCAAATTTGGGCTTTCACACCATCAATTCAATCAGTAGCTCTTCAAAGTTGGGCTTTCACACCATCAATTCAATCAGAAGCTCTTCACACTTGGGCTTTCACATCACTAATCCAATCAGTAGCTCTTAAAGTTGGGCTTTCAAACCACCAATCCAGCCAGTAGCTCTTCAAAGTTGGGCTTTCACACCATCCATTTAATCAGTAGCTCTTCAAAGTTGGGCTTTCACACTAATAATCCGTTCAGTAGCTCTTCAAAGTTGGGCTTTCACCCCATCAATCCAATAGTAGCTCTTAAAAGTTGGGCTTTCACACTATCAATCCAATCAGTAGCTCTTCAAAGTTGGGGTTTCACACCATCAATTCAATTAGTAGCTCTTCAAAGTTGGGCTTTCACACTATTAATCCAGTCAGTAGCTCTTCAAAGTTGGGCTTTCGTCCCATCAATCCTATCAGTAGCTCTTCAAAGTTGGGCTTTCACACCGTTAATCCAATCGGTAATCCTTCAAAGGTTGGTTTTCACACCATCCATCCAATCAGTAGCTCTTCACAGTTGGGCTTTCACACCATCAATCCAATCGGTAGCTCTTCAAAGGTTGGCTTTCACACTATCAATCCGTTCAGTAGCTCTTCAAAGTTGGGCTTTCACATCACTAATCCAATTAGTAGCTCTTCAAAGTTGGGTTTTCACACCACCAATCCAGCCAGTAGCTCTTCAAAGTTGGTCTGTCACACCATCAATCCAATCTGCAGCTCTTCATAGTTGGGCTTTCACACCATCAATCCAATCGGTAGCTCTTCAAAGGTGGGCTTTCACACTATCAATCCGTTCAGTAGCTCTTCAAAGTTGGGCTTTCACATCACTAATCCAATCAGTAGCTCTTCAAAGTCGGGCTTTCACACCACCAATCCAGCCAGTAGCTCTTCAAAGTTGGTCTGTCACAACATCAATCATCTTTAGCTCTTAAAAGTTGGGCTGTCACACTATCAATCCAATCAGAAGCTCTTCAAATTTGGGTGTCCACATCATCAATCCAATCAATAGCTCTTCACAGTTGGGCTTTCACACCATCAATCCAATCGGTAGCTCTTCATTTTGGGCTTTCACACCATCAATCCAATCAGTAGCTCTTCAAAGTTGGGCTTTCACACCATTAATCCAATCAGTAGCTCTTCAAAGTTGGTCTGTCACACCATCAATCCAATCTGCAGCTCTTCATAGTTGGGCTTTCACACCATCAATTCAATTAGTAGCTCTTCAAAGTTGGGCTTTCACACCATCAATTCAATCAGTAGCTCTTCAAGGTTGGGCTTTCACACTATCAGTCAAATCAGTAGCTCTTCAAATTTGGTCTTTCACACCATCAATCCAGTCAGTAGCGCTTCAAAGTTGGGGTTTCACAATATCAATCCAATCAGTAGCTCTTCAAAGTAGGCCTTTCACACTATCAATTAAATCAGTAGCTCTTCAAAGTTTTGGCTTTCACACCATCCATCCAGTCAGTAGCTCTTCAAATTTTGACTTTCAAACCATCAATCCAGTCAGTAACTCTTCAAAGTTGGTCTTTCGCACCACCAATCCAATCAGTAGCTCTTTAAAGTTGGGCTTTCATACCACCAATCCAGTCAGTAGCTCTTCAAAGTTGGGCATTCACACCATCAATCCAATCTGTAGCTCTTAAGGTTTGGGCTTTCACACCATCAATCAGCAGTAGCACTATCAATCCAATCAGAAACTCTTCAAAGTTGGGTTTTCTCATCATCAATCCAATCAGTAGCTCTTAAAAGTTGGTACTTCACACCATCAGTCCAATCAGTAGCTCTTAAAATTTGGTAGTTCACACCATCAATCCAATCAGTAGCTCTCCCAAGTTGGGCTTTCACACATTCAATCTTATCAGTAGCTCTCCCAAGTTGTGATTTCACATCGTCAATCCAGTCAGTAGCTCTTCAAAGTTGGGATTTCACACCATCATCCAATCAGTAGCTCTTCATAGTCTGGTTTTCACACCTTCAATCCAATCAGTAATCCTTCAAAATTTGGTTTTCACACCATCAATCCAATCAGTAGCTCTTCACAGTTGGGCTTCCACACCATCAATCCAATCGGTAGCTCTTGAAAGTTGGGCTTTCACACCATCAATCCGTTCAGTAGCTCTTCAAAGTTGGGCTTTCACATCACTAATCCAATCAGTAGCTCTTCAAAGTTGGGCTTTCACACCACCACTCCAGCCAGTAGCCCTTCAAAGTTGGGCTTTCATACCATCAATTCAATCATTAGCTCTTCAAAGTTGGGCTTTCACATTATTAATCCAATCTGTAGCTCTTCAAAGTTGGGCTTTCACACCATCAATCTAGTCACTAGCTCTTCAAAGTTGGGCTTTCACACCATCTATCCAATCAGTAGCTCTTCAGATTTGGGTATTTACTCCTTCAATCCAATCAGTAGCTCTTCAAAGTGGGGTTTTCACATCAACAATCCAATCAGTGGCCTTCAAAGTTGGGTTTTCACACCATCAATGCAAACAGTTCTTATGTTGCTCAAGGTAATGCTTTGTAGGGGGGGGGGGGGGCAATCTTCAGGGAAATTTTCTAATTTGAAGTTCATGGTGTTAAGCATAGAAACATGGGTAAGAATGCCAGAGAGAGAAGGAATAATTTATTTTCTTCATTGTCCGGGACTGTATTATGTGACTCTTGGATCTGGTAAGGATTTGGGGGGGGGGGGTGTTGGAACAAGGTATCTGAGCATTGGGAGGGCAATGAGGGAATGGGGAATATGATTTTCACCTCAGCTTTTTAAGGAGTTGCCCACTTCTACTGCAAGTAAATGTTAATATGCCTAACATCTTCCTAGCGACAACTCATGTTTGTATTGCAGGAGGAAAACGGGCGTCAGCCAGTGGATGAGGTTGAAGGCACCTTGTCTCACCTCACTTCTCGGGACGCAAATGTCGAGGAACTGGACTCCGCCCTCAAGAAGAGCCAAGCAATCCTCTTCATTCTGGGAGATTTGGTGCAAGTGCACGTTGAAGGGACTTCTACCAAAACTGCTATGGTGAGTTACTCATTAGTAGGGCCAGGATTTTTAGGTAAATAAATATTTTTCTATGTAAATACATATTTTAAGCATTTTTTTATAAATACATAAATTCCTGCTTTTCTCTTATTAGCACATAAAAAGACATAATATTTTTGAAAATCAGTATGCTAGATCATTCAGTATATTGCATTTTTGTTCTGTGTTACTTCAACGGGGAAGAACCTGTGAGCTATCTAACATTCATGCAAAGCATATGTCAGCTTGCAACTGTGTTATTCTTAACTTGTCGCCCCGTGCCACTCACTCTGGAAGCCTGGGATTTCCTCGTCCATAGCCATTTTGCACCACGTGCTAGACCACCCCTAGCTGCCTGGAACCAGTGTCACTCACATGCAGTTCATTTCAGTGTAAGGCAGTTCTACGATGCCTAAATTAAAAACAACTATAATATATCGTCTGTTGCAGAATTTAAGGATAATTTTTCTCCTGACGGGGGCGTTCTGTTCGGCCAAACATGTGGGAAAGCAATCAAGGCTGAACAGCGTTCTCAAGTTACATAATACCTCAAGGGCAAGAAACTTATAGCCGCAGTTTTGCGCCTTCAGAATAAGTGTTTTGCTTTAATCATCGGTCATTTGTGATGGACAACCTGAAGAAGTATCTCGTTGTGTATCGTAATGCTTCAGCAGTCAGTGAGACAGAATAAATTACATTCGTGAGTGCTGCATATTGTTTATAATCACATTAAGAAACTAAATTATAATTAAATATTTTTACTTTTTTGTCACATATTTCCGGTATTTTTAATACATACAAAATAAATATTTTCCCGATTTTTTGCACCTAAAAATCCGAGCCCTACTCATTATGAGTGAACTACAGACCAATAAAATAGCTCCTGTTGGGTCATATCTGAAGAGAGAGGCATTTCCAAATTGTGGAGTTACATGCAATAGCAGCATAAGTCAATGCATGTTATATTGAAAAACTTCAGTTTAAGTTATTACCCATTTGACAAGTCGTTGATATTTGCGCTGTCAACTCTTTACATCTGTCTGTAGGCATGTCAGGGCTAGCATGTATTTTCACGGGGTTTCCCCCATGGTTAGAGCCCTGCGCGGATGAACAAACGACTGTCACCCGCACGACTCTTATCCGCATCCGTACAACTTTATTTTTTCGCATTGGCAATAGGTACAATTATACAGTATTTGTAAATAGATAAAGCATAAATTACTAAATCAACATAGTTAGACATTTGAGGAAAAATTCGTTCACTTAGGCTTTGTATGTCATTTGCTATGTTTTAAGAATGCTATATCTCCAGAATTGCACCCCTTTTCTGTTCGGAGTGTTAATTGACATAATTTGAATGAGATGAGCTTAAATCATCATTTTACATTTGTTATGAAAAAAGCATAACAGAAAAAAATATTATATATCATAAACATACGGGTTCTAATATTGGTATTAAACAAATTCTAATAGTATTCTAAAAATTATCCACTAATTTTCTCCAAATATTATACGCTATCCGCAGAGTCATGCAAACTATATCCGTAAGGCGAAAAATTTTGCGGAAATTGTGGAATTGCTGTGGTAATAGATTGTTTATAACCCACCATCCCCCTCCTTAGGACACGATTTATATAGAGGTAGGTGGGGGGGGGGGGGGGGAGGTTGCACGCACCAAATGTTGCCGCATTATAATTCTAAAGACAATTGATGTATAACTTAGAAACTTCCAGTGTCATTAACTGCAACAGTGTTGTGACATCAATATGTGCGCATTAGTAACAGTCCGACCCCGACCGTGCCCTTCAAATTGTATTACGTCTCACAATGGATTTACTTCCTCATATAGACAAAATTGATCACGTCATAGGTGTCTTGCTAAATTTCAGTCCTCCAATAATTAAATCACAAGACTATTTTATCATTTCAAACGATCTTGTCGACTTCGTGGTTATGCTTGAGTCTAAAGTTATGCGGGACGGAGACGGTTGCGTTACGGAGACGGAAGTGACGTCATGATGCCGCGCGGGAAGCTAAGTTAATCGGTAAAGGACGGCAAGTGCGTGACGTCATGCAGCCACGCGGGAAGCCGAGGTTAATGGTTAATGGAGTCTGTTGAAAGAGTCCTGAGGTGTCGAGTGACCTGGGGCTTTGAGCGAAGCGAAAAGAATACAGGGTGACTCCTAAAGAGATGTACAAGATGCCAGATAAAAATACAGGGTGACTCCTAAAGAGATATACAAGACGCCAGATGAGAATACAAGGTGATTCTTAAAGTGGTGTACAAGATGGCAGAGAAGAATACAGGGTGACTCCTAAAGAGGTGCACAAGATGTCAGACAAGAATACACGGTGACTCCTAAAGAGGTGTACAAGATGTCACACAAGAATACACGGTGACTCCTAAAGAGAAATACAAGATGCCATATAAGAATACAGGGTGACTCCTAAAGAGGTGTACAAGATGCCAGATAAAAATACAGGGTGACTCCTAAAGAGCTATACAAGATGCCAGATAAGAATACAAGGTGACTCTTAAAGAGGTGTACAAAATGGCAGAGAAGTATACAGGGTGACTCCTAAAGAGGTGGACAAGATGTCAGACAAGAATACAGGGTGACTCCTAAAGAGGTGTACAAGATGTCACACAAGAATACAGGGTGACTTTTAAAGAGATAAACAAGATGCTAGATAAGAATACAGGGTGCCTCCTGAAGAGGTGTGCAGGATGTCAGAGAAAATTACAGGGTGACACTTAACGAGGTGTACAGTATGTTAGATTCAAGTCAAATACAGGGTGACCCTTAAAGAGGTTTGCAAGATATCAGATGCAAATAATGGGTGACTCTTAAAGAGTGGTAAAAGATGTCAGGCTCAAATACAGTGTGACCCTTAAAGAGGAGCCCGCGTGGGAAGCGTAAGTTAATGGGTAATGGAGTCTGTTGAAAGAGTGCTGGGGTTTCGAGCTAAGCGAAAAGCCTTCCTGAGCCTTTCTAACATGTGTAGCATTTGTAGCATGCGTTATTTGAAATGTTATAACATCCAGTCTTTCAGACTGATTGTAATTTTTTTAGTTAAGCTTACTAAAGGTTTTGGCACATAACTGTCGTAAAATTAGATAACGTAATGGAATTTTTAACAGCAAATAATTTGTATTTTAATTATGTTATGAACATAAAAACTTCGTAACTGGTGAGCATTAGCTAGAATAAATTCTAAATAACTAAAATTTTGGTTATTTATAGAGGCAATTGACATAAGAGGGATATATGGAAATGGGTTATTTAGTTCTTCACGGAACTACTTGTTTTTAAAATGGAAGTGCATGTTTTTAAAATGGAAGTGTTCTACAGATTTAAGTGAAATTCAATTATGTTTGTTTAAATCTATTCTTTGACATTTATCTTCAATTTGCGGGGAGCAGTTGATCAATGTGAATTGCATTGTGTATTTTCAATTTCAATTGTATTTTGTAAGTATTTGGAATCTCTATTGCATTTTGTACATATTTTCAATCTCATTTGCATTTTTTAAGTACAGTACAACCCCTGTAATCCGTCACCTTTGGGACTGTGGGTATGGTCGGAACGCAAGAAAGTTCGGATTATCAGAAAGTACAGAAAAATATGGATTTACATTAAAATAAACAATCTCTGAACTCAAGATATCGGGGTTCCTTTCCTTCTTTCTTGGTAGAGCCACATCCACAATGCGTTGTCAAACAGTTCTCGTTTAGGCTCTTTCAATGTTTTGCAATTCTTACGAGCGTTTCCGCCATATATCGCCACTGTGCATGATTCAGTGTCTTTCCGATTTCTTCTCCAAACTTTTATTCGCGTAACGCCTACATTGAGTTCCTTAGCAATGTTTGGAGTGATTCCCCTTTGTACAGTCTTCGTAGCACTGCTATTTTTTTATTTAATGAAAACGTAATGTGTATGTGTTTCACTCCTGACATGTTGGGAAACACACACAACTATAGAGTACACAGACTCAACACACACCCCAAGTACACGGGCTACATGACCGCGTTGTCGCACCTTTAAACTGAGGAAACAACCAACCAACCAGCTCTTCAAAGTTGGGTATTCACTTCGTCAATCCAATTCGTAGCTCTTCAAAGTTAGGCTGAACACCACCATTCCAGTCAGTAGCTCTCCAAAGTTGATTTTTCACACTATCAGTCCAGTAAGTAGCTCTTCAAAGTTGGGTATTCACATTGTCAAACCAATCCATAGCTCTTCAAAGTTGGGGTTTCACACCATCAATCCAATCAGTAACTTTCAAAGTAGGCATTCATACCATCAATCCACTCAATAGCCCTTCAAAGTTGGGCTTTCACACTATCAATCCAGTCAGCACCTCTTCAAAGTTGGGCTTTCACACTATCAATCCTATCAGGAAATCTTCAAAGTTGGGCTTTCACACCATCAATCCAGTCAGCAGCTCTTCAAGGTCGGGATTTCACACCATCAATCCAATCAGTAACTCTTCTAAGTTGGGTTTTCACACCATCAATCCAGTCAGTAGATCTTCAAAGTTGGATTTCACACCACCAATCCAGTCAGTAGCTCTTGAAAGTTGGGCTCTCACATCATCAATCCAGTCAGAAGCGCTTCAATGTTGGGTTTTCACACCATCAATCAAGTCAGTAGATCTTCAAAGTTGGGCTTTCACACTAACAATCCAATCAGTAACTCTTCAAAGTTGGGCTTTCACACCATCAATCCAATCCGTAGCTCTTCAAAGTTGGGCTTTCACACTGTCACTCCAATCAGTAGCTCTTCAAAGTTGGGCATTCACACCACTCTTCCAATCAGTAGCTTTTCAAAGTTGGGATTTCACACCATCAATCCAGTCAGTAGATCTTAAAAGTTGGGATTTCACACCACCAATCCAGTCAGTAGCTCTTGAAAGTTGGGCTTTCACAGAATCAATCGAGTCAGTAGCTCTCCAAAGTTGATCCTTCACACCATCAATCCAGTCAGTAGCGCTTCAAAGTTGGGTTTTCACACTATCAATCCAATCAGTAGCTCTTCAAAATAGGGCTTTCACACAATCAATCCATTCGGTACCTCTTCAATGTTGGGCTTTCACACTATCAATTAAATCAGTACCTCTTCAAAGTTGGGCTTTCACACCATCAATCCAGTCAGTAGCTCTTCAAATTTGGACTTTCACACCATCAATCCAGTCATTAACTCTTCAAAGTTGGGCTTTCGCACCACCAATCCTATCAGTAGCTCTTAAAAGTTGGGTCTTCACACCATCAATCCAAACAGTAGCTCTCCCAAGTTGGGCTTTCACACATTCAATCTTATCAGTAGCTCTCCCAAGTTGTGATTTCACATCGTCAATCCAGTCAGTAGCACTTCAAAGTTGGGATTTCACACCATCCATCCAATCTGTAGCTCTTCATAGTGTGGCTTTCAAACCATCAATCCAATCCGTAATCCTTCAAAGTTTGGTTTCACACCATCAATCCAATCAGTAGCTCTTCACAGTTGGGCTTTCTCACCATCAATCCAATCTGTAGCTCTTCAAAGTTGGGCTTTCATACCATCAATCATCAGTAGCTCTTAAAAGTTGAGCTTTCACACTATCAATCCAATCAGAAGCTCTTCAAAGTTGGGCTTACACATCATCAATCCAATCAGTAGCTCTTATAAGTTGGGACTTTACACCATCAATCCAATCAGTAGCTCATCAACGTTGGGTTTTCACACCGTCAATCCAATCAGTAGCTCTCCCAAGTTGGGCTTTCACACAATCAATCCTATCAGTAGCTTCCCCAGGTTGTGATTTCACATCGTCAATCTAGTCAGTAGCTCTTCAAAGTTGGGATTTCACACCATCCATCCAATCAGTAGCTCTTAACAGTCTGGCTTTCACACCATCAATCCAATCGGTAATCCTTCAAAGTTTGGCTTTCACACCATCAATCCAATCAGTAGCTCTTCGAAGTTGGGCTTTCACCACCAATCCAGTCAGTAGCTCTTCAAAGTTGGTCTTTCACGCTATTAATCCAATCAGTAACTCTTCAAAGTTGCGCTTTCACACCATCAATCCAATCCGTAGCTCTTAAAGTTGGGCTTTCACACTATCACTGCAATCAGTAGCTCTTCAAAGTTGGGCATTCTTTCCATCAATCCGATCAGTAGATTTTCAAAGTTGAGGTTTCTCACCAACAATCCAGTCAGTAGATCTAAAAAGTTGGGATTTCACACCACATATCCAGTCAGTAGCTCTTGAAAGTTGGGCTTTCACATCATCAATGGAGTCAGTTCCTCTTCAAAGTTGGTCTTTCACACCATCAATCCAGTCAGCAGCTCTTCAAAGTTGGGCTGTCACACTATCAATCCTATCATTATCTCTTCAAAGTTGAGCTTTCACACCATCAATCCAATCCGTAGCTCGTCAAAGTCGGGCTTTCGCACTATCACTCCAATCAGTAGCTCTTCAAAGTTGGGCATTCACACCATCAATCCAATCAGTAGCTTTTCAAAGTTGGGTTTTCACACCATCAATCCAGTCGGTAGATCTTAAAAGTTGGGATTTCACACCACCAATCCAGTCAGTAGCTCTTGAAAGTTGGGCTTTCACAGCATCAATCGAGTCAGTAGCTCTCCAACGTTGGTCTTTCACACCATAAATCCAGTCAGTAGCGCTTCAAAGTTGGGTTTTCACACTATTAATCCAATCAGTAGCTCATCAAAGTAGGGCTTTCACACAATCAATCCATTCGGTACCTCTTCAAAGTTGGGCTTTCACACTATCAATTAAATCAGTACCTCTTAACAGTTGGGCTTTCACACCATCAATCCAGTCAGTAGCTCTTCAAGTTTGGCCTTGCACACCATCAATCCAGTCAGTAACTCTTCAAAGTTGGGCTCTCGCACCACCAATCCTATCAGTAGCTCTTTAAAGTTGGGCTTTCACACCGCCAATCCAGTCAGTAGCTCTTCAAAGTTGGGCTTTCACACCATCAATCCAATCTGTAGCTCATCAAAGTTGGGCATTCACACCATCAATCATCAGTTGCTCTTAAATGTTGGGCTTTCACACTATCAATCCAATCAGAAGCTCTTTAAAGTTGGGTTCTCACATCATCAAGCCAATCAGTAGCTATTAAAAGTTGGGACTTCACACCTTCAATCCAGTCAGTAGCTCATCGAAGATGGGTTTTTACACCATCAATCCATTCAGTAACTCTTCCAAGTTGGGCTTTCACACCATCAATCCTATCAGTAGCTCTCCCAAGTTGTAAATTCACATCGTCAATCCATTCAGTAGCTCTTCAAATTTGGGATTTCACACCATCCATCCAATCAGTAGCTCTTCATAGTCTGGCTTTCACACCATCAATTCAATCAGTAGCTCTTCAACGTCGGGCTTCCGCACCATCAATCCAATCAGTAGCTCTTCAAATTTGGGTTTCACACCATCAATTCAATCAGTAGCTCTTCAAAGTTGGGCTTTCACAACATCAATTCAATCAGTAGCTCTTCACAGTTGGGCTTTCACATCACTTATCCAAACAGTAGCACTTAAAGTAGGGCTTTCACACCACCAATCCAGCCAGTAGCTCTTCAAAGTTGGGCTTTCACACCATCCATTCAATCAGTAGCTCATAAAAGTTGGGCTTTCACACTATTAATCTATTCAGTAGCTCTTCAAAGTTGGGCTTTCACCCCATCAAATCAATCAGTAGCTCTTAAATGTTGGGCTTTCACACTATCAATCCAATCAGTAGCTCTTCAAAGTTGGGGTTTCACACCATCGATTCAATTAGTACCTCTTCAAAGATGGGCTTTCACACTATTAATCCAATCAGTAGCTCTTCAAAGTTGTGCTTTCGCCCCATCAATCCAATCAGCAGCTCTTCAAAGTTGGGCTTTCACACCATTAATACAATCGGTAATCCTTCAAAGTTTGGTTTTCACACCATCCATCCAATCAGTAGCTCTTCACAGTTGGGCTTTCACACCATTAATCCAATCGGTAGCTCTTCAAAGGTGGGCTTTCACACTATCAATCCGTTCAGTTGCTCTTCAAAGTTGGGCTTTCTCATCACTAATCCAATCAGTAGCTCTTCAAAGTTGGGCTTTCACACTACTAATCCAATCAGTAGCTCTTCAAAGTTGGACTTTCACACCACCAATCCAACCTGTAGCTCTTCAAATTTGGGCTTTCACACCATCAATTCGATCAGTAGCTCTTCAAAGTTGGCATTTCACACTATCAGTCCAATCAGTAGCTCTTCAAATTTGGTCTTTCACACCATCAATCCAGTCAGTAGCGCTTCAAAGTTGGAGTTTCACAATATCAATCCAATCAGTAGCTCTTCAAAGTAGGCCTTTCACACTATCAATTAAATCAGTAGCTCTTCAAAGTTTTGGCTTTCACACCATCCATTCAGTTAATTGCTCTTCAAATTTGGGCTTTCAAACAATCAATCCAGTCAGTAACTCTTCAAAGTTGGTCTTTCGCACCACCAATCCAATCAGTAGCTCTTAAAAGTTGGGCTTTCACACTATCAACCAATCAGAAACTCTTCAAAGTTGGGTTTTCTCATCATCAATCCTATCAGTAGCTCTTAAAAGTTGGTACTTCTCACCATCAGTCCAATCAGTAGCTCCTAAAATTGGTTTTTCACACCATCAATCCAATCAGTAGCTCTCCCAAGTTGGGCTTTCACACCTTCAATCTTATCAGTAGCTCTCCCAAGTTGTGATTTCACATCGTCAGTCCAGTCAGTAGCTCTTCAAAGTTGGGATTTCACACCATCATCCAATCAGTAGCTCTTCATAGTCTGGCTTTCACACCTTCAATCCAATCGGTAATCCTTCAAAGTTTGGCTTTCACACCATCAAACCAATCAGTAGCTCTTCACAGTTGGGCTTTCACACCTTCAATCCAATCGGTAGCTCTTGAAAGTTGGGCTTTCACACCATCAATCCGTTCAGTAGCTCTTCAAATTTGGGCTTTCACATCACCAATCCAATCAGTAGCTCTTCAAAGTTGGGCTTTCACACCACCACTCCAGCCAGTAGCTCTTCAAAGTTGGGCTTTCACACCATCCATTCAATCATTAGCTCTTCAAAGTTTGCCTTCCACACCATCAATGCAAACAGTTCTTATGTTGCTCAAGGTAATGCCTTGTAGGGGGGCAATCTTCAGGGAAATTTTCTAATTTGAAGTTGATGTTGTTAAGCATAGAAACATGGGTAAGAATGCCAGAGAGGGAAGGAATAATTTATTTCCTTCATTGTCCGGGACTGTGTTATGGGACTCTTGGATCTAGTAAGGATTTGGGGGGGGGGGGGCGGAGGGTTGGAACAAGGTATCTGAGCATTGGGAGGGCAATGAAGAAATAGGGAATATGATTTTCACCTCAGTTTTTTAAGGAGTTGCCCATTTCTACTGCAAGTAAATGTTAATATGCCTTACATCTTCCTAGTGACAACTCATGTTTGTATTGCAGGAGGAAAACGGGCGTCAGCCAGTGGATGAGGTTGAAGACACCTTGTCTCACCTTACTTCTCGGGACGCAAATGTCGAGGAACTGGACTCCCCCCTCAAGGAGAGCGAAGCAAACCTCTTCATTCTGGGAGATTTGGTGCAAGTGCACGTTGAAGGGACTTCTACCAAAACTGCTATGGTGAGTTACTCATTAGTAGGGCTAGGATTTTTAGGTAAATAAATATTTTTCTATGTAAATACATATTTTAAGCATTTTTTCTATAAATACATAAATTCCTGCTTTTCACTTATTAGCTCACAAATAGACATAATATTCACATTTTTGAAAATCATTATGCTAGATCATTCAGTATATTGCATTTTTGTTCTGTGTTACTTCAACGAGTTAGATCCTGTGAGCTATCTAATCTTCATGCAGAGCATATGTCAGCTTGCAACTGTGTTATTCTTAACTTGTCGCCCCGTGCCACTCAATCTGGAAGCCTGGGATTTCCTCGTCCATAGCCATTTTGCACCACGTGCTAGACCACGCCTAGCTTCCTGGAACCAGTGTCACTCACATGCAGTTCATTTCAGTTTAAGGCATTTCTACGATGCCTAAATTAAAAACAACTACAAGATATCGTCTGTTGCAGAATTTAAAGATAATTTTTCTCCTGATGGGGGCGTTCTGTTCTACCAAACATGTGGGAAAGCAATCAAGGCTGAACAGCGTTCTCAAGTTACATAATACCTCAAGGGCAAGAAACTTATAGCCGCAGTTTTGCGCCTTCAGAATAAGTGTTTTGCGTTAATCGTCGGTCATTTGTGATGGACAACCTGAAGAAGTATCTCGTTGTGTATTGTAATGCTTCAGCAGTCAGTGAGACAGAATAAATTGCATTCGTGAGTGCTGCATATTGTTTATAGTCACATTAATAAACTAAATTATAATTAAATATTTTTACTCTTTTGTCACATATTTCAGGTATTTTTAATACATACAAAATAAATATTTTCCCGATTTTTTGCACCTAAAAATCCGAGCCCTACTCATTATGAGTGAACTACAGACCAATAAAATAGCTCCTCTTGGGTCATATCTGAAGAGAGAGGCATTCCCAAATTGTGGAGTTACATGCAATAGCAGCATAAGTCAATGCATGTTATATTGAGAAACTTCAGTTTAAGTTATTACTCATTTGACAAGTCGTTGATATTTGCGCTGTCAACTCTTTACATCTGTCTGTAGGCATGTCAGGGCTAGCATGTATTTTCACGGGGTTTCCCCCATGGTTAGAGCCCTGCGCGGATAAACGAAACGACTGTCACCCGCACCACTCTTATTCGCATCCGTACAACTTTATTTTTCGCATTGGCAATGGGTTTACAATTATATTTGTAAATAGATAAAGCATAAATTACTAAATCAACATAATTAGACAAATGAGGAAAAATTCGTTCACTTAGGCTTTGTATGTCATTTGCTATGTTTTAAGAATGCTATATCTCCAGAATTGCACCCCTTTTCTGTTCGGAGTGTTAATTAACATAATTTGAATGAGATGAGCTTAAATCATCATTTTACATTTGTTATGAAAAAAGCATAACTGAAAAAAATATTATATGTCATAAACATACGGGTTCTAATATTGGTATTAAACAAATTCTGGTTGTATTCTAAAAATTATCCACTAATTTTCTCCAAATAGTATACGCTATCCGCAGAGTCATGCAAACTATATCCGTATGGCGAAAAATTTTGCGGAAATTGTGGAATTGCTGTGGTAATAGATTGTTTATAACCCACCATCCCCCTCCTAAGGACACGATTTATATAGAGGAACGAGGGGGGATTGCACGCACCAAATGTTGCCGCATTATAATTCCAAAGACAATTGATGTATAACTTAGAAACTTCCAGTGTCATTAACTGCAACAGTGATGTGACATCAATATGTGCGCATTAGTAACAGTCCGACCCCGACCGTGCCCTTTAAATTTTATTACGTCTCACAATGGATTTACTTCCTCATATAGACAAAATTGTTCACATCATAGGTGCCTTGCTAACTTTCAGTCCTCCAATAATTAAATCACAAGACTATTTTATCATTTCAAATGATCTTGTCGACTTCGTCGTTATGCTTGAGTCTAAAGTTATGCGGGACGGAGACGGTTGCGTTGCGTAGACGGAAGTGACGTCATGCAGCCGAGCGGGAAGCTAAGATAATGGGTAAAGGACGGCGAGTGCGTGACGTCATGCAGCAACGCGGGAAGCCGAGGTTAATGTTTAATGGCGTCTGTTTAAAGAGTCCTGGGGTGTCGAGTGACCTGGGGCTTTGAGCGAAGCGAAATGAATACAGGGTGACTCCTAAAGAGGTGTACAAGATGCCAGATAAAAATACAGGGTGACTCCTAAAGAGATATACAAGACGCCAGATAAGTATAAAAGGTGATTCTTAAAGAGGTGTACAAGATGGCTGAGAAGAATACAGGGTGCTTCCTGAAGAGGTGTGCAGGATGTCAGAGAAAATTACAGGGTGACACTTAACGAGGTGTACAGTATGTTAGATTCAAGTCAAATACAGAGTGACCCTTAAAGAGGTTTGCAAGATATCAGATTCAAATAATGGGTGACTCTTAAAGAGTGGTAAAAGATGTCAGACTCAAATACAGGGTGACCCTTAAAGAGGAGCCCGCGCGGGAAGCGTAAGTTAATGGGTAATGGAGTCTGTTGAAAGAGTGCTGGGGTTTCGAGCGAAGCGAGAAGCCTTCCTGAGCCTTTCTAACATGTGTAGCATTTGTAGCATACGTTATTTGAAATGATATAACATCCAGTCTTTCAGACTGACTGTAATTTTTTTAGTTAAGCTTACTAAAGGTTTTGGCACATAACTGTCGGAAAATTAGATACCGTAATGGAATTTTAGGTAGATTTCATTAGAAAGCTAACTATTGCAATGGGTACCATGTTTCGACTTCCGGAAAATTTCGACATATCTTCGCGTTTCACATCCCCCAGACCCCAAAACCACCGTCAGTTCAAAAGTTTATATATAATTTATGTATATATGTATCTATCTATCTATATATATATATATATATATATATATATATATATATATATATATATATATCAGTTTCTTGTGGACACGATAACTGCCGTAATTTTGCACCAATCACTTTGAATTTTTTACATAACATGTATCCCTATAAAATCTCGGTCGAGTTCGTTAATGGGCAAAATCGGTCGAAGGGGGTGAAAATGGGGGGCTTTTTTCGAAAAAGTGAAATTTCGCTATAACTATCTTAATACGTGAAATATCGAATCCATTCAAAGTTCATAATATGTGTCGGATACGTGCCAACAATTTATGTCAAATAAGTTTTTTGATAGCACCAACCATTGACCATAGGGGTGGAAAAAAGTGGGTTTTTCGGGAAACATTAATTATATCTCTCTTAATAGGCACAATATCAAAACCGTACAAAATGGACAATATTCCTCCAATAATTACCTAAAACTTTTGTCTGAAAGAATTTTCGATATGACCCACCATTACGCCACGGAGTGAGCAAAATGATTTAAATTATAAGAAAATTCCAAGTGCCAAGAGTGGTTGCCATGACAACTTTACTTTTAATTGATACGGGTTGAGCCATCAGCAGTTGCTATGACAACGCCACTGCACGAGATCACATTCTGTTTTCATATGTCTGTGGGAAGCGACTTCGGTATCGGAAGCTGGTAGCATGCTGAACTTCTATGCCCAAGGTCGCGGGTTCAAACCCGGCTGAAGTCGTCGGATTTACTAAGAGCGCCAAAAAACCCTGAGTATGCTTTCATTCGGAGGGGAAGTTCCAACGTTCGTTGCGAGTTGATGGTTCCGGTGGCATCTAGTGGCCAAGTTCACAGCTAGGTGTCGTTGATGGTAGTATTTTAAATTATGTAGCCTATTTTAGGTAGATTTCATCAGAAAGCTAACTATTGCAATGGGTGCCATGTTTCGACTTCCGGAAAATTTCGACATATCTTCGCGTTTCACATCCCCCAGACCCCAAACCACCGTCAGTTCAGAAGTTTATATATATGTATGTGTATATATATGCATATATATCAGTTTCTTGTGGACACGATAACTGCCGTAATTTTGCAACAATCACTTTAATGATTTACATAATATGTAACCTCTTAAAAAATCGGTCGAGTTCGTTAATGGGCAAAATCGGTTAAAGGGGGGGGGGGGGGAAATGGGGGGGGGCTTTTTTTTTCGAAAAAGTGAAATGTCGCTATAACTCTCTTAATACGTGAAATATCGAATCAATGCAAAGTTCATAACATTTGTCGGATAAGTGCCAAAAATTTATGTCAAGTAGGTTTTTTGATAGCACCAACCATTGACCAAAGGGGTGGAAAAAAGTGTTTTTTTTTGGGAAACATTAATCATATCTCTCTTAATGGGCACAATATCAAACCCGTACATAATGGAAAATATTCCCCTAATAATTACCTAAAACTTTGTCTGAAAGAATTTTTGATCTGACCTACCATTACGCCAAGGGAAGAGAAAAATGATTTCGGAATTAAAGAACATGCCAAGTGCCATCAGAGGTTACCGTGACAACGCTTCTAAATTGATGAGGGATGAGCTATCAGAGGTTGCCAAGACAACGCCATTGCACGAGATCACATTCATTTTTCCATCTGACTGTGGGAAGCGGCTAACTAGTAGCATGCTGAACTTATATGCCCTAGGTCGCTGGTTCAAAGCCGGCCAAAGTCGTCGGATTTTCTAAGAGCGCTAAAAAACCCTCAGCATGCTTTCCTTTGGAGGAGAAGTTCCAACGTTCGTTGCAAGTTGCTGGTTGCGGTGGCATCTAGTAGCCAAGTTCACAGCTAGGTGTCGTTCACGTTAGGATATGGTACAAAATTAGGAACTACTACTTAAAATTGACCGTCTGCAGACCTTACCTGAATTACAGACTAAAACAGTCATCACAATTAACACCGTTTATCAGATTCTACACACCCGGGGTTACATGACCACGTTGTCGCAGCCCCTAAACTGAGGAACCAACAAAAATCTCTGCGGGAGATAAAATATTGCGAGGAGAAGTAACAGACTGTCTGATAGTTACACATCAGTTCCAAACCTTGCATAAGGACAGTGTGATCAGAAGTATAAAAATGAACCCCGAATGACAAGAAGGTTACCATCCCCATAAGACAATAAAATGATAAAAATATGCATACAAAATCGAAAAAAAGTTGATTTTTAACCTCCAAATGTAAAATACTTTCTTGCAATCAATGAGGTCTAATCCTCCTACGAAAACCTGCATATTTTGCCTATTATAGCCAATCCCCTAGTTTGCCCGGTGAAATCTACCTCCGCCTTCCGGCGTGCCGAGAGGATTTTTTAACAGCAAATAATTTGTATTTTAATTATGTCATGAACATAAAAACTTCGTAACTGGTGGGCATTAGCTAGAATAAATTCTAAATAACTAAAATTTTGGTTATTTATTGAGGCAATTGACATAAGTGGGATATATGGAAATGGGTTATTTAGTTCTTCACGGAACTTCTTGTTTTAGGTAGATTTCATTAGAAAGCTAACTATTGCAATGGGTACCATGTTTCGACTTCCGGAAAATTTCGACATATCTTCGCGTTTCACATCCCCCAGACCCCAAAACCACCGTCAGTTCAAAATTTTATATATAATTTATGTATATATGTATCTATCTATCTACACACATCAAAAAAAGTTTTGCATCACCTCGGTTCCAAGAGTTCCGGAACCGTTAAATACAAATGGAATAGAGATCAACACAAACAACATTTCAGCTCGTTTTATTGCTCATGAGACCCACACATTGCATGTTGTACCATCATACAGCTAGACTTTCAGCATTTGTGGTCCAGATTGCAGTACACACCACTACCTCTAATACCCAGTAGCACGTCCTCTTGCATTGATGCATGCCTGTATTCGCCGTGGCATACTATCCACAAGTTCATCAAGACACTGTTGGTCCAAATTGTCCCACTCCTCAACGACAATTCGGCGTAAATCTCTCAGAGTGGTTGGTGGGTCAAGACGTCCATAAACAGCCCTTTTCAACATATCCCAGGCATGTTCGATAGGGTTCATGTCTGGCGAACATGCTGGCCACTGTAGTCGAGCGATGTCGTTATCTTGAAGGAACGCATTCACAAGATGTGCACGATGAGGTCGAGAATTGTCGTCCATGAAGACAAATGCCTCTCCAATATTCTGCCGATATGGTTGCACTATGGGTCGGAGGATGTCATTCAGGTATCGTAAAGCCGTTTCGGAGCCTTCCATGACCACCAGTGGCGTACGTCGGCCCCACATAATGCCACCCCAAAACATCAGGGAACCACCACCTTGCTGCACTCGCTGGACAGTGTGTCTAAGACGTTCAGCCTGACCAGGGTGCCTCCAAACACGTCTCCGACGATTGTCTGGTTGAAGGCATATGCGACACTCATCGGTGAAGAGAACGTGATGCCAATTCCGTGGGGTCCATTCAGCATGTTGTTGGGCCCATCTGTACCGCGCTGCATGGTGTCGGGGTTGCAAAGCTGGACCTCGCCATGGACGTCGGGAGTGAAGTTGCGCATCATGCAGCCTATTGCGCACAGTTTGAGTTGAAACACGACGTCCTGTGGCTGAACGAAACGCATTATTCAACATGGTGGCATTGCTCTCAGGGTTCCTCCGAGCGGCAATCCGTAATAAGCGGTCATCCACTACAGTAGTAGCCCTTGGGCGGCCTGAGCGAGGCCTGTCATCGACAGTTCCTGTATCTCTGTACCTCCTCCATGTCCGAACAACATCGCTTTGGTTCACTCTGAGACGCCTGGAAACTTCCCTTGTTGAGAGCCCTTCTTGACACAAAGTAACAATGCGGACGCGATCGAACTGCGGTATTGACCTTCTAGGCATGGTAGAACTACAGACAACATGAGCAGCGTACCTTCGTCCTGGTGGAATGACTGGAACTGATCGGCTGTCGTACCCCCTCCGTCTAATAGGCCCTGCTCATGCATGGTTGTTTACATCTTTGAGCAGTTTTAGTGACATCTATGAACAGTCAAAGGGACTGTATCTTGGATACAATATACACAGTCAACGTCTATATGCCGGAGATCTGGGAACCGAGGTGATGCAAAACTTTTTTTGATGTGTGTATATATATATATATATATATATATATATATATATATCAGTTTCTTGTGGACACGATAACTGCCGTAATTTTTCACCAATCACTTTTTTACATAATATGTATCCCTATAAAATCTCGGTCGAGTTCGTTAATGGGCAAAATCGGTCGAAGGGGGTGAAAATGGGGGGCTTTTTTCGAAAAAGTGAAATTTCGCTATAACTCTTTTAATACGTGAAATATCGAATCCCTTCAAAGTTCATAATATGTGTCGGATATGTGCCAAAAATTTATGTCAAATAAGTTTTTTGATAGCACCAACCATTGACCAAAGGGGTGGAAAAAGGTTTTTCGGGAACATTAATCATATCTCTCTTAATAGGCACAATATCAAAACCGTACAAAATGGAAAATATTCCCCTAATAATTACCTAAAACTTTTGTCTGAAAGAATTTTTGATATGACCCACCATTACGCCAAGAGATGAGAAAAATGATTTCGGAATTTTAAAAAAATGCCAAGTGCCATCAGAGGTTACCATAACAACGCTTTTAAATTGATAAGGGATGATCTATAAGAGGTTGCCAAGACAACGCCATTGACGAGATCACATTCATTTTTAGCCTACTTTTCACATTTTGCAAAAATGAGGAAAAAGTAGACTTATGAGATCGATCCGTGAAAATGTGTGTCTCTCTGTCTGTCTGTCCTTCTGTCTGTCTGGCTGTGTGTGTGTGTGTCCCCCTATCAACTCCTAAACGGCTGCAGAAATCAAAACCAAATTAAGTATGAGTAAAGATGTGCACCGGAATAGCCCACGTCCATATTTGAAAATGATGTTAGTGCTACCAACTGCTGAAAAAACGGACTAGAAATTTGAACTCCATGTTGGATATCTTGCAAAGTATGCATGGGAGCTATTCTAAAATTGGCACACATGTAGATAATACTATTTCAGTTTAATTTCCAGGAGGCCAACCATGACAGTGTTGCCAAAATAATTTTAAGCCTTCTGATAGGTCCAATGTTTAAATGCATATAACATCTACACTATCAAGTGGATTTCAACCAAAGTTTGTATGTAATATCTGTACATAAACAGATTTGACTGAGCGTATTCTTAAGAGCCACCAGGGCTGCCAACTGTTAATAATTGCTCTCTCTATTTTTTTAAAATTCCAAATACCAATATATCAGAAAGTATGCAAGCCAACAGCTTTAAACTATGCACACGTATATTCTGACATTTTAGATTTATTTGGAGTAACTTATATACGTCAGTTCTACCAACATGATTATAAGCCTGTTGATAGGACCAGGGGTAACATTCTCGCTTGCTGAGCCCAAGGTTGCAGGTTCGAAACCTGGCGCAGTCAGCTGGCATTTGAGGGTGCGCAAATGCGAGGGAGCCGTGTCAGTAGATTTACTGGCACGTTAAAGATCCCCTTCGGGGCAAAATTCCGGCACCCCGGCGTCTCTAAAAGCCAGTGTAGTTAAAAGGGACGTAAAACCAATAACATTACATTATTATCAATTTTTAAATACATGTAACTTCTATACTATCAGTTGGATTTCAACCAAATTTCGTATGTGATATGTGTACCATAACAGATATGACTATAAGTATTGTTAAGAGCAATCAGGGCTTCCAACTGTTAATAAATGCTGTCTATATTCTTTTTACCCTAATATCAATATATCAGAAAGTATGCAAGCCAACAGCTCTATACTTTGCACACGTATAGCACCTGACATTCTAGATTAATTTGGAGTAATTAATACAAGGCAGTGCTGCCAACATGATTCTATGCCTGCTGATATGTCCAATTTTAAAATACATGTAACTTCTATACTAACAAATGGATTTCATCCAAAATTGGCACAACAGGATATCATAATAATTCAGATTATTTCTGACCAGCACACGCATGGTATTGTTGGCAACATGCTTTTACGCGTGCTGATAGATCCAGTGTCTAACTGCATGTAACGTCCATTGGACTTCAACCAAATTTTGTATTCTGTACCTTAAGAGGTGGAACTAAGAATATATTCAGTCACCAGGGCTGCCAACTGTAGTACTCTATAAGGCTACATTATACCTTGTATATTTTGAACTAATTAGATATTTCGATATTACCAACTTAATTTCGTCATTATTCTAGATAGGTTCATATACTGTAGAATATTCATTGGCATGAAAAGTAGGCTGTATAGTTCTTCACGGAACTTCTTGTTAGCCTACTTTTCACACTTTTCAAAAATGAGGAAAAAGTAGACTTATAAGATATATCCGGGAAAATGTGTCTGTCCTTCTGTCTGTCTGTCTGTCTGTCTGTCCTTCTGCCTGTCTGTCTGTCCTTCTGTCTGTCTGGCTGTGTGTGTGTGTGTGTGTGTGTGTCCCCTATCAACTCCTGAACGGCTGCAGCAATCGAAACCAAATTTAGTATGAGTAAAGACGAATACCGGAATATCTCAGGCCCATATTAGAAAAAGATGCCAGTGCTACCACCTGCTAAAAAAACGCACTAGAAATTTGAGCTCCATGTTGGATATCTTGGAAGGTATACATGGGAGCTATTCTAAAATTGGCACACATGTAGATAATACTATTTCAGTTTAATTTCCAGGTGGCCATACATGACAGCGTTGCCAAAATAATTTTAAGCCTTCTGATAAGTCCAATTTTTAAATGCATATAACTTCTACACTATCAATTGGATTTCAACCAAATTTTGTATGTAATATGCGTACATAAACATATATGACTGAGTGTATTCTTAAGAGCCACCAGGGCTGCCAACTGTTAATAATTGCTCTCTATTTTGTATCCAAATATATCAGAAAATATGCAAGCCGACAGCTTTAAACTATGCACACGTAAATTACCCACATTTTACATTAATTTGGAGTAACTTATATACGTCAGTTCTACCAACATGATTCTAAGCCTGCTGATAGGACCAATTTTTAAATACATGTAACTTCTATACCAACAAATGGATTTCATCCAAAATTGGCACAAAAATATATAATATTTCAGATTATTTCTGACCAGCACTCGCATAACATTGTTGCCAACATGCTTTTACGTGTACTAATAGATCCAATGTCTAAATCTATGTAACGTCCTTTGGACTTCAACCACATTTTGTATTCTGTACCTTAGGAGATGGAAGTAAGAATATATTCAGTCACCAGAGCTGCCAACTGTATTGCTCTATTAGGCTACATTATGTCTAGTACAGTATATCTTATTTCAAACTAATTAAGACATTTCGACATTACCCACTTAATTTCGTCATTATTCTAGATAGGTTCATATACTGTAGATTAATCTATGGCATGAATCTTAATTTTAAGAAAAGTAGGCTCTTTAGTTCGTCACGGAACTTCTTTTTCCATCTGACTATGAGGAATGCGGCTAACTGGTAGCATGCTGAACTTCTATGCCCAAGGTGCTGGTTCAAAGCCGGCCAAAGTCGCCGGATTTTCTAAGAGCGCTAAAAATCCGTCAGCATGCTTTCCTTCGGAGGGGAAGTTACAACGTTTGTTGAAAGTTGCTGTTTGCGGTGGCATCTAGCAGCCAAGTTCACAGCTAGGTGTCGTTGACGTTAGTATTTGGTACAAAATTATGTACTACTACTTAAAATTGACCGCCTGCAGACCTTACCTGAATTACAGACTAATACAGTCATCACAAATAACACCGTTTATCAGACCGATTCCACACACACCCAATGTACACGGGGTTACATGACCACCTTGTCGCAGCCCCTAAACTGAGGAACCAACCAACATCTCTGGGGGAGATGAAATTTTGCGTGAAGAAGTAACAGACTGTTAGATAGTTACACATTAGATCCACACCTTGCATAAGGACAGTGTGATCACAAGTATAAAAATTAACCCCAAATGACAAGAAGGTTACCATCCCCATAAGACAGTAAAATGTTAAAAGTATGCATATAAAGACGAAAAAATGTTAACTAACCTCCAATTGTAAAATACTTTCTCGCAATAAATGAGGTCTGATCCTCCTACGAAAACCTGCATATTTTGCCTATTATAGCCTATCCCTAGTTCTCCCGGTGAAATCTACCTCCGCCTTCCGGCATGCCGAGAGGATTTTTTTAAATGGAAGTGCTTGTTTTTAAAATGGAAGTGTTCTACAGATTTAAGTGAAATTCAAGTTTGTTTGTTTAAATCTATTCTTTGACATTTATCTTCAATTTGCGGGGAGCAGTTGATCAATGTGAATTGCATTGTGTATTTTCAATTTCAATTGTATTTTGTAAGTATTTGGAATCTCTATTGCATTTTGTACATATTTTCAATCTCATTTGCATTTTTTAAGTACAGTACAACCCCTGTAATCCGTCACCTTTGGGACTGTGGGTATGGTCGGAACGCAAGAAAGTTCGGATTATCAGAAAGTACAGAAAAATATGGATTTACATTAAAATAAACAATCTCTGAACTCAAGATATCGGGGTTCCTTTCCTTCTTTCTTGGTAGAGCCACATCCACAATGCGTTGTCAAACAGTTCTCGTTTAGGCTCTTTCAATGTTTTGCAATTCTTACGAGCGTTTCCGCCATATATCGCCACTGTGCATGATTCAGTGTCTTTCCGATTTCTTCTCCAAACTTTTATTCGCGTAACGCCTACATTGAGTTCCTTAGCAATGTTTGGAGTGATTCCCCTTTGTACAGTCTTCGTAGCACTGCTATTTTTTATTTAATGAATACGTAATATGTATGCGTTTCACTCCTGACATGTTGGGAAACACACACAACTATACAGTACACAGATTCAACACACACCCAAAGTACACGGGGCAACATGACCGCGTTGTCGCACCTTTAAACTGAGGAAACAACCAACCAACCCGCTCTTCAAAGTTGGGTATTCACATCGTCAATCCAATTCGTAGCTCTTCAAAGTTAGGCTGAACACCACCAATCCAGTCAGTAGCTCTCCAAAGTTGATTTTTCACACTATCAGTCCAGTAAGTAGCTCTTCAAAGTTGGGTTTTCACATTGTCAAACCAATCCATAGCCCTTCAAAGTTAGGGTTTCACACCATCAATCCAGTCAGCAGCTCTTCAAAGTTGGGCTTTCACACTGTCAATCCAATCAGTAAATCTTCAAAGTTGGGCTTTCACACCATCAATCCAATCAGTAAATCTTCAAAGTTGGGCTTTCACACCATCAATCCAGTCAGCAGCTCTTCAAGTTTGGGCTTCCACACCATCAATCCAATCAGTAACTTTCAAAGTAGGCTGTCATACCATCAATCCACTCAATAGCTCTTCAAAGTTGGACTTCACACTATCAATCCAGTCAGCAGCTCTTCAAAGTTGGGTTTTCACACTATCAATCCAATCAGTAAACTTCAAAGTTGGGCTTTCACACCATCAATCCAGACAGCAGCTCTTCAAGTTTGGGCTTTCACACCATCAATCCAATCAGTAACTCTTCTAAGTTGGGTTTTCACACCATCAATCCAGTCAGTAGATCTTCAAAGTTGGATTTCACACCACCAATCCAGTCAGTAGCTCTTGAAAGTTGGGCTCTCACATCATCAATCCAGTCAGACGCGCTTGAATGTTGGGTTTTCACACCATCAATCCAGTCAGTAGATCTTCAAAGTTGGATTTCACACCACCAATCCAGTCAGTAGCTCTTGAAAGTTGGGCTCTCACATCATCAATCCAGTCAGAAGCGCTTCAATGTTGGGTTTTCACACCATCAATCCAGTCAGTAGATCTTCAAAGTTGGGATTTCACACCACAAATCCAGTCAGTAGCTCTTGAATGTTGGGCTTTCACATCATCAATCCAGTCAGTAGCTCTCCAAAGTTGGGCTTTCACACCATCAATCCAGTCTGTAGCTCTTCAAATTTGGGCTTTCACACCATCAATCCAGTCAGTATCTCTTCAAAGTTGGGCTTTCGCACCACCAATCCTATCAGTAGCTCTTAAAAGTTGGGACTTCACACCATCAGTCCAATCAGTAGCTCTTCAAAGTTGGGTTTTCTCGCCATCAATCCAAACAGTAGCTCTCCCAAGTTGGGCTTTCACACCTTCAATCTTATCAGTAGCTCTCCCAAGTTGTGATTTCACATCGTCAATCCAGTCAGTAGCTCTTCAAAGATGGGATTTTACACCACATATCCAGTCAGTAGCTCTTGAAAGTTGGGCTTTCACATCATCAATCGAGTCAGTTGCTCTCCAAAGTTGGTCTTTCACACCATCAATCCAGTCAGCAGCTCTTCGAAGATGGGCTTTCACACTATCAATCCAATCAGTAACTCTTCAATGTTGGGCTTTCACACCATCAATCCAATACGTAGCTCGTCAAAGTTGGGCTTTCATACTATCACTCAAATCAGTAGCTTTCCAAAGTTGGGCATTCACACCATCAATTCAATCAGTAGCTTTTCAAAGTTGGGTTTTCACACGATCAATCCAGTCAGTAGATCTTAAAAGTTGGGATTTCACAACACCAATCCAGTCAGTAGCTCTTGAAAGTTGGGCTTTCACAGCTTCAATCGATTTAGTAGCTCTCCAAAGTTGGTCTTTCGCACCATCAATCCAGTCAGTAGCGCTTCAAAGTTGGGTTTTCACACTATTAATCCAATCAATAGCTCTTCAAAGTAGGGCTTTCACACAATCAATCCATTCGGTACCTCTTCAAAGTTGGGCTTTCACACTATCAATTAAATCAGTACCTCTTAACAGTTGGGCTTTCACAACATCAATCCAGTCAGTATCTCTTCAAATTTGGGCTTTCACGCCATCAATCCAGTCAGTAACTCTTCAAAGTTGGGCTTTCGCACCACCAATCCTATCAGTAGCTCTTTAGAGTTGGGCTTTCACACCACCAATACAGTCAGTAGCTCTTCAATGTTGGGTTTTCATATCATCAATCCAATCCTTAGCTCTTAAAAGTTGGGAATTTACACCATCTATCCAATCAGTAGCTCTTCAAAGTTGGGCTTTCACACTATCAATCCAATCAGTAGCTCTTCAAATTTGGTCTTTCACACCATCAATCCAGTCAGTAGCGCTTCAACGTTGGGTTTTCACACTATTAATCCAATCAGTAGCTCTTCAAAGTTGGGCTTTCACACAATCAATCCATTCGGTACCTCATTAAAGTTGGGCTTTCACACTATCAATTAAATCAGTACCTCTTAAGAGTTGGGCTTTCACACCATCAATCCAGTCAGTAGCTCTTCAAATTTGGGCTTTCACACAATCAATCCAGTCAGTAACTCTTCAAAGTTGGGCTTTCGCACCACCAATCCTATCAGTAGCTCTTTAAAGTTGGGCTTTCACACCACCAATCCAGTCAGTAGCTTTTCAAAGTTGGGTTTTCAAATAATCAATCCAATCAGTAGCTCCAAAAAGTTGGGACTTTACACCATCAATCCAATCAGTAGCACATCAATGTTGGGTTTTCACACCGACAATCCAATCAGTAGCTCTCCCAAGTTGGGCTTTCACACCATCAATCCTATCAGTAACTCCCCCAAGTTGTGATTTCACATCGTCAATCCAGTCAGTACCTCTTCAAAGTTGGGATTTCACACCATCCATCCAATCAGTAGCTCTCCACAGTCTGGCTTTCACACCATCAATCCAATCGGTAATCCTTCAAAGTTTGGCTTTCACACCATCAAACCAATCTGAGCTCTTCAAAGTTGGGCCTTCACACCATCAATTATCAGTAGCTCTTAGAAGTAGGGCTTTCACACTATCAATCCAATCAGAAGCTCTTCAAAATTGGGTTTCACATCATCAATCCAATCAGTAGCTCTTCAAAGATGGGTTTTCACACCATCAATACAATCAGTAGCTCTTCAAAGTTGGGATTTCAGCCCACTAATCCAATCAGTGGCTCTTCGAATTTGGGCTTTCACACCACCAATCCAGCCAGTAGCTCTTCAAATTTGTGCTTTCACACCATCAGTTCAATCAGTAGCTCTTCAAAGTTGGGCTTTCACACAATCAATCCAGTTAGTATCGCCTCAAAGTTGGGGTTTCCCACCATCAGTCCAATCAGTAGCTCTTCAAAGTTGGGCTTTCACACTATCAATTAAACCAGTACCTCTTCAAATTTGGTCTTTCACACCATCAATCCAGTCAGTAGCTCTTCAAATTTGGGGTTTCACAAAATCAGTCCAGTCAGTAACTCTTCAAATTTGGGCTTTCGCACCACCAATCCAATCAGTAGCTCTTTAAAGTTCGGCTTTCACACCGCCAATCCAGTCAGTAGCTCTTCAAATTGGGGCATTCACACCATCAATCCAATCTGTAGCTCTTAAAGGTTGGGCATTCACGCCGTCAATCCGTTCAGTAGCTCTTCAGAGTTGGACTTTCACTTCACTAATCCAATCAGTAGGTCTTCAAGGTTGGGCTTTCACCCCATCAATCCAATCAGTAGCTCTTAAAAGTTAAGGCTTTCACACTATCAATCCAATCAGTAGCTCATCAAAGTTGGGGTTTCACACCATCAATCCAATCAGTAGCTCTCCCAAGTTGGGCTTTCACACCACCAAGTGAATCAGTAGTTCTCCCAAAATGGGTTTTAACACCATCAATCCAATCAGTAGCTCTTAAAAGTTGGGCCTTCACACTATCAATCCAATCAGTATCTCTTCAAATTTGGGCTTTCTCACCATCTATCCAATCAGTAGCTCTTCAAATTTGGGCTTTCACACCATCTATCCAACCAGTAGCTCTTAAAAGTTGGGCCTTCACACTATCAATCCAATCAGTAGCTCTTCAAAGTTGGGCTTTCACACCACCAATCCAGCCAGTAGCTCTTCAAAGTTGGGCTTTCACACCATCAATCCAGTCGGTAGCTCTTCAAAGTTGGGTTTTCACACCATCAATCCAATCACTAGCTCTTCAGATTTGGGTTTTTACACCATCAATCCAATCATTAGCTCTTCAAAGTTGGGTATTCACACCATCAATCCAATCAGTAGTTCTCTTAAGTTTGGCCTACACCATGAATCCAATCAGTAGCTCTTCAAAGTTGGGCTTTCACACCATCAATTCAATCATTATTTCTCCCAAGTTGGGTTTTCACACTATCAATCCAGTCGGTAGCTCTTCAAAGTTGGGCTTTCACACAATTTATCCAGTCAGTAGGTCTTCAAAGTTGGGCTTTCACACCATCAATCCAATCAGTGGCCTTGAAAGTTTGTTCTGTGTTACTTCAACGGGGAAGAACCTGTGAGCCATCTAATCTTCATGCAGAGCGTATGTCAGCTTGCAACTGAGTTATTCTTAACTTGTCGCCCCGTGCCACTCACTGTGGAAGCCGGGGATTTCCTCGTCCAGGGCCATATTGCACCACGTGCTAGACCACCCCCAGCTCCCTGGAATCAGTGTCACTCACATGCAGTTCATGTCAGTGTAAGTCAGTTCTACGATGCCTAAATTAAAAACAACTACAAGATATCGTCTGTTGCAGAATTTAAAGATAATTTTTCTCCTGACGGGGGCGTTCTGTTCGGCCAAACATGTGGGAAAGCAATCAAGGCTGAACAGCGTTCTCAAGTTACATAATACCTCAAGGGCAAGAAACTTATAGCCGCAGTTTTGCCCCTTCAGAATAAGTGTTTTGCGTTAATCGTCGGTCATTTGTGATGGACAACTGATGATGTATCTCGTTGTGTATCGTAATGCTTCAGCAGTCAGTGAGACAGAACAAATTACATTCGTGAGTGCTGCATATTGTTTATAATCACATTAATAAACTAAATTATAATTAAATATTTTTACTTTTTGTCACATATTTCAGGTATTTTTAATACATACAAAATAAATATTTTCCCGATTATTTGCACATAAAAATCCGAACCCTACTCATTATGAGTGAACTACAGACCAATAAAATAGCTCCTGTTGGGTCATATCTGAAGAGAGAGGCATTTCCAAATTGTGGAGTTACATGCAATAGCAGCATAAGTCAATGCATGTTGTATTGAGAAACTTCAGTTTAAGTTATTACCCATTTGACAAGTCGTTGATATTTGCGCTGTCAACTCTTTACATCTGTCTGTAGGCATGTCAGGGCTAGCATGTATTTTCACGGGGTTTTCCCCATTGTTAGAGCCCTGCGCGGATAATCGAAGCGACTGTCACCCGCACGACTCTTATCCGCATCCGTACAACTTTATTTTTCGCATTGGCAATGGGTTTACAATTATATTTGTAAATAGATAAAGCATAAATTACTAAATCAACATAATTAGACATTTGAGGAAAAATTCGTTCACTTAGGCTTTGTATGTCATTTGCTATGTTTTAAGAATGCTATATCTCCAGAATTGCAACACTTTTCTGTTCGGAGTGTTAATTGACATAATTTGAATGAGATGAGCTTAAATCATCATTTTACATTTGCTATGAAAAAAGCATAACAGTAAAAAATATTATATGTCATAAACATACGGGTTCTAATATTGATATTAAACAAATTCTGGTTGTATTCTAAAAATTATCCACTAATTTTCTCCAAATATTATCCGCTATCCGCAGAGTCATGCAAACTATATCCGTATGGCGAAAATTTTTGCCGAAATTGTGGAATTGCTGTGGTAATAGATTGTTTATAACCCACCATCCCCCTCCTTAGGACACGATTTATATAGAGGAAGGAGGGGGGATTGCACGCACCAAATGTTGCCGCATTATAATTCCAAAGACAATTGATGTAAAACTTAGAAACTTCCAGTGTCATTAACTGCAACAGTGATGTGACATCAATATGTGCGCATTAGTAACAGTCCGACCCCGACCGTGCCCTTCAAATTTTATTACGTCTCACAATGGATTTACTTCATCATATAGACAAAATTGTTCACATCATAGGTGTCTTGCTAAATTTCAGTCCTCCAATAATTAAATCACAAGACTAACTATTTTATCATTTCAAACGATCTTGTCGACTTCGTCGTTATGCTTGAGTCTAAAGTTATGCGGGACGGAGACGGTTGCGTTACGGAGACGGAAGTGACGTCATGCAGCCGCGCGGGAAGCCTAAGTTAATGGGTAAAGGACTGCGAGTGCGTGACGTCATGCAGCCACGCGGGAAGCCGAGGTTAATGTTTAATGGAGTCTGTTGAAAGAGTCCTGTGGTGTCGAGTGACCTGGGGCTTTGAGCGAAGCGAAAAGAATACAGGGTGACTCCTAAAGAGGTGTATAAGATGTTACACAAGAATACAGGGTGCCTCCTAAAGAGGTGTGCAGGATGTCAGAGCAAAATACAGTACAAGATGCCAGATAAGAATACAGGGTGACTCTCAAGAGAGATACAATATCCCAGATAAGAATACAAGGTGACTCTTAAAGAGGTGTACAAAATGGCAGAGAATACAGGGTGACTCCTAAAGAGGTGTACAAAATGCCAGATAAGAATTCAGGGTGACTCCTAAAGAGATATACAAGACGCCAGATAAGAATACAAGGTGACTCTTAAAGAGGTGTACAAGATGGCAGAGAAGAAAACAGAGTGACTCCTAAGGAAATATACAAGACGCCAGATAAGAATACAAGGTGACTCTTAAAGAGGTGTACAAGATGGTAGAGAAGAGTACAGGGTGACTCCTAAAGAGGTGCACAAGATGTCAGACAAGAATGCAGGGTGACTCCTAAAGAGGTGTATAAGATGTCACACAAGAATACAGGGTGACTTCTAAAGAGAAATACAAGATGCCATATAAGAATACAGGGTGCCTCCTAAAGAGGTGTCCAGGATGTCAGAGCAAAATACAATACAAGATGCCAGATAAGAATACAGGGTGACTCTGAAGAGAGATACAATATCCCAGATAAGAATACAAGGTGACTCTTAAAGAGGTGTACAAAATGGCAGAGAAGAATACAGGGTGACTCCTAACGAGGTGGACAAAATGTCAGACAAGAATACAGGGTGACTCCTAAAGAGGTGTACAAGATGTCACACAAGAATGCAGGGTGACTTCTAAAGAGATATACAAGATACCAGATAAGAATACAGGGTGCCTCCTGAAGAGGTGTGCAGGATGTCAGAGAAAATTACAGGGTGACACTTAACGAGGTGTACAGTATGTTAGATTCAATTCAAATACAGGGTGATTCTTAAAGAGGTTTTCAAGATATCAGATTAAAATAATGGGTGACTCTTAACGAGTTGTAAAAGATGTCAGACATTTGTATCATGCGTCATTTGAAATGATATATTATCTAGTCATTCAGACTGACTGTAATTTTTTTAGTTAAGCTTACTAAAGGTTTTGGCAAATAATTGTCGTAAAAGTCGATACCGTAATGGAATTTGTAACAGCAAATAATTTGTATTTTAATTATGTTATGAACATAAAAACTTCGTAACTGGTGGGCATTAGCTAGACTAAATTCTAAATAACTAAATAACTAAAATTTTGTATATTTATAAAGGCAATTGACATAAGTGGGATATATGGAAATGAGTTATTTAGTTCTTCAGGGAACTTCTTGTTTTTAAAATGGAAGTGCTTGTTTCTAAAATGGAAGTGTTCTACAGATTTAAGTGAAATTCAAGTTTGTTTGTTTAAATCTATTCTTTGATATTTATCTTCAATTTTCGGGACGCAGTTGATCAATCTGATTTGAATTGTGTATTTTCAATTTCAATTGTACTTTGTAAGTATTTGGAATCTCTATTGCATTTTGTAAGTACAGTACAACCCGATAATCCGTCACCTTTGGGACTGTGGGTATGGTCGGAACGCAAGATAGGTCGGATTATATGAAAGTACAGAAGAATATAGATTTACATTAAAATAAACAATCTCTGAACTCAAGATATCGGGGTTCCTTTCCTTCTTTCCTGGTAGAGCCACATCCACAATGCGTTGTCAAGCATTTCAACTTTAGGCTCTTTCAATGTTTTGCAATTCTTACGAGCGTTTTCGCCATATATCGCCACTGTGCATGATTCAGTGTCTTTCCGATTTATTCTCCAATCTTTCATTGTCGTAACGCCTACATTGAATTCCTTAGAAATTTTTGGAGTGATTCCCCTTTGTCCAGTCTTCGTAGCACTGCTATTTTTTCATTTAATGAAAACGTAATGTGTATACATTTCACTCCTGACATGTTGATAAACACACACAACTATACAGTACACGCAATGTTCAGTAAACAAATTACTGTTCAGTACTGTAACGAACACAGAAAAACAATGCCGTGAAACCAGGGAACAGTAATATAATAATAATAAGGCATTTCATTAATCCCTTAACGAGTCAAGGACTCATATACAAAGGAATTGTACAGTTTTATCTTGTTGGCGACAAATTACAATACAATGTTTAGTTTACAACGTTTTCAGTATGAAAATATATACAACATTTTGTAGCTTTCATAAGTTTTTGTACCCAATGTAGTCTTCGTCTTCTCAGATTTTGGAATTTCTTCAAACTGACATTTTATAATCATTCCACATAAACTGTTTTAGCCTCCTTTTAAAGATTGGTAGGCTAGGTGCAATTTTTGTATTTTCTGGTAGTCTATTGAACTTTACAAAGGCACGATACTTAATGCTATTTCTGCCATATTGTTTGGAATTGATATGGAAAAGTGATATGTCATCTGCATGTCTAGTTTTGTAAGCGTGTAAATCAGATCGTTTAGTGAAGTTTACATTTGTGTGGATTCTGTTGTGTAGGATTTGGTACATCAGGACATTTGATTTGATTTCTGAATTTAGGGCTATTGGTTGAATTTTACTCGTAATATAAAGGTGCTAGTTTGGTGTTAGAAAAGGGTAGTTATAAATATTTCTTATGGCTCTATTCTGAATTACCTCAATTTCCTTTTTTAGCTAATTTGAGCATTTTATCCAAATTGCATTCAAATATTGTAAGTGGCTATGGATTAAGGAAAAATACACTTTCCTGAGTAGATATTTTGGGATGTAGTAGCTCAAGTTTTTTAAACATCCCAGCGGCAGGTGATATTTTTTTACTAATGCATCAATGTGCTTTTGCCAGGAGAGATTTTCATCTATTATTAAGCCTAGGTATTTGACAGATGAGACCCTTTTAACTGCTTTTCCATTCAGCATTATATTCTGAGTGATGTCTAACTTTGTTCTACGCTTAGATATTATTAAATAATTTGTTTTATCTTCATTTATTGTTAATTTATTTGACTGGGTCCAGCCAAGTATTGTATTCATGTCCTCCTGCATGTGTGTAATCGGCGTGTTGGTGGTGTACGCATTGTAAAAGATGCTTACGTCACCTGCAAACAACGTTATATTACCATGAAAAAGCATTAAAAACTTTACAGTGCAATACGTACTGTACAAAACTCGTACAACGACAGGAACGATACGATAGAATAGATGACGGAGCACTAAAACGGACAAGCGATTAATAACAAGTATCTGTAAACAAAATGGCGCGACGGGTAGTGAGTCGGGACAAGTTCGGTTCGAGCACGGTCGGATCAACCGGAGCGGCGGGCGACAGGGGTTCTGCTGTATTTTGAATTTCATTTGCGTTTTGTAAGTATTTCGACTCTACATTGCACGTATTCTGTACGTATTTTGAACCCAACCTCCTTGTTAATTCTCGACAGGTATACTCTCTGTATGTAGTTAGATTTGGTTGTAAGTACATGTACACTCACTGGCAATAAATGCGAAACACTACGAATTTAAGACTAAACTAAATGTTGGACCGTTCCAAACCTTGTATTAATCAAACGACATTACAACAATATGGTAATGTATCATAAGATAATTGCTGTACCTTAATTACTACAATATTGATAAACATTATTGACCACAACAGTGCGCAAACACGAATTTGGAAATATCGAAACCTGGAAACCATCGTACTGTCCTCCGACCTGTTACACTATAGGCTATCATTACGAATGTCGTAAACTAACAGTAATGTCCACAAAAATACGGGGAACGAGAATTTACAGCAATAAACCTTAAGAGAGCCGTTTGTGGTTATTCTTTTCCAAAGGAGGAAAAAAGTAACATTAGTGTTGTGATTGTCACGATCAACAATGTTTATCAATATTATTGCGCTGAAACTTCTCAAATGAGCTAATTAACTCATGATTAACTCAAACATTGCCATGTCTCTGCAAAGTTACAACATTCAATTTATAACAGATACGGTCAAATGTTGCGTTTTGTCTGAGATTCGTAGTGTTTCGCTTTATATGCCGGTGAGTGTAGTTAGATTGTTTATTGGATATAGTTCATTGTTCTAATAGACTGTAGTGTGTGAATGTGTCTGGTGGCAGCTGCACTGTTTCTTAGATATAGTTCATTGTTTCATTAGACTGTGATGTGTGAGGATGCATGTGAGTGTGCCTGGTGACAGACTGTTTTAGTGGTAGTATTTTGTTGTTGGTAGAACTTCAGTATTTTTTCGTTAGTAGAATTTTAGCATTTAATTGGTGGTAGAAGGTTAGTATTTTTGTTAGTAGAAATGCTATATTACTTATTCTGAAAGGGAGTAGCAGCAGCCTTTCACAATAAATCAATTTTTTACTTGTCTTATAGACGGCTAAGATATTGATACCCAAATAGAAGCCAACTAATGGCTACACTGCGATCTGCTGCACGGCTGAAAGCTACGGGAAACTACTGCCGTAACGCTCTTCCCAAAGATATGCACCTCTCTATGCATAATTACATGTGATGATGGCCTCCTACTTTGTAAAATTCCAATCCGGAGGTAAACTAGTCTCCCGTTTGGATCTCCGGGTGTGGACTACTCGAGAGAGGGTTAACATCACAGAAGTGACAAGAGGAAATCTGATATTCTAGGGATCGGAGCGTGGAATGTTAGAAGTCTTCTAGGAAGTGGAAGGTTAGAAAAATTGGAAAGGGAAATAGATAGGTTGAGACTGGATTTGGTGGGAATTAGTGAAATGCGCTCGCAGGAAGAACAGAACTTTTGGTCAGGAGACTATAGGGTCAAGAGCACTAAATCAAACAATGGCCAAGCAGGGGTTGGTCTCATATTGAGTAGGAAACTTGGACAGCGGGTGGAATATTATGAGCAATAAAGTGAACGGATTGTTGTAGCAAAAATCAATACAAAACCTACGTGCACCACAGTATTACAAGTCTATATGCCTACCAGTCAAGCCGATGATGAAGATGTTGAAAAGGTCTACGAAGAAATGGATGAAATTATGAGGTACCGCTATGTCAAGGGTTATGAAAATGTTATAGTAGTGGGAGATAGGAATGCTGTGGTAGGAATAGGAAGAGAAGGGAAGATAGTAGGAGATTTCGGATTAGGTGACAGGAATGATCGAGGAAGCAGGCTGATGGAATTCTGCACCCAGCGTGAGTTGGTCATAGCTAACACCTTATTCAATAACCACAATAGCAGAATATACACATGGATGAGACCAGGAGATACAGGGCGTTACCAAATCGACTTCATTATGGTCAAGCAGAGGTTTTGAAACCAGATTTTGGATTGTAAATCATATCCCGGTGCTGACATAAACTCTGACCACAATCTGGTTGTTTTGAAATGCAGATTAATATGAAGAAACTGAAGAAAAGTCAAAAGCCAAAAAAGTGGGCAATAGACTGACTGAAGGAGAAGGATGTAAACGGAAAATTCAAGAAGAGTATAAAGGAAGGACTAATGAAAAACCCGAAAAGAACTTAAATTGCAGACGAATGGACACTTATGAAGAATCAAATAACAAAATCCGCAGAAGAAAGCATTGGTAGGAAAGAAAGAATAGGCAGAAAACCGTGGATCACTCAGGATATACTAGAATTGATGGATGAAAGGCGGAAACACAAGAATGTAAGAGATGAATGGGGGAAAGCAGAATACAGACGTCTGAGAAATGAGGTTAACAAGAAGTGCAAGGTAGAGAAATAAGAATGGTTGAAAGAGAAATGTGTAGGTATAGAAAATAGTCTGAAATTAGGAAAAGTAGACACAGCTTATCGAAGGATTAAGAATACATTTGGGGAAAAGAAGACTAAGTGCTGTGATATTAAGGACACAAATGGAAAGACTCTAATAGATAGGGAAGAAAAGGTTGAGAGATGGAAAGCTTACATAGGGTGTTTGTATAAGAGAAAGGAGAATGAGAATCATGTAATGGAAAGGGAGGAGAAAATTGATGAGGATGCAAAAGGAGATTTTATATTGAGATCAGAATTGACAGAGCGTTGGAAGACTTAAGCAGGAACAAAGCACCAGGTATAGATGATATACCGATTGAGTTGCTACTCTGCATAGGAGATGAAGGTCTGATCAGGTTATTTCACTTGGTGTGTAGGATTTATGAGACAGGTGAGGTACCCCCTGATTTCAAGAAGAATGTTATCACCCCTATACCGAAGAAAGTAGGAGCTGACAGATGATAGGATTACCGTACCATCAGCTTGATAACTCATGCTTCAAAGATCCTGTCTAGAATAATTTACAAGAGGATGGAAAGCGGAGTTGCGTGAAGACCAGTTTGGTTTCAGGAGAAATGTAGGAACAAGGGAAGCTGTACTAGTCTTAGGCTGATTTTGGAAGGTAGAATAAGGAAAGATAAGAGAACGGTCATGGCATTTTTTGACTTAGGAAAGGCTTTTGATAACCTTGATTGGACTAAATTGTTTGAGATTTTGAAAATGATTGGAATAAAGTACAGGGATAGGAGGGTGATCTACAATCGGTACAGAAACCATACAGCAGTCATTCGAGCTGATGGACATGAGAGAGAAGCTGGTATTCAGAAAGGTGTGAGGCAAGGCTGCAACTTTCATACTTCTCAATCTTTACATTGAACAAGCAATGAAGGAAATTAGAGAGAAATGTAAAATGGGAGTGAAGATTCAAGGAGAAATAATTTCAACTCTAGGATTTGCTGATGACATCGTCATCTTGGCCGACACACCTCAGGATTTGAATGAGGTTTTGAATGGTATGGACTCCGTCTTGAGGAAAGAATTCATGATGAAAATTAATAAATGTAAAACAAAAATATTGGAATGCAGCCGCAATAAATCAGAAACCTCTATGGACATAAAATTGGTAGGGGAGAAACTAAAGGAAGTAGGAGACTTCTGTTACTTAGGAAGCAAAATAACCTGTGATGGACGAAGCAAGGAGGATATAAAAAGTAGGTTGGCTCAGGTAAGGAAAGCATTTATACAGAAAAGGAATCTGTTGACATCGAATATAGATTTAGGTATTAGGAAGTCATTTTTTAAAACCTTTGTCTGGAGCGTCGTACTCTATGGAAGTGAAACTTGGACTATTGGTGCAGCAGAAAAGAGGAGAATTGAAGCGTTTGAAATGTGGTGTTACAGGAGAATGATGAAGATCAGATGGGTAGAATAGATAGGGTTACAAACGAAGAGGTATTAAGACGAGTGGGAGAGGAGAGATGTTTCTGTCGAATGCTAATGTAGAGAAGAGATAGGTTGGTAGGACACATACTAAGACACCCAGGAATAGCAAGCTTAGTTATGGAAGGAAGGGTCGAGGACAAGAACTGTAGGGGTATACCAAGGTTAGAATATGTTAAACAGATTGCCTCGGATCTAGGGTGTGGTAGCTATGTAGAGATGAAACGATTAGCTCAGGACAGGGGGAATGGAATGCTGCATCAAACCAGTCAAAGGACTGAAGATTCAAACAACATTATACAAAAGAAAGCCAACCAAGGGAATAATACGTAAAGTCAACCCTAAGCAATGTCAATGAAAAATTTAATTGAAGCAAAACAATGGGTATGAAACTAAGCTATGATGGTATTATCCCTGACATTTAACGTTACGATTATATTCTAATTTGATCTTATTTGAAAGTTAATCACAGACGTGACGTGCCTATCAAAGAAAAATTGAAAACTATCACACAATTGGTTCACTAACCAATAAAAATATAAAAAAATCAGTGACAGAAGGAAACACAAGTCAATAAACAACGAACACAAGATAGAATACACTCCTATGGTTATCCATACTCGCATCCTCCCTACACAAATCGTCGACTCTTTGTAAACGATCGCCATCTGAGTGCATGTCGTTAGGTTTGCAACAGCGTAATTACAATTATGTCTGACTTTACTTTTGCAACATCGAGGCTTCCATGGCTTCGCCTAGAAGTTGCATTCGAAGTACAAAAATGTGTCAGCTTTCTCTAATTGTATTTATGGAGGCTTCACTTCACAGATGAACATAAGGGAAGTCATAGCCAATATCATTAGGTATTGTGATCTTTGGCAGACAAAGAAATGCAACAGAGTTATTGAAGGAAAAGCCGAAAGCAATCATCCCAACTAAACCACTGGAATTATTCAGTCAGGACATATTTGGACCGGCACCTACGATTATCAGAGGAAATCAGAATCTATTAGCAACCATGGACGTCTTCTTTAAAATTGTCATTCTAATTCCGATGTAGAAAGCTACATCAAAGTCAGTTCTACATAATTTAGAGAGAAACATAATCCCAAAGCTTGGTAAACCAGAGAGGTTATTAACGGATCAGGGAACTCAATATACCTCAGTTGAATTTCGTGATTCGATGACTAGATTGGGAATAAATCACATCTACAGCTCAATTAGTAATCCCGAGTCTTCTTTAACATGCCAACAACGTGTGACATTCATGTCATGATTTTTATCGCCTTTCAAAAATCACTTACCACGGCCAGGAGCGAACCTGCAACCTTGGGGTTGGTAGTCCGACGCGTTAACCACTCACCCACCGCGGCAAGCTTCGTGTCTGATGACATTCATAAATACACGTTAAGGGCTACATAATGCAAGTAAACAAAATAATATTAATAATAAAAATAATAATAATAATAGAAAATTTAAATATTTTTTGAAAATTACATTTACTTCAACTTTTTTCTAGATTTGCCGTGTTCAGTGGCAAAATTAATCTCTGGATTTTCCGCCAACACTAGGTTCCTCCATTCTCTACTAGAAAGCGCTGTAGTGTCAATACAGCATCCAGCGTTTAGAAAAGTCTGTGGGTCTTATGGGCTTTTACTTTTAACGGAAATCCCCCCTACACTGGTTTTGTTGCCTCACCTTTTATCATGAAGGAACTCTGAACATATATATTTTTCGTCATAATAGCTTCCTACAATTATCTGCCAACTGATTACCTTTGTTATCGCGTACAAGTATCGCTTATATTACGTCTTAGTAATTTAAAAATTTTCGAGGTTAGCACGCTGGAAAGAAGAGCCTCGTCCTGTGCTGCAAGCTCGCCCGGAGTGGAGCACGTGCTCAGTTCCGCCGGCAACATAAGTTCTGAGCACTATCCGTCATTGGTGTTACTGTTGTGTGTCTGTTTTATTTTCTGTTGGATCGAATCATGGCAGCCGACAGCTGGGTTCGAACCCACTGTCTCCCAAATGCAAGCTTACAGCTGCGTGCCCCTAACCGCACGGCTAACTCACTACAATATTACATATATTAATCTAAACAAAACAAGAATAAAATTGAAAGAAACTAAATTACAGCCTAACTAAAACTAAAGAGGTGATGATCAACAGTATTGCTGACATAAAAATTGTTAACATCGTCTGCATACCGGTACATCCGAGAAGGAAGGAAGGGTTGTGCTCTCGACATCTGTCAATCAGTAATGTGTCATATCACAACGAAATGAATGTCGTTATTGGTTCTCTTCGCATACAGTATCCTTAATACTGGTCCAATCCGTTAACACCTGCAAAACTGCTCCTTCCTGGGCGTGTTCTATTTCAGGTGTCTGCTGGGGTTGTGGTTGTCTCGCTAACTTATGAAAGCGCAGTACTCGAAGCGCGTGAACATAACGTATGACGTCAGCGCTACCTCTGCCTAGAGTTAGCAACACTGTTGCCATAAGGCTCCACAGTCTTTTCTAAACGCTGGATGCTCTTTTTTTTTTCAAGCAGTAAGGACTGTATTTCTCCTGCAAGCACACACATTTTGGCAGTGCTCGATATCTAACTGTGGTATGTTGTGGTGGGGGGAAGTTTCCAAATCATTGCATAGAAAATAAGAAATCTTAAGATTATACACAAACTTGAACATTTCATTTAATTCCAAACTCTATTTTGCAAAACAAGTACAAAAAATGGGTTGTAGTAATGTAAAAAAGCAGTAAGAAAGCACAGTTTTATGATTGTTTAGATTGTTTGCCCATCCTAAAAGATTCTTCTATCATCATATTTCTTGTCTCTTGATCTCTAGTTACTCTTCAATAAATCTTTTTATCTATAGTTTCTTTTTTTCCCTAACGAGAGCGGTGCGTTCCACCTTAAAGCAAGCCCTGCACGTTGGTGTATCAAAGGAAGACACATCAACTCTATGAGAAATTGAAGATGACACACTAGGAGAGAAATATACAAAAGTACTTCAAGGTGGACTTACAAACACTCATTTGATAAAGGAAAAGGAGGAAAGAGACAAGAATAGATGGCAAATATAATGACAGAGGTAAAATGGAAGAACAATGCATCCTGAAAGGATAAGGACTATCTCTACGGCCGGACACACCAAAGTTGGGCTTTCACACCAGCATTCCAATCAGTAGCTCTTCAAAGTTAGGCATTCTCACCATCAGTCCAATCAGTAGCTCTCCAAAGTTGGTCTTTCACACCATCAAACCAGTCAGTAGCTCTTCAAAGTTGGGTTTTCACATCATCTATCCAATCAGTAGGTTTTCAAAGTTGGGTTTTCACACTATCAATCCAATCAGTACCGGTAGCTCTCCAAAGTTGGACTTTCACACCATCAAACCAATCAGTAGCTCTTCAAAGTTGGGTTTTCACACCATGTATCCAATCAATAGCTCTTCAAAGTTGGGTTTTCACACCATCAATCCATTCAGTACCGGTAGCTCTCCAAATTTGGTCTTTCACTCCACCAATCCAGTCAGTAGCTCTTCAAAGTTGGGTTTTCACACCATCAATCCAATCAGTAGCTCTTCAAAGTTGGGTTTTCATACTATCAATCCAATCATTAGCTCTTCACAGTTGGGTTTTCACATCGTCAATCCAATCCGTAGCTCTTCAAAGACGGGCTATCACATCACCATTCCTGTAAGTAGCTCTTCAAAGTTGGGCTTTCACACCATCAATCCCAATTAGTAGCTCTTCAAAGTTGGGCTTTCGCACCACCAATCCAGTCAGTAGCTCTCCAAAGTTGGGCTTTCACACTATCAATCCAATCTGTAGCTCTTCAAAGTTGGGCTTTCACACCATCAATAATCAGTACCTCTTAAAGGTTGGGCTTTCACACGATCAATCTAATCAGAAGCTCTTCAAAGTTGGGTTTTCACATCATCAATCCAATTACTAGCTCTTAAAAGTTTGGACTTCACACCATCAATCCAGTTAGTAGCTCTTCAAAGTTCGGTTTTCACACCTTCAATCCAATCAGTAGCTCTTCACAGTCTGGCTTTCACACCATCAATCCAATCGGTAATCCATCAAAGTTTGGCTTTCACACCATCAATCCAATCAGTAGCTCTTCACAGTTGGGTTTTCACACCATCAATCCAATCGGTAGCTCTTCAAAGTTGCGCTTACACACCATCAATCCAATCAGTACCTCTTCAAAGTTGGGCTTTCACACCACCAATCCAGCCAGTAGCTCTTCAATGTTCGGCTTTCACACCAGCAATCCAATCAGTAGTTCTACAAAGTTGGGTTTTCACACCATGTATCCAATCAGTAGCTCTTCACAGTTGGGCTTTCACACCATCAATCCAATCGGTAGCTCTTCAATGTTGGGCTTACACACAATCAATCCAAACAGTACCTCTTCAAAGTTGGGCTTTCACACTATCAATTAAATCAGTAGCTCTTCAAATTGGGCTTTCTCACCATCAATCCAGTCAGTAGCTCTTCAATGTTGGGCTTTCACACCATCAATCCAGTCAGTAACTCTTCTATGTTGGGCTTTCGCACCACCAATCCAATCCGTAGCTCTTCAAAGTTGGGCTTTCACACCACCAATCAAGTCAGTATCTCTCCAAAGTTGGGCTTTCACACCATCAATCCAATCTGTAGCTCTTCAAAGTTGGGCTTTCACACCATCAATCATCAGTAGCTTTTAAAAGTTGGGCTTTCACACTATCAATCGAATAAGAAGCTTTTCAAAGTTGTGTTTTCACATCATCAATCCAATCAGTAGCTCTTAAAAGTTGGGACTTCACACCATCAGTCCAATCAGTAGCTCATCAAAGTTGGGTTTTCACACCATCAATCCAATCAGTAGCTCTCCCGAGTTGGGCTTTCACACCATCAATCCTATCAGTAGCTCTCCCAAGTTGTGATTTCACATCGTCAGTCTCGTCAGTAGCTCTTCAAAGTTGGGATTTCACACCATCCATCCAATCAGTAGCTCTTCATAGTCTGGCTTTCACACCATCAATCTAATTGGTAATCATTCAAAGTTTGGTTTTCACACCATCAATCCAATCAGTAGCTCTTCAAATTTGGGCTTTCACATCATCAATCCAGCCAGTAGCTCTTCAAAGTTGGGCTTTCACACCATCTATCCAATCAGTAGGTCTTCAAAGTTGGGCTTTCACACCACCAATCCAATCAGTAGCTCTCCCAAGTTGGGTATTCACACCATCAATCCATTCAGTGGCCTTCAAAGTTGGGTTTTCACACCATCAATACTTGTCATCCATGCTTTTTTATTGTTTTGATAGTCCACAGGTAATGATTTTGCTCCTGAATAACACGTTGGTTTCGCAGACTTACCGATTACCAAGAGCTCTAACTTTTCAGTACCAGTCACATTTGTCGCAACCATTACTGTCACTCTTTCCATGCTTCATTTCCCACCGTTACACGTTTCCCCTCTAAATGCTAGGGTCTTTTCTGGCAAACATTTAAAATACAGACCAGTTTCATCGGCATTGAAAACATCACGAGGGTCGTAATCTGCCAGTAGAGTTGGTAGAACGTCTCGTCGATAGTCCTCACAGTCAACCTCAGATACACTAGCACTTTCACCTGACATAACTTTCTGTACAATTCCGTTTCGATGTTTAAATTTATCTAGCCATCCTGTACTAGCCTGGAACGATGCTATGCCTAACTCCTCGGCAAATTTATATGCTTTTTCACGAAGTATGGAGCCTAGAAGTAGAATGTTTTTGTCCCTCATACACTTTACCCACTTAAACATAGCTTCCACCAACTGAGGGTAACTTGAGCTCTTAAAACATTTCCTCTCCGATGAAAAACGTGACTACTGGATAGCACTAGCAATCTTGTCTTTATTTTTCATAATCGTAGACAGTGTGTTAGCTGGAATGCCGCAATATCTTTCTTCCTTCTCACACCCTTTTCCACTTCGTGAATTAACTGTAATTTTTCACTTGCACTTAAACATTTCAGAACACGTTTCTTCTCCATGGTGTTTGCATTACTGATTTACACAGTAGGTAAGAAACTACAGGACAGTGCTCTCTCACCAGGCTTATCAGCCAAAGACGCGAAGGGTGCGGGCATGCCATAAATAGCCGGAGTTTCCCTCTTACTGTTATTGCCTGAGGTGCACATTGATCCAAACCCGTCTCCTTGCCCTCAGACTGCTCTGGAATGTAGCAGACCACACAATACTGACAGAAATAACTTCTCCAAGTACCGTACCGCACCCAAGGTGAACACAAATCTCATATTCCAAGCCCCAAGTCACAACTCCAGTCTTCAAGGCAATTGTATTTCCACCCCAACTTCCAGATATAGAAAAATATTTTACACCTGGGGAATGAAATATTCGTCTAGTTATTGAAATATTCGAGTAATGGAAATTCGAATTATAGAACAAATGTAGCATGTGAATAAGATACGATACCGCCGGGAAATGAAAATTACTTCCAGTTATCGAAAATTCGAGATAAAGAAGTTCGTCTATATATTATTTTCTGTTAATTGTATTTATTACATTCAGTAATTTAAAAAAATGAAAAATTATTTTTAACAAACCTTCAGATTAAGGAAATTCCGCCACATAATTGCCAGATAGTGGGTCAGTACGACATCAAGCTGAACCAGCTGTATATCAATCTGACGCGCTCAAGTATTTCAAAGTCACGATTTTTTATTTTGCATTTTCAATAATCGGCCATGAGTTTTGGTCGCGTCTAAATCGCCAGTCTTTTTAATAGGCGCTCCTTTATGGCTTACTTAACATCCCTTCTGAATATCTGACGCGCTCGAATAAATTTCCTTTTTTCCCATTTTCAACCCCTTCGTACGGCCACCCCCACCATGCAAACCGGCAAATTAATAATCCTCCGTCATGAGAAACGCGCTATTAATATCTGAAGCGCCCAGGTATTTCTTTGTGACTTTTTTTTACATTTTTGAAAATCTGTAGGATCCCCCCACCAGTGAAAGTGCATACATCCAATGTTCACAATCCAAAGGGTCCCCACGACGTTCGAGTAACTCCCCATTTCGCCTCTTGGGCTCCCCTACTACTATACTCATGTCACTTGCTGATTGTTTTGTTGTTTCTCTTTCAGGGCTGCTGAAGTAATCTCCAACCCTGCCACTTATAGAGCAGATGCTCTCGCATAAATGTTATAATTTTATAAAATGTTTGTAGTTTTCAACAGTTCCTTGTTCTAAATTTCCTGTATCTTTTGTTCATTATATGTGTTAATAAACGTGATTTGTTTTGTTCATTATGTTTTTGTTACAGAAAATTATGCAATTTTCTTGATAATAGGATATTATCAAAATATTTCACCATCATCAACATATGATATTCTCTCCAGCACATCTTCTAGGTTTTTGCCATGTCTGTCGTGCAGTTTCACACAGGTGTGTGAATGATTTGCTGGAGTTTAATTACTTAGCCATGACATTTATCTGCTTGTACAATTTTATTGATAGCACTGAAATGTACAAGAACAGGATAAGAGTTGCTATGGAAATCATCTAGGTGGGTTTTGTCAGTTAACAAGTAGCCTACTGTCAACATCATATTGCCAGTGGTTGACACTTAATCGCTTCCTATGGTTCCATTTTGGGAGCAAATTAATGTGGCAACTAAAAATGGCATGTTACAGGAAATTTAACATGCTTAAATTTCTTAGTGGCTATATCTGGGGAGCTGACCATGCAGTTCAGCTTGGCCGGCAACCTTGTAAAAGCCAAATTTCAGCCTAGTCGCTTAATTGGGCGTTGCATTTCATTTGATTAGACAGTAGCATAATGCTGTTAACATATGCCAATGTACATCGAATGCTGCAACATCTCTCTTTAGTGCCCAATACCACCGAGCCACACAGCCGGTTGGAATACAACTCCATAGCTCGTTTAATGAAATAGGCATGGCTGTAGGTTCCAGTTGCTGGAATATTATACTCGGAATCGAAGGTGGATGAGAAAGTAGGTTGTGCTTACGTCATCGATGGTGGAAATACAAAGCTCTCTTTGACACAGATCGATATTGGCAACAAGTAGACTTGGCAGCAATGCTGAATCAAATTGTGACAAGGGGTCTTTGATCGCTATAGGTAATGACAGCCCACTCTGACACTGTAACAAGCTTCAATCTGGCAACTTTTACCTCTGCAGTTTGTTGATGATGATGATGATGATGATGATGATGATGATAAGGGGCCTAACATCGAGGTTATCGGCCCCTAATGAAATGAAATGGCGTGAAATGAAAGGATGAAGATAAAAACAGCTCATTGCCATGGATGAAACGAAAATGGTTTATATAAAACAGACAGTGAGCCCCAACAATTATGCCTTATTTGAATGAATGAAAATCCACAGCCTGCTTCCAGTCACCGACCGGGTCAGGAATGAAATGAATGAAGCCCCCATCTAGCGGCGAGGATATGAACTGTGCCGGCTGCCGAGGCCCGACGCATTCCTCTGGGGCAATGATTAAATGAATGACAGATGAAATGAAATGATAGTGGAGAGTGTTGCTGGAATGAAATTTTGACAGGGAAAACCGGAGTACCCGGGGAAAAACCTGTCTGCCTCCGTTTTGTCCAGCACAGATCTCACATGGAGTGACCGGGATTTGAACCACGGACCCAGCGGTGAGAGGCCGGCGTGCTGCCGCCTAAGCCACGGAGGCTTACGCCTTATTTGAATAAAAAGAATAAAAGGCGGATGGTAAAAAACAATAAAACAAATAAGGCATAGTGAACAATAAAATAGATGAACTCAAGAAAAAACATAAAACAGACTTAATCTGAATTAAAATTCTTAACATACATTAAAACTTAAAAAAGTAACCACTCTCCCTCATGAACCGGATGACGAGGTCTCCTGCCGGCCTGTCATCAAGGAGAATAAGGGAGAGGGTATTAGGCAGTTTGAGAGTCCGTCGCAGATCGGCCAGATCCACACACCCCAAGAGAATGTGTGCCACGGTTAGGTGGGCGCCGCAAGTACACACAGGGGGGTCTTCGGGAAACACACATCGATCGCTTGCAGCGCACTCAGAGAGTCAGTACACACAAGAAAGTGCTGGTGATCGTCTGATAACGTGTACCGCAGAGCCTCTAAGATGGCATAGAGCTCCGATGTGTACACGCCACAGGCCTCGGGAAGGGAAAAGAGAAACCGACGATCCTCAACCACAAATGCACAGCCTACTTTCTCGTTTACCCTCGAAACGTCCGTGAATAGAAGCCCTGATGGACGGAGGAGTCCGTGTCCGACCTGGGGGTCGGTGTGCTGATCCAGGATGATATCAGGGTGAGAGACCATCCACGGAGGGGTCTTGCTAGGTAATCGGACGATACAGGAGACAGAAGGAAATCAGAACTGCCGGTATGAGTCATCCAAGTGAATCCCCGCGGGCCGAGTGGCTCGGGCGAGCGCATCATACAGCCGGCGATTCGGATTGGTAAACAAACATGGATAGCTTGGATGAAGTGGCATCTGTCGAATAGTTGCAGCTTAGGTCAGCAGTACTTGTTGGCGCCTCCGGTGTACAGGAGGTACGCCAGCCTCGGCGAGCAAGCTGACGACTGGGTTCGTCTGAAAGGCTCCCGTCGCCAGCCTCACACCGCCGCACAGTGTGAGATTTTGCCTATCTAGGAGAACTTGACTCAATTTCCCGACCATGTTATTTTTCACAAAATACATGACATTTAGTTCGCTAAATATCCCAGTCAAAAGAAAATGCTAGGCACTTGTATTATAGTCACCCGCAACGTCTGTCAAAGGGTCTTAAAACAAAGTAAAGACGCGTACGCTCTCAGAGCCCTGCAACAGCCGTGCAGTGTGCAGTATGTTTATTCGACTGGTGACGCAGAGTGGTCAGTGCTGTGCTTCAATGTTATTGCTGATATCTGAAGGTAAGATTTTGTATGTTAACTTAAAATTTCATTGAAGGGTTAGGTTACAATGTTGTTTTGAAAAGAGGCTTGTCATGAACAGAAACTACTGTAGTTTCTCGAAATCCAAAGAGGATTCTACTCAGGTGTTCCATCGTGTTCCGACCTGAAATTTGTGTCACATTATGGCTTATTAAGTATAATACTAGCAACGATCGAAATATTCTGCCCAAGTTTGCGCGTTAACGATCAAACGTCCTGTCAGTTTCAGAATGGCACCCGTGTTTACGTGGCGTGCTATGTTCGATGAGTGGGCAAAAGCTCACACAAACAAGTCAGAAGTTCTTTCAAACTTTATAATGGAACAAACGGGAGTCACGGAAATTTCGCTAGTTCAAAGCAAAAATAAGGAAGTGTGTACACAGTATACAAGTTAAATGGGATAAAGCTAATCGACATCGGGGGAGATTTTTATACCAAAACGCGACTTGGTTGGACAATGAAATCGACTTTAATTTTGCAACTGATCCTCCGATTAAATCAACCAAGGCCGGTAGACTTCAAAAATACTTTAAAGATTGTTCCTGCAAAGTTCAGACTAGAAAAATCAAAGCACTTGTCGAATCTACAAGTCATGAAGAACTGTCGAAGGCCATTTGAACTCTCATTGCGCAAGGCGGGAAAACGCGTCTCGGCTGCAATCGTGAAGGAGCTTTGTTCTTCTTCTCCTACAAGGGGCACAAACTTCAAGAAAGCTCGAAATTCTTCGCATTAAGTGTCACCTAAGTTGTCCGCAGGTGAAGCATTAGCTTTATTAGTTGATGCAAATCTTTCGACGAACCAATAAAATATTGTGCGAAATCAAGCAAGAAAAATGGGCAGTAAAATTTATCCATCGTACGATAAAGTAAAGGATGCTAAGAAACTTTGTTATCCTAACAATATTACAATCACTGAAATATCCGCTGAAATTTCATTGGAGACTCTTCTTGAGCACACTGTAGCAAGCCTTAGTAAAGCCCAAGAAGATGTACTCAAGACTTTACCCGGTGTTGTTAGTAACATTAACATTGCTGTTAAGTGGGGCTGTGACGGTGCCCAACACAGTGTGTCAAAAATTTTCAGATAAACAATCGACAGACGAAAGTTTGTTCAGCATCTCCATGTTACCTATTCAAATTTACAGTGTAAACGACAACCATAAATCTGTAATTTGGCAAAATCCAGCTCCATCTTCAACTAGATATTGCCACCCCATAAAGTTTGTTTTTACAAAAGAAACAGTGGATGCTGTAAGAAGCAAAGTACAGAAAGTTGAAGGACAAATAGCTAATCTCACTCCTATTATAATAACTGTGGGCAACAGGGAATTCATCTGCAAGCCTAACATGATGTTTTGTATGATTGACGGAAAAATTTGTAATGCAGTATCTGATAGTTCCTCAACCAAAGATGTTATTTGTGTGGAGCTCAACCGAGCGTAATGAATAACCTTCGTACTCTATCCCAGAAAGAATTTCAACAAAATTTTTGACTTTTGGACTGTCACCCCTGCATTCTTAGATACGGTTTTTCGAATGTACACTCCACATCTCGTATAGACTGGATATTATGAAGTGGCAGGTTCGCGGCAAAGAAAACAAAGCTAAAATGGAAGTGAAAAAAAAGTCCAAGAGGAATTTTGTTGTCAGCTCGGGCTATTAGTAGATATGCCCAAGCAACAATCAGGAAACACGAATGATGGCAATACAGCCCGTAGGTTTTCAGAAATGCTGAATAATCATCAGAAATAACGAGTAAATGTAGAATTGATAAAGGGATTTCATGTAATTTTAGAGTCTCTTAATTGTGGTTTCCCGATTGATGCAGATAAATTTAGTGAGTATGCTCGTTCTACGTTGGAAATGTATTTGACACCCTATACCTGATATTATATGCCAACAAGCGTTCATAAAGTTTTGTATCACGGTAAAGATATCATAGCCTCAACTATCTTCCCAATAGGCCAGCTATCAGAAGAGGCCCAGGAAGCTAGGAATAAAGACAATAGTGTTGCATCCGAGGGATGCATTCCCATCCCTTCCATATACCTAGAAATTATACACCCAACTTTACATGGATGCCTGCGGCATACTTCGCACAAGCTTAAACCAAGGCCAGGCCTAGTGCATAGAAACGACCTCCGGTGACCCAGGCCAGCAGGGCGCTTCCTATAGAATCCGCAACTAATGCTAACTCGGCATGCGAGTTCTATAAAACACCAGAGAAGAGGTGAGCCGGGGTCAGTCTTTCACAAGTGCTACCAGGTGCTGAGACGCTGCCCAAAGCTGCTACAACCAGATAGGTGAGTGTCGAGCGAGCCTACACACTATTACACCAAAACTTACAACATCCCCTTATTATTGTAAAAGATCACTAGTATCTGCTCTGCCTAATTTCATTGTACTGCACTTCATGAGTACGAATTAAACATTAGACTCCATAAGTTCACTGGTCTTTTGGTTCAGTTATTTAATTAGTGATAAGATCCTACTCCCCAGTAGGATCCCAAATTAGTACTTTATTAATTGGTTACTGGCCACGGTAGTCAGCCACGGGCGACACATTACACTGCCTGCGTGCGCGATACTCGTTAAGAGCACGGCCAGTCTGCCAACATCAGCAGGAGTCCGAGTGGCCGCCTAGCTGCTTCTGCACTCACTTGGTAATTTACCCCTCATAACCATCCCTTTGAACAACCCAAGTAGTCTGTACAATTGGGTGTTCTCCCGTCGAGCTGCGTGCACGTCCGAACCACTCAAACCCCCATTTTTCCACACCAGAGCCCCGAGTAGCCTTCAGCTACTCTCCCTTCATCCCCCTTTCAACACACTTTGTAGAGGCTACCCTCTCAGGTACCCTACAAATAGTGGAAGCGCTGAGTACCGTGACGTTGTCATAAGACAACGCCCAGGGGGTACAGACAACGTACCTCTGCGGAAAAGATCCCTAAATTTAACCTCTTACTAGCCAAGCGAACGCCACCCAAAATAGGGATTTTTTTGCAGTACGGGTCCGATAATATTTTTGTACCCACCCAAGCCCGCCCCAGTAACTATTTAATTTTTAAACGCCACCCTTAAAGCAACTTACATCCACACAGATACGCCCTTAAGATAGGAAGGATAATACAGATCCATGCTCAAATACCAACATATTGGGAAGGTTAAACGTGCATTTAGGAACACAGCCCATAACCTTGCCGTTACCACCAAACCACTACGCCCTAAAAGCCTAGTTAAGAACCCCGACTTGATATCAGAACACAACGCAGGCCAATTACTTGCCGAACTTGAGGACGCAGCTTTAAATCTCGACAGCAACGTCCCCTCACACGAGCACAGGCTCAGAACGCTCAACAATCGTCCTCAGATAGCGTTACCAGTGAGGAGTTAACCCCCACATTACCGTACACTGTCTTACAACACATCAGTGACACGCAACAAACCTACAACGGGTTGCAGGTCCTGTTACTACAGTTAGACGAAACTACACACAATTCTTCGCACGGGGGACTAATCGCGGATATACACGCCATCGCCTTAACTCTAGGAGACCATATTAGCAAAGCGCTTTCCACGCTACAAGCGGTCAACATTGAACATAACTTGTCGCTGGATAATATCCAGGGTACTGAGCAATTCAACCGTCAGGACGCTCCACACTCTACCCCTAACCACCCAGGTACCTCCCAAGGCGGGAACACCTACCTAACACCAATCGAGGTTCACCAGCAACCCCTAAGCCACGCAAACTCTAACGCTGCATTAACTAACAGCGACCTAGATTCCCCAGTCGAGCGTACTCCCTTACTACCCCCAATACTTCCTACAGCGCGAACATGGCCATGCCTGCAAAGTATCCTATGATACAGCCTGCTAAGTACTCAGGTGACAAGCAGGACCCCGAGGAATATTTAAAAGCCTTCAATCGAACGGCTAAAATTAACGGCTGGTCAGCCGAGGACAAGAAACGCCTCCTGCCGGCATACCTCACAAAATCGGCCCTAACGTGGTAGGAGCTCCACGAAGCCACCTTGGCCGACGCCATGTGGGAGCAATTTGCGGCATCCCTCATTCATACGTTTCAACTCACCCCTGATGAGGATGACTTGTACGACAAAATCCGCGCCCGTACACAAGGTCCCACAGAAGTCACACAGGCATACATTAATGCCAAATTATTGATGTGTGAGAAGTATAATAGGGAGATGCCAGACAGGCAGAAAGTGCGTCTCCTTATGCAGGGAATGCGCCCAACTTTATTGGACAAGCTCTGCACCTTGCACAGCAACACCGTATTGGAACTACAGGCCAATATCAAATTTATCGAAGAGGGCAACAAAATAACACAAAAGACCGTGGACCTGCACATCCGTACGGATAATAGTGATCTGCATCAGTAAATCCGAGATCTGACAAAACAGATGCAGGAGATGCAAATCACGCCCATACACACTAGCAATAAAACCCGCCCTCCTAGGGACGATCCGCAAAATAAAGGGCGATCACCACGGGACGATCACCAGAATCAATATAGACCCACTCATCCCCCTTGGCGTAATTCACCCCCGGTGAGAGAAGCGAACTTTTATTCGCAGTACCGGGAGGAAGTGCCACGCCGCGACGACTCAAATCCCTTCCGGCAAACACAGTATCGGATAGATACTCGCCCACGCGGTAACCCACCCCTAGATTATACACCAAACCATTATCCCCAATATAGGGACGATCGCACAGGGCATCGTGAACAGTACGCGAGATATACGCGCCCGGTATATACCCCTCCGCACCATCGCCCAAACACTCCCACGCAGCAGGAGCGATATGAGCCCCAGTACGAAAGGCCTCCCCCAGGATACCCTCAATACGCCCCTGTCCTACGAGAAAGGGGACTGGAGGACTATCCACTACCCGACCACCCTCCACGGGATTCACGAAAGCATTCACCCCCACGTGATAGAAGGGTATTACACCCCAACCCCCAATATCAGCCCCAGCCAAACAACTGGCGAGACAATGCGCCCAGGGGGCAACCTCGCTACACAGACAACCGAGGTTATGCCCAGCAAAAAAACTATTAGCTAGGGGAGGGCCAGCACCCACTCAATCGGATAACCCTCCCCCGGTAACCACTCAACATTCCACTCAACCCCCGCAGGACAAATGCCCTGTCCGGCCCGGTAAGCTACAAATTCCCCCAACTTCCGCCCGCCAGAATACAGCGCAGGAAATACCTCCCCGATCGCAGGTCTATGCACATATGGTCAAAGGGGATGGTAATTGCCTCTTTCGAGCGATCAGTTTCCGACTCTATAAAGACGAGGATCAGCATAAGGACCTCCGAACACAGCTGGTCATGTATATCATGGCACACTGGGACGAGTATAAGTATTTCCTCTCCGACGGGACTGATGCCTCATTCCCCAATAAATATACATATGGGGATTACATGCATAGAAATGGCATATACGCCGGGGCGACGGAGGTTACCGCTCCAAGCCATATCATAAAACACAATCTCGATGTATATACACTGGACAAGATGGCACCCACTTTTTCCACAGTAGGTTACAACAATCATCTTTACATTTTGTTCACGGGCAAACCGAATGCGGGCCATTACAGCTCTCTCACTAGCAAATCGCCTCACTCATCTCAACCCTCCGCCCCTCAGGATGAAAAAGAGAACAATAAAGTCACATTAACAACAGGCGACAAGGTGACAGCCCCTAAGGACGTTAGCACGCCGAGCGCAACTAGACTACCCTTAATACGCCCACCCACATTGACTCCGCCCGCGAAACCAGGCGCGGCGAAGCGGTAACGTGCATCGCTACTTTCGCGAATAAGTTACCTACACAGAAAGCCGGCTGCGAACCAACACCCACTCAAACACATCGGCCCTGTAGAATACCTCAGCCGAGACCAGGGTTCACATCCCGTGACAGCAAACATCGTTCCAGGTATTTTGCCATTCCCCGACAGCTCAAGAGAAAGCTTAGGACAATACACATGGCAGACGAGAATGACACAGCTGAATTGCGACTCCCAGTTTCACGGGACTCAGCAAAGCGTGTCAGGTTCAGTGATCAGACCGCAGCTCCACGTTTGCTCAACACAACTACCAGACCGGTAGAACACACATTCTCGCAGTCCGTTTTACACAGCGATACACATCATTCACCGTCCCAAAATCCCGCACGTATACCCTTAACAACTGCACAGGACGGAAACAATATTACAGCCCTCTCCATCCCGGCCAAAATCAACGGGTATAAAATGCAGATGGTATTAGACACGGGATCGCCTATTTGCTGTGTTAGCAGTAAATATATTACCAATGAGCGCATACACAGGATGCCTACCAACACTCACCTCGTTGCTGCTAATTCTCAAACCATTTCCTGCTTAGGGACCACTGATATACTTCTTCAAATAGGTTCTTTTGAAACAAGCTATCCCATGTTTGTTATTAAGGACCTTTCCGTCCCAGGTATCATTGACACGAACTTTCTTGCCAAGTTCGAGGCGAACATTAGCTTTGTCTCTAATGAACTACGGTTAGTGAACGGAGACCTTATCACTACACACCCGATATCGCACGCCCGGAATACATACAATCCGCGAGCGCAGAGAGCCCCGCGCACGCACCAGGTCTCTCCGTTGGTTACAGTGTCTCCTCAAACACCCACAAATGCTGACGCAGCCACGCCCACCACCGGGGACACACAGTCACTAACCCCAGAACAGAATAGGAAAATTACAGACCTCTTAGAGGAATATAAGGACATGTTTGCACATTCCCTTGCCGATTTAGAGGTGACTGACTTAATTCACCACCGTGTCGACTTGACCAGTGATGCTCCGGTTCACCAGGCGCCTTACAAGGTTAGCGCTAAAGAGCGACAAGCCATAGAAACACAGATTCAGGAGATGTTAGAGGCCAGGATTATCCAACCCATAGCGTCTAACTATAGTGCCCCGGTCATCCTCACCCGTAAACCCGATGGTTCGCATAGGTTTTGCACAGATTATCGATGCCTCAATAGATTAATTAAGAATGACAGTTACCCGCTACCGCGCACAGACACTTATCTAGAGACACTTAGCGGAGCTAAATATTTTTCAATAATGGATTGTTATTCGGGATTTTATTCGATCCCTGTCTATGAGCCTGATAGGCACAAGCTGGCATTTGTCACCGAAAACGGCCTACTCGGTTATAACGTGTTACCGATGGGTTTAAAGAATGCCTGTCAGACGTTTAAAAAATTGGTAGATAAGGCATTCGCGGGCCTCAAATACCGCTCGGTATTAACTTATATAGACGACATAACCGTCTCCTCGCAAACATTCGAAGAACATATAATACACTTGCAAGAAGCTTTTGACAGGATTCGGCACGCTAAATTAAAGCTGAAGCCATCCAAATGCCAGTTTGCGAAAACGAAGGTCCACATTCTAGGTCACATTGTTAGCCGCGACGACATCACACCTGATCCTGCAAAAGTCGCCGCCATCACCGATATTCCCATGCCGGAAGACATTAAACATCTACGTTCTTTCTTGGGTCTCGCGAGTTATTATCGTCGTTTTATTCACAGATTTGCACAGATAGCTAACCCCCTCACCGAGCTCACACACGAGAAAACGCCCTTTATCGTTACAGAAATACATAAAGAGGCTTTCAACAAACTTAAACACTTACTTACTACACCGCCACTGCTCCAACATTTCCAGGAAGGTTGGCCCAGCTTCGTACATGTGGATGCCAGTCAGTTCGGCATAAGTGCAGCCCTGTTACAGGAGGCCAATTATGGCAAACAACAGCCAATTACTTTTGCGAGCCGTAAACTTACACCGGTAGAAACCAGATATTCCGCCACCGAAAGAGAGATGCTCGCCTACTTTCGGACATATCTCTATGGTATCCACTTTACGGTAGTTACGGATCACGTCAGCCTTTTTACTGGGACAAATTTAAAAACCCCAATTCCCGGCTTAATAGGTTTATACACACATCAAAAAAAGTTTTGCATCACCTCGGTTCCAAGAGTTCCGGAACCTTTAAATACAAAGGGAATAGAGATCAACACAAACAACATTTCAGCTCGTTTTATTGCTCATGAGACCCACACATTGCATGTTGTACCATCATACAGCTAGACTTTCAGCATTTGTGGTCCAGATTGCAGTACACACCACTACCTCTAATACCCAGTAGCACGTCCTCTTGCATTGATGCATGCCTGTATTCGTCGTGGCATACTATCCACAAGTTCATCAAGACACTGTTGGTCCAAATTGTCCCACTCCTCAACGACAATTCGGCGTAAATTTCTCAGAGTGGTTGGTGGGTCAAGACGTCCATAAACAGCCCTTTTCAACATATCCCAGGCATGTTCGATAGGGTTCATGTCTGGCGAACATGCTGGCCACTGTAGTCGAGCGATGTCGTTATCTTGAAGGAACGCATTCACAAGATGTGCACGATGAGGTCGAGAATTGTCGTCCATGAAGACAAATGCCTCTCCAATATTCTGCCGATATGGGTGCACTATGGGTCGGAGGATGTCATTCAGGTATCGTAAAGCCGTTTCGGAGCCTTCCATGACCACCAGTGGCGTACGTCGGCCCCACATAATGCCACCCCAAAACATCAGGGAACCACCACCTTGCTGCACTCGCTGGACAGTGTGTCTAAGACGTTCAGCCTGACCAGGGTGCCTCCAAACACGTCTCCGACGATTGTCTGGTTGAAGGCATATGCGACACTCATCGGTGAAGAGAACGTGATGCCAATTCTGTGGGGTCCATTCAGCATGTTGTTGGGCCCATCTGTACCGCGCTGCATGGTGTCGGGGTTGCAAAGCTGGACCTCGCCATGGACGTCGGGAGTGAAGTTGCGCATCATGCAGCCTATTGCGCACAGTTTGAGTTGAAACACGACGTCCTGTGGCTGAACGAAACGCATTATTCAACATGGTGGCATTGCTGTCAGGGTTCCTCCGAGCGGCAATCCGTAAGTAGCGGTCATCCACTACAGTAGTAGCCCTTGGGCGGCCTGAGCGAGGCCTGTCATCGACAGTTCCTGTATCTCTGTACCTCCTCCATGTCCGAACAACATCGCTTTGGTTCACTCTGAGACGCCTGGAAACTTCCCTTGTTGAGAGCCCTTCTTGACACAAAGTAACAATGCGGACGCGATCGAACTGCGGTATTGACCTTCTAGGCATGGTAGAACTACAGACAACATGAGCAGCGTACCTTCGTCCTGGTGGAATGACTGGAACTGATCGGCTGTCGTACCCCCTCCGTCTAATAGGCCCTGCTCATGCATGGTTGTTTACATCTTTGAGCAGTTTTAGTGACATCTATGAACAGTCAAAGGGACTGTATCTTGGATACAATATACACAGTCAACGTCTATATGCCGGAGATCTGGGAACCGAGGTGATGCAAAACTTTTTTTGATGTGTGTATTTAAATTATATGATTACAACTTCGATGTAAGGCATAAGAAAGGTAAGGCACACCTTGATGCAGATGGCCTATCGAGACTAACTGTCATCGACCCGCCTGACGAGGATGTCGATCATGCCTGGGATTCATTACCCACATGGTATCCACTCACATTGATCTTAGACAGGAGCAATTATACGATCCCCAGCTGGGACAGATTAGGATTGCCTAACATAATCGCGACCAGGTAGATAGTAAAACTGTCCGCTTATCACGCAGATTTTTTCTTGATAAGGACGATCTCCTTAGGTACAAACCCACGGCCACGCATGACGTCACACCCGTTGTCCTTCCCACTACACTCCGAAATCACCTGATGACGGAATATCACTGCCCACCTCATAATGGCGCACACTTCGGAGTCCATAAGACATATTTGCGTATTCGCAGTAAATACTATTGGGAGAACATCATAGAATTCATTAAAACTTGTCACACATGCCAGAGGTATAAACACCGGCCTGGTAAACCCCATGGCTTACTCCACCCCATCCCCGTAGGTGAACTTTTCCACCGCATAGGCATTGACGTCAAGTGTCCCATTACACCCTCAGACAAAGGTAACAAATATACTGGTAGCAACCGAGTACCTTACCCGATACATTATCACCAAAGCGGTCCCGAAAGCCAGCGCCCACCAAATCGCAGAGTTCCTCATGGAAATCATTACCAAGTATGGTATTTTCCACACGTTGTTGTCCGACAGAGGAACAGTTTTTACGTCTAATGTTATTACACAGCTCCTTACATTGCTTCACATAAAGGCGTACACGACCACTAGTTTCAGCCCTCACACGAATGGCTTAACTGAAGCTATGAACAAGATCCTTGGCGGGGCTTTAGCTCGTTCACTAACGATAAAGGCACCGACTGGGATAATTACCTCCCAGCAGTAACATTCAGTTACAATACATCCGTGTCGCAGGCGACCAAACACACCCCGCACTTTCTTTTACACGGCTACCATCCGCGCAGTCTGATCGACGCCATTTACATCCCACAGGATACCCTCCCTAGCAACGCTGAACGGTTGCAATATTTATGCACAGCCCGTGACACCACTCGACGTAATATCCGAACTGCACAAGAGAGGCAGAAACTCACGTATGACAGATCCCACAAACACCAGGAATACAAACCCGGACAGCTCATTATGATCTGGTCGCCTACGCGCATTAAAAACGTGTCAGAATTCCTCATCCCGAAATGGACAGGTCCGTTCAGAATCCAGAGGAAGATTTCGGAGCTAAACTACCTCGTCAACATTCGGTATAACCATAAAATTATTAAGGACACGGTACATGTATGACGTATGAGACCATACCATTCTCGGAAAACCGCCCCCACACATCGACCCTCCGTGGCTAAGAAACGTAAGCGTATATAAGGACATGTTTGCACATTCCCTTGCCGATTTAGAGGTGACCGACTTAATTCACCACCGTGTCGGCAATATATTTATACCACACACATATCAAACCTCCGACCATAAGAGTCGAACACGCGCCCTACGCACTATGGCATCTGGTAGCCATGCTCACGGCTACGTGTCCACGACAGTTCCCATCAGGGCCTAGAAACGAGTCCTAGTTATAAGATTGCATGTTTAATTATAATCCATATAATAATGTGTACCATGTTATTTTTATTATGTCTATGTCTTTATATAATAATGCATATTGATAGCAAACACTCATTTAGGAAATGTCGGAACAATGTAACACATGTGTCCATATCAGCTGACAACACAGGTCAATCACACTCGACCGGACACTCTTCGCCAGCGCAGCACAATGCGTTACACGTCCATTGCGACAGACATGCCAGGAACGGCACGTGCCACCATACATGCTTGCATGGCCAGGCGTGCTTCACCACATTCACATGGAGGCCACGCGTAAGAACGCGGCAAGGCTTACTTGTAGTCAGTGCCTACACGTACCAGACTCACAAAATTTTCGTTACACGAATAGCTTGGCCAACAAACATTTTTACACTAAACAGCGTGCCCAGTCGAGATCCTTTTATCGCCCGACGATAGATTCAATCCCTTCTAGTAGACTATATGGAGTACACTTACTTCCACACGATACTTCTATACATATGAAAGTACAGGAGTAAGAATGGTCTAGACACTCGTGCGTTGACCAGTTGAAGATTATATTTCCCTAGGATCACAATTACTGACACACCACTGTATCACCACAGACATTTCTTATTTTATGCCGATAGGTATACAATACAATTCTTACGAGAAGAGGGTAGGATACATAGACACTCTATTCACACCAGCCCACGGATTCACAAATCGCGAACGCCACCTCCATTTTGGAAGAGGTTGCGACCTCCTTTAACAGTACTTTCGCCAATTACCATAATCTTCTGCTCAGATTTATGACCTACACCGTCTTTACGTAATTTACCGAACGCAGTTTACAATTCATTGCGCGGACACCGCAATCGTACAGGTTAGCGGCCTCCCGCACAAACAGAGGCCTAGTATCAACACTAACACAAGTTAGTTGCCTTCCGATCAGGCAAAGGCTTATTAATCCAAATAACACAATGTAGCGACATTCGATACAATTCCGCACACGTTTTTACAATAACACAGGTTACCTGCACCCACCACAGCCGTCCACGTGCTAATACCAGTACACAGGTTATCATACCATCCAAGCAGCATACTCTACAGGTCATCAGGCCCACACACTTAGGAGATCCTTAGAATAAGGATACACTTACTTGGCTTACATTTTCTATACACTATCATCCAGGCTACATTCTTTATTACATCTCAATAACTTCCAACACTCGGGACTGCACACTGGTTATAGACAGTGATGCGCGCTCCACACACAATACCGGAAGCGAGGATTGCATATACAGAATCTCGGCTTACGAGCCGCAGGGAAGCCAACAATAGTAGGCCTCGTACAGCGCTACTCCAATTCTCACACACTCCATTGTTTTGTATTTTTTTCTCTCCCTACAGGGGATCTTTAACTTTTATTGTTATTTAACGGTGGCATTGACCACCCAGAACCGTCATAGGGCCAGACATGATAAACAGTTCTCCAACGAAGCGTCCTCATTCTTAGTCAACGTATTAGGGACTTCATTCTCAACTTAAATTCTATCATTCATCCTTAGTCTACGAGGCCAGGCCTTGCGTTGAAACAAACGCTTGTGTGGGGCTACACCTCTATACTGGCCGCCCAGGATCCCATTTCATAACCCCTATGCTGATTTATGAACTGTTCGTCATAGGCTACCCTATGCCGAAACAATATTCAAACACTAATTAACGGCATTAATTGAGAAGAGCCACAAGGCTACTATAGGACCACAAGTCCTTCTATAGATGCCCCTCAATACTTTACACCCCTTAGTCACACAAATGTATAGCTACAATCATTAGTTGGCCAAATTTCAATTCGCATTTCTCTATATTAGGCGCTGATTCCAACCTATATACATATCACTCTATGTATGTATGCGTTGCATTTACGACATGGCCCATAATTGTTGTACACCTTGTGGGGTTAAGCACTGTACAGTGTACATTAAAAAAAATCTTGCCCCCTAACGAGACATAGGATAATTATCCAGCCATGAGCGTATAAGTATACTCCGGCAGCCACAGCGTCCAGGGTTCATAACAATTTTACGTTTTGTAGAAGAGTATCGGAGTGAGCTCCGTCAAAGAGCCCCTTCTCAAACACAATGTAGAGTAAATATCAGCCTTGGGCGAAGCCATGCCAAGTTTTGTAGAAAACGGTAAACAAAGGCCCAATGATTTTATTCCTTCAAAACACTAAGTATGCACTTGGATACACGAACAACTTATACACATTAGCAATACATAATATCTACATAGACACATTAAAGTAAAGGCCTACATATGGCAGGTCTCACTTCCATAACGCAGGTTATCCAATAGCCATAGACCATTGTGCTACTATACAGACAGTAGGGAAGAAGCGACATACAGTACACGCCACGAAAGGAATTGTTACCCAGCCAAGTAACATTTTTACACTTTCCTGAAGTAAGTGGGATTAGACCACGGAAACACTTTTCTTACATGTTACATACAACACGTCTCCCGCGCATAGAGACGCGACGAGCTTCAACACATTCTCAAATACATATTCAGTACACTACCAATACAATACAGGCGATAGACAGAGTTTAACCTAGTATTTGCCCCATTTAAACACGATGTGATGACAGCGTAGTCCTACAGATATTTCCCCAAAGGGCAATGCTTTAATATTTCATTACGAATACGAGTATTCATTCACACACATCCAACTGGTGTCATCAGCAGGCTACATCACATGCCACATTCACGTACGCCCCTAGCAGCATGTACTTAGACCACACGTGCGTTTTGACATTTCATTCAACGCATATAAACAAGACCGCCATGTTAATACACACACTCACAGCGCTCTTATCCAATCAGCTTAGCGCGCGAGTAACCGAACCCACAGAGTGCGCGGTCACCAATTAACGCAGCGTATTCAGTTGTTACACGCCCACCGATAACTGTTATCTCACACTCCGCATTTACGTCTTATCTCAGCCGTCACTCCTCGAGGATACTCGACCCAACCAGCCATTATATTTCCATAGGCCATCCTATCGCATCCACGCGCGAGATTCAAATGCCATTGCGCCAAAGACACTTGTTTAATTCCCCACGCACTACATATTAGGGTGAACCCAACCCTTGTAATGGAACTCATCTCCTCACACACCCCTTAACTAACACAGTGAATGTCTTTTTCACGACAAAATGCCATTGTTTTCCATGCCACACACAGAGCGCCTACGTCCACTGCTCTCCTTATCTTTTTGGCTCTTTCTCATGCAATAATTGACCTTTCCTACACCATTATACAGGACACGCCTTCCGCTATAGGAAACCACGCGCGTTCCCATGTCAACGTCCCTAGGTAGAATTCCGAGCCATATGTTAATCTTTTTTCGAAGCAAACCTAATTTTATAATACCGATTTCTTACGGTTAGGATCGAGCAGTATCGGTTAATACAATGATCCAGCCATGTGCCCCAACTCAATCCTCTATCCTCTTACCCCCCCCCCCCCACCGATGATTGGCTTACACACTTACATTTTTCGGGATTTTTATTTCCCCTTGCAACAGGGGTCGCATTTATATTCACCCCTCACATTAAGGTGGTCAAACATGCTTTTGTTCCCCCCACGTATCCACATAGCGGCGGATAATCGTTTTAAACACTATCTATCCCCCCCTCCTCAGTGTTGCATATCACCCACGGAGAGCGGTACTCAATCGAGCCCGCAGGAATGACATTTTAGGTGCCATATACATAGAGGGTACGATTTGTTAAGAGCGACCCAGCAAACAGTAGGATAGCATACTATCACCCATAAATTTATTTCAACACACAATGACAGTCGCAGGTCCGATAACGATAGGACATCCTTCAGCGCGAATGTTCACACTACAGGCACTATATTTTTATCACGGGATTGGTTACATATAGGTACAGCCCGCCGTTATATTATTCGATATTATAGTTTGAAGGAACGCTCACGGCAATATGCCACTCGCAGATTATAGCGATCACTTCTTGATTCCCCCTGACATTCCCCATAGGTAATGGTAAGTATTAATAGCATAGGAAATTACTTAGTTATTAATAATAAACTGACCAGTTATAGTGTATAAGTTTAAGTATATAAGTACAGGTGGTTTTTTGTACACCGCCGACGGCGGAATACTACGCTTCACGACCGCAGATGGTAAACGTGATCAAACGTTGACACCAGGTCAACGTTCACCCCCCCCCCCCCTTTTTTTAACACACTCTGCACACATATTACACGTTTTCCCCATTACCCTGTTCATGCAAGGCACTTGGTATTAATGCCATACCAAAGGTGTGCACCATGCTTAATCGCTCTTAGCTGAGTGTTAAGATGGAACACTGCGGAACTGAAAGCCAACAGTGGATTGTAGAATACATTCCCCTGCTAACAATGGTGATATCAATATATTTATTTACATTTTTTTACCCGCATGTAATTTTTTTTCCTGCATGGAGATAACTAACACCCTTCCACTAAAATGTTCCTCACCATTTAACTACTTCCTACATCCTACTAGCACCGCATTCACCCTCTGGTTCTAGCCATCCTATTACCCCGAAATAACTATTTCTAACATATCAATATACCTCATAACATGGGATATACCTTCCTCATCCCTCTTATACCTACTAACTGTGAACAAATATAAATAAAATGCACTGCATTGACTGGGAGTCCGCATGCTAGGCGCAACGTTTGCGCACCGTGCCACATCCCCTCCCTGACCCTTGTGAAAACACAGCACACATTGGTCCCCACACAAACATAGCTCGCTATACACTATACCCTTTTGGTATAAGCACCTGGTCCATGTTGTGAGAGTGACCACATAATTTTAGCCTACTTTTCACATTTTGCAAAAATGAGGAAAAAATAGACTTATGAGATCGGGAAAATGTGTGTCTGTCTGTCTGTCGGTCTGTCTGGCTGTGTGTGTGTCCCCCCACCTATCAACTCCTAAACGGCTGGAGCAATCGAAACAAAATTTGGTAGGAGTAAAGATCTATACCTGAATATCTCACGGCCATATTTGAAAATGATGTCTGTGCTACCAACTGCTGAAAAATCGCAATTGAAATTTGAGCTCCATGTTGGATATCTTGGAAGGTATGAATGGGAGCTATTTCAAAATTGGCACACGTGTAGATAATAATATTGCAGTTTAATTTCCAGAAGACCATACATGGCAGTGTTGCCAAAATGATTATAAGCCCGCTGATAGTTTCAATTTTAAATGCATATAACTTCTACACTATCAATTGGAATTCAACGAGATTTCGTATGTACTATGTGTACATACACAGATATGAATGAGCATATTCTTAAGAACCACCAGGGCTGCCAACTGTTAATAAATGCACTCCCTATTGTTTTATCCAAATATCAATATATCAGGAAGTATGCATGCAGACAGCTTTAAACTATGCACACGCATAGTACCTGACATTCTATATTAATTTGGAGTAACTTATATACGTCAGTGCTACCAACATGATTCTAAGCCTGCTGAGAGGTCCAACTTTAAATACACGTAACTTCTATACTATCATTTGGATTTCAACCAAATTTCGTGTGTGTTATGTGTACCATAACCAGATATGACTATGCGTATATTTAGGAGCAACCAGGGCTCCCAACTGTTAATAAATACTGTCTGTATTTTTTACTCTAATATCAATATATCAGAAAGTATGCAAGCCAATAGCTCTAAACTTTGCTCACGTATAGTACCTGGCATTCTAGATTAATTTGGATTAACTAATACAGGCCTACGCCAGTGCTGCCAACATGATTCTAAGCCTGTTGATAGGTCCAATTTTAAAATGCATGCAACTTCTCTACTAACTAATTGATTTCATTCTAAATTGACACAACCATAGATCATATTATTTAAGATTATTTCTGACCAATACATGTATGTCATTGATGCCAACATGATTTTACGCGCGCTGTTAGATCCAATGTTTAACTGCATGTAACGTCCATGCTATCCATTGGACTTACACCAAATTTTGTATTCTGTACCTTAAGAGATGGAACTAAGAATATAGTCAGTCACCAGGGCTGCCAACTGTAGTTTTCTATTAGGCTACATTATGCCAGGTATACAGTATTTCGAACTAATTAGAAATTTCGATATTACCAACTTAATTTCGTCATTATTCTAGATATATCCATTTAGATTAATCATTGGCATGAATCTTAAATTTTAAGAAAAGTAGGCTCTTTAGTTCGTCACTTAACTTCTTGTTTTTCTTGTCTTGCACATTGGTAGATGGCTAGAGCTGCTATCGTCAAGGAGGGCAAGTATGGTTCAGGACATGACATGACTTCGACTTTAACGAACGACGGAAGGTCGAACACCGACGCAGTTAGACCTGCGGATGGAGGCTTGATAGTTCGGTGAGGGGATTGACCAACTCCCCATCGGGCAGGATGGACCCTCCATCCAGAGACGACCCACTTTACTTGACGTTAGTTAGTCTGTAAGGATAAGTAATAGCTTCATAGTGGAAGCAAGTCCTGTTCGCGAACACAGATGGATAACGAATAAAGAATAAAGAAAAACGACGATTGAAATAATGAATATATGATCTCCCGGGCCGAGGTATGTGGCACCGATGTTCTCCTCTGTCCATGCCCTCGGAGAGTATCCCCTACGATTTGCGATATACGACGAGCCTACGGTTCTCTCCCTGGCCGAGGTTACAACCACCGTTGGTCACTCTGGTCGTACCCCAGGGAGAGGAACACATTGATATTGCCTGGACGGCGATATATAGTTTGCCGACTGCGGTCTTACGCAGAGGCGTAAGCCCGAATAGAACGGTCAATACCGTTCAGGTGAGTGTGCTTGATTTGCAGCTACGAGATCCTAAAATGGGACACCCATTCCCCATACAGGGTGCCCGATAGTTATGGTTGTTTATTTATGTATGCAGGGAGAGTCACGCCACAATGGGTGCTCTCCAGGTTTTTTATATGCAAATATGATCCATATTTTCATGTGCTTACATAATGAAGGTTATTTTCCAATACACTCCAGGTCTAGGCCCAGCGCCGACAACCGCCCAGAGGACGACAAGTGATGAACGCCCTCTACACAGATATAAACATTGTATTATTTTCTTTACCCACAGGTGGCGTCATTGAATATAGCCCTTTGTAAATATTTTGCCCACGTCCAAACACGTCTCCCTCCCCTAATCAAATACACTATTTCCCCTCTACACAATGATATGCATTTTATTACAGCTGATCAATCCGCCCCACGGGGGAGATATGCCTGTGGGATATACACCACCGCAGGTCGGATCTACATGGTAAATTGTTACGCCTGTACATGAGAGGCGCAATCCGGCGGCGAGGGTTGTACTCAACCGATGTAAGAGCCAACCTTCCCCGTAAAGATGGACCGCCTACCCATAGGGGGTAATCCATATGTATATATATATATATTATTTCTAAGTTTGGCCATGGGATACTATAGTTAGATTTTAGAGATAATAGAAGTAGAGAGATGTAGAGTTAATTATCAAATATACACATGTAGGGAATTCCTTTGTTAGGTGTAAGGTTGATGCTACGGCATAGTTACGAAGCAGAGAGAGAGAGAGAGTATGAGAAAGAGAGAGCCAGAGAGAAGGTTTATTTGTTTGTTTGTTTTTGTATTTTTTGATAATTATAGAGCGCAATGTATTTTTTTCCTTTTACATTCGATCCTTCTAAATTCCCAGTTGTAAGGGTACCTCCTCCCCCCTCACCCCCGCAGAATAAAAAAAAATTCTTACCCCCTTAACGACAATACCGACGCACTCATTTTTCTTTTCTCCTATTCTTTCTGTTATTTTCATTTATTTGTTTTTATATGTCTTGTCGCCACTCAAGGGCACTTTTTCATCACGTCTCGTTCAATCGACGGCGGGTAAGTTAAGACCTTCAGCTGTTTTGTTTTCCTTGAGCTGGTCCATACTAATAATTAGGTTGATGATGTATAATAATGATGATGATAACGATTAATACTACTAATGTTACCACTTAAGGATAATGATGTTTACTGCAGACAATGATTCAAAATAATTGTATTAATGACTAATGATGCTGCATAATGATAATGATGTTCTTAGGGTTTATTAATGTACAATGGATTATAACGATATATGTGTTCTTTTTTTATTTTATAGCACAATTTGTTCACTAAAATTTTGATGATAAACATTCAATGTAAAACTATTGCCCCCCCCCCCCCCTCACACCTTAACACATACACTTGCTCGCTGGGCACGAACCGGACGCTGACGTCTCAACGAGGAGCTATGCACTAGGCACTGCACGCTGGCATCCACACATTCCTATATCAGATGATACACGATACTCCACTTCCAAATTCCACGTTTCTGTCACCCACCCCACACGGGGATCATCACATACCTCCAACAACGCCCCCATATTCTGGGCGACACCATAGTATACATCAAAAGAAGAACAGAAGAGAAGCAAAGAAGAACCAAGATTTCAAGAATGAAGAAGATGTCTATATATACCCCTAAATACTACATAAAAACTACCCCTACGGTCTAGTCTCGTCCCATCATCGAGGTCGATGACTAGCTCCGTCGAAGGAGTTGTTGCAACCGAGGGATCAATTCACATCCCTTCCATATACCTAGAAATTATACATCTAACTTTACATGGATGCCTGCGGCATACTTCGCACAAGCTTAAACCAAGGCCAGGCCTAGTGCATAGAAACGACCTCCGGTGACCCAGGCCAGCAGGGCGCTTCCTATAGAATCCGCAACTAATGCTAACTCGGCATGCGGGTTCTATAAAACACCAGAGAAGAGGTGAGCCGGGGTCAGTCTTTCACAAGTGCTACCAGGTGCTGAGACGCTGCCCAAAGCTGCTACATCCAGATAGGTGAATGTCGAGCGAGCCTACACACTATTACACCAAAACATACAACATCCCCTTATTATTGTAAAAGATCACTAGTATCTGCTCTGCCTAATTTCATTGTACTCCACTTCAGGAGTACGAATTACAAATTAGACTCCATAAGTTCACTGGTCTTTTGGTTCAGTTACTTAATTAGTGATAAGATCCTACCCCTTTAATCACTCCCCAGTAGGATCCCAAATTAGTACTTTATTAATTGATTACTGGCCACGGTAGTCAGCCACGGGCGTCACATTACACTGCCTGCGTGCGCGATACTCGTTAAGAGCACGCCCAGTCTGCCAACATCAGCAGGAGTCCGAGTGGCCGCCTAGCTGCTTCTGCACTCACTTGGTAATTTACCCCTCATAACCATCCCTTTGAACTACCCAAGTAGTCTGTACAATTGGGTGTTCTCCCGTTGAGCTGCGTGCACGTCCGAACCACTCAAATCCCATCTTTTCACACCAGAGCCCCGAGTAGCCTTCAGCTACTCTCCCTTCATCCCCCTTTCAACACACTTTGTAGAGGCTACCCTCTCAGGTACCCTACAATAGAAAATACAGGTAACTCTTCACACGAAAATCATCCAGAATTCATACAAACACGGACTTGGTTCATTGATTTCTTATTACATCCGAGCCTATTACTAGTTTACGTGCTTCTCCTAAAACGAAATGTTCGGTAGTCATGCCCGAAGTTTTAAAACTTTTAAGGGATCCTGTTGTAAATGCATCGGATAATCACTCTGATGATAGCTGCAGTGATACAGACTAGATTAGATAACTTTCCCTTGTGTTTGCGCATGTTTTGTGTCGTACCTTTAATTACGTTTTAATTTTATGGACCGATTTTTTTTGTTCCCGTTGTCACCAAAGTTTAATCTCAGTGAATCTGGCTGCATCAAAAGCCAAGAGCAATATCTATTTTGTATATTTGACGGTAACACTAGCCAAATTTGTGCCTTACGTTTGTCAAACGTGTGTGTTATTTTTGTCTTGGACAAAAAAAAAACATTTTAAATCTCGAACTACAAATTAAAAACTTTATTTTAATTCTCCCACAAGTCCAACCCCTCCTCCACGAGGTGGGAGACGGGCAACGGCATGAAATAGGGGATTGCCTGTAGGGGTGAAGTACAGTGGGGACTTTGGGTGCCCGTGGACCGCTGCGGTAGCTGTGAAGGTTCTATGGGAACCCTGAAAAGTGACGGCTGACGGGGCTCTGGTGAAGCTACGATAGGCCTAGCAAGCCAGTAGTGGATATCATATTTGCTTTCAAAACAGGAACTGGCCTCGGAAAGGACGGATGCAAACGACAACGACCCGGATATACTAATGGACTACGAGTTGGGACACTAAACATACAGACACTGTCAGGAAAGGTGGAGGAGATTGTAAATGTGATGGAGAGAAGAAAACTGGATATACTGGGCTTGGCAGAAACAAAATGGAAAGGAGAAGGTCGCAGAGAACTGAGGAAATGGTACCTGTTGTACTGGAGTGGGAACAGTGAAGGAAGGAGCAGCGGAGTAGGAGTAGTTGTGTGAGATGGAATGAAGGAAGAGGTAAAGGAAATAAGTGACAGGATCATGAAGATTAGAGTAACTGTAAAGGGAAGAAGCCTGGAGATAGCCCAGGTATATGCCCCTCAAGTTGGATGTACAGCTCAAGAGAAGGAAGACTTTGAGCAGGAGCTACAACAGCAGTTGAATGGTCAGAGCATCATTGTCATGGGAGATTTGAATGCACATGTAGGAAGTGAAAGGCAAGGATATGAAAATGTATTGGGAGCAGAAGGATGGGGTAGTAGGAATGAAGAAGGGAGAAAGTTGCTGGATTTTTGCAAGAGAAACGGTGTAGTGGTAGGCAACTCCTGGTTCCGGAAGAAAGAAAGCCTCAAGGTAACGTGGTACAGCAGTGATTTAACAAAGAAATCTTTGGTAGATTACATGCTGTACGACTGGGAAATGAAGAGAAGTGTCAGAGATATAAATGTAATACCATCAGAGGCCTTAGATAGCGACAACAGAATACTTGTAATGAACCTGGGAGTTGTTAAGGATAGCAAGAGGACAGAGTACCAGGAAAGGAGAATCAAAGTATGGAAACTCAAGGAAAAGGAAGTCAAGGAAGAATTCCAGAAGATATTAAGGGAAAGGATGCCAACAGACAATCCTAAAACAGGGAAGAGGAATGGAAGCAATTCAAGAACACAAAGGTGGAAGCTGCAGTGGCAGTATGTGGAAGAACAAGCAACAGAAAGCGGTGTAAAGAGACACCATGGTGTAATGAGAGAGTAAAAGAAGCTGTGGGAAGGAAGAACAAGGCTTTCAGAGTGTGGTTCCAGGAAAGAATTGATCTGGCAAGGGAAGATTATAAGACAAAGAAGAAAGAAGCAAACAAGATTGTCGCAGAGGAGAGGAAGAAGCGGATGGTAAAGTTGACAGAGATGATGGAGGAAGACAGCAGAGGAAATAAGAAAGTACTTTATGGGATGGTCAAAAGTAAGAGAAGAGGTGTGCGAGAGGATGTGGTAATGATGGACAAACACGGAAATGAGGTACACAACAAAGAAACACTCAAGACAGTGTGGAAAGAGTACCTTGAGGATTTGCTGAATCCAAATGTTCATAGGGAGGAAGTCAATGTATAGGAAGATGGAGAAGACAACACAGGAATGGAAAAGGACCTGACTTGGAGAGAACTGGAGATGGCTATAGACAAGATGAAAGGAGGAAGGGCACCGGGTGTGGATGAAGTGAGTGTTGAAATGGTGAAGGCAGCAGGGGAGGTTGGGAAACAGTGGCTGTACCGTGTGATAAGGGTGATATGGAAGGAGAAAGAGTCCCCAGAAGATTGGAAGAAAGGATTAATTGTCCCAATATTAAGAATGGAAGCAGAAAGGAGTGTAGAAATTACAGGGGAGTCACACTCATACCTCACTGTGCCAAGATATATGAAAAGATATTAGAAAGTAGAATACGAGCCAAAGTGGAGAGAAAATTGAGAGAGGAGCAGTATGGATTCAGACCTGGGAGATCAACAGTTGATCTCATATTTTCAGTGAGACAGCTCCAGGAACACCACTACGAATTTGGAGAGGATCTGTTGATGGCCTTTCTGGACATCGAAAAGGCCTATGATAGTGTGTGTAGGGAGAAGGTTTGGAAAGCTATGGAAAACATGGGAGTGGAAAAAGGGACTGTAGGCAGAGTGAAGGAGATGTATTGTGGAAGTGTGAGTTGTGTGAAAGTTGGAGGGGAAAGAACAGACTGGTTCAGAAAAATGAGTGGCCTGAAACAGGGTTGTGCGCTGTCACCCCTTCTCTTTATTGTGGTTATGGACGAGGTAATGACACGGATAGCAGGAAAGATAGGAGAAGATAAGATGAAAGCAATGGTGTTTGCAGATGATCTCATGGTCTGGGGAAGCAAGGAGGAGGAAATTCAGGAGCAACTGAATGCTTGGGAAGAAACAGTGGGAGAGTACGGATGGAAGTTCAACATCAGTAAATGTGAGATCCTGTTAACGACCAGGAAAAAGGACAGACCAATGAGTGGGATAACACTTAGAGGTGGACAGCTGAAGAAGGTGGAAAGTCTCAAGTACTTGGGAAGTATAGTGGAGGAAATTGGGAGAAATGAAAAAGAGGTTTCGGAAAGTGGAAGACAGGCAGAAGCATTTCTGAGAAGCATTAGGAGCTTAGTGTGGAATAAATATGTCCCACAAAAAAGCAAGGAAGTGTTATACAGAAGCTACTATATCCCGATACTGACCTATGCTTCAGAAACGTGGAAAATGAAGAAAAGAGATATAAGCAGAATACAGGCAGGTGAAATGAAGTTCCTGCGAAGTAGGACCGAAGTAACAAGAAGAGACAGGTTGAGGAGTGAAAAGGTCAGGGAAATGGTGAACGAGGAGCCCTTGCAAGGTAGGATTGAGACATCAAGACTGAGGTGGTATGGACACTTGAAGAGAATGGATGAGAAGAAGCTTCCCAAGAGGATACATGAGATGCAGATGCAGAAGAAACGACCAAGGGGAAGACCAAGAGATTGATGGCTGAAAGGAGTGGAGGAATGTGTCAAGGAGAGAGGCGAGGACTGGACCAGAGTGACAGCGGAGAGGTGGTGGGAAGAAAAGACTAAGTTGTGGGGCTTATGTTCCAAACAGACCCAGCCTGGGGCTGGAATCTGTACAAGATGATGATGATTTTAATTCTAGAGGTAACCAAAATCTGCCACAGATAAGTGAATAAAGTTCCCCTGGATGGACAAAATCTCACACTGTGCGCCGTTGTCCAGTTTAACAAGCACTATATGCTGCACTGCCATAGTCTAATGTAGATAAAATAAGTGACTTATAGAAACGTAAGAGCATCGTGCGGTCCGCCCCCTCCTCCCTCGAAGTGCCGCTAAGAATCCGCAACATGTTGAGTTTCTTAGCACACCGCACGTGTGGCTCCCACGTTAACTTCTGATCGAAAAGGAGCCCAAGGAACCGGTACATAGCAACAACAGGCAAAGCTACATCGCCCAGATAAAGCTCAGGATCTGGGTGGAGAGTGCGCTTTCGGCAGAAATGGACAACCGAGGTCTTAGCGGTTGAGAACCGAAAGCCATGCTCTAGTGTCCAGGGTTCCACTCTCCGAATAGCTTGTTATACAGGGTCTTTATATTTGCTTGGCAAGGACATTCCCGCTCACGCGCTCCGCCAGTGACAGCTCAGTTCCCGGCTGCCGCTCGCACGTATAGACGGCAGAATACGGTGCTGACAATCAGTATCATGCATTTTTACTCACCATTCTTACAGTAGATACTGAAAATGTTCCCAATCCGCTTCCAAACATTACCGGCATCTCCTTATGAAGTTTCCGGTTACTCTGGTTAATTTAGCTTCATTAAGGAAATAACGACATTTACGTCTATTTTTATTGTTTATTGAACCTGTACATTTAAATCTCTTAGCCAGTTGATTTATTGTCCGATTTATAGGAATGGGTCTCCCTGGAAATGTCATTCGAAACGTTTGTCTTGTTTTAGCGCATGTTATGAGCGGCTCGTAAGCTATTGTGCAAACCTTCGCTCGACCTTGGCCGCCGGTCCCGGGCCAGGTTGGCCCGTGGTCACCAGCCGTATTCTCTCGCTCTTTTGTAGAGTCCGAGCTCTGAGCTAATTTGGTGTTTCAGTCTTTCAGTGTTTTATAAAGCTACTGTGTACCGGTACCGTATATCGTATTGTGTAGTGTTTAATTGTGATTGTGTGTAGTGCTGTAATGCCTTATGTAAAATATTCGTTACGTGAACGTGTATATCTGCACAATACGTACATAAAGTGCAGGAAATCGTGCACTAGAACAAGACAAAAGTTTCGAGTGAGATTTCCAGAGGGACCCATTCCTATAAATCAGAAAATAAGACAACTTGCTAAGAGATTCAAATGTAGCCTACAGGTTCAGTAAACAATAATATTAGACGTAAATGTCGTTATTTCCTTACTGAAGCTAAATTAACCAGAGTAACCGGAAACTTCATAAGGAGATGCCGGTAATGTTTGGCAGTGGATGGGGAACATTTACAGCATCTACTGTAAGCATGGTGAGTACAAATGCATGATACTGATTTTCATGACCGTATTCTGCCGTCTATACGCGCGCGCGGCAGCCGGGAACTGAGCTGTCACTGGCGGAGCGCGTGAGCGAGAATGTCCTTGCCAAGCAAAAATAAATACCCTGTAGCTGTCATTCAGCGACCGCCATATTTTGCGCACTACAATGTAGAGCGAAGTCGTCTACATATAGCGACGGTACCGCTGCTGGACCAGCAGCAGCGACTATACCGTTTATGGCAATCGCAAATAATGTTACGCTAAGCACCGATCCCTGAGGGACTCCATTTTCCTGTACATGATATTGCGAATATGTCCCCATATTCGGACACGGAATAGGCGAAGGGACAGAAAATTCGCAATGAAGACCGGCAAGTTACCTCGGGACTTCCTTTGATGCAGGGTAGAGAGGATGCCGTAACGCCAAGTAGTGTCATAGGCCTTCTCGAGGTCAAAGAAAACAGCGACGAGGTGCTGTCTCCGGAGAAAAGCGTCCTGTATGGCGGTCTCCAGGCGTACTATATGGTCGTTGGTACACCGAGACGTCCTGAAACCACACTGGTATTCAGATAGGAGTCCTCGTTTCTCCAGGACCCACACCAGTCGCCGATTGAACATCCTCTCAAAAAGCTTGCACAGACCGTTTGTGAGACAAATAGGTCTGGAACTACCTGTCAAATTGGGATCCTCATTGGGCTTCAGGATAGGTATAATTATACCTCCCCGCCATTGCGCTGGAGACACACCTTCCAACCAGATACGATTAAACACCCCGAGCAAATAACGAATGCTCTCATCGTTAAGGTGTTTAAGCATCTGGTTGTGAATATTATCCGGGCCGGGAGACGTGTCCCTGCAGAGCGCCAGCGCTCCGTGGAGTTCCCACTCCGTAAAGGGCACGTTGTACTCCTCCGAAGCGCGGGAAGCAAAACTGAGCAGGGAACGTTCTGCCTCGCGCTTCAAAGCAACGAAATCTGGATCATAGTTATCGGCACCGGATATATCCGCAAAATACGATGCAAGATGGTTTGCAACGCGGTAAGGATCTGTAACCAATTCATTATCAATGGAAATTCCCGGTACAGTAGAAGATGTCTGAATTCCCGAAATGCGTCGTAGTTTAGTCCACACTTGAGAGGACGGAGTATGTGCCGTAATAGACGACACATACCGTTCTCAGGATTGTTTCTTACTCTGGCGAATAAGAATCCGTGCCTTGGCACGAAATTTCTTAAACGCCACCAAATTGGCCATGGTTGGACGCCGACGATAGTGCTTATGAGCTCGACGACGGTCTCTTATTGCCGCTGCAATATCCTCAGTCCACCAGGGGACGAATTTGCGACGAGGAGTTCCAGAAAATGATGGAATGGACTCCTCCGGGGCAGCAAGTATCACATCAGTGATGTGCTGTACCTCGTCATCGACGCTCCGGCAATGAAGATCAACGAACACAGCTCGTTCGGTAAACCCAACGACTGGAGAACTCCATGGGTTACTGGTTAAGAAGAGTAAGAATTATCGGAAAATGGTCACTGTCACAGAGGTAATCGTGTAGCCTACATACCAACCAAACAGGGGAACCAGAGCACGAGTACGTGCCATGCGCTATGATAAAATGGCTAGCTTCCCCGGAATATAATATCGATAAAACCAACCCTTGAATTAGGCCCTCCACGTCCCTTCCTCTGGGGCAGGAAGTTGGTGATCCCCATTGGGGGTGATGGGAGTTGAAATCACCCACGATAAGGAAAGGGACTGGAAGTTGATCGACAAGATCAAAGACGTCATTAATATCAAGGGTCTGGTTCGGTGGAAGGTACACGTTACAAATTGTTGTCATAACAGGCAATGACACGCGAACTGCAATAGCTTCCAGATCAGTGGTGAGTGGAAACTCTTCACTATAGCAGTCAGAGCGAACAAATGTGCAAACGCCCCCAGAAGCCCGGATGGCATCTTGTCGCTCCTTAGTCTGAAACCTCTCAGAACAGTCTCGTGATCAGGCCGGAGGTTAGTTTCCTGTAGGCAGACTATACACGCTGCGTATTTTGCAATGAGCTGACGAAGCTCAGTCAAATGGCTGTCATAACTGTTACAATTCCACGGTAACAGTGCCATAGTGTGAACTTTTAAACTAGGGAATAAGTTGGAGCAGTAAGCTACAACTTAACCTCTGGCGGATCATCGCCCACTACGTCGATTATAATATCCATGTCCTCAGGCGAGGTAGTGGAGTGGATCGGCTCAGCGGAATAATTCCGCGACGCAGTTCGGCGGCGGGGCGATCTACGTGGGGAGCGCGCATACCTGGGGACCAGAAAGCATAACGTTTTGATGTATATGGATTAGAACGCGACCAAGAACTACATTTTCCAACCACTCCGGGCCGAGAAAATGTTACCTTACATAAATGATAACAACTTTGTTTTTTGGACACATAACATTTTGAAATTAATAAACCAGTTATACAATATTCCAGTGTATATTGTGTAAAAATTTGGAATCGATCTAATGACGGGTTTTTGAGATAATAATTCCTAAATGTGACGCATGGTTGAAACACTCTTAAAACGGGCCCTTTTTGTGTTCCAACTGCGAAAAAAATATTAAAATATAAATGAAAAATTCCAAACCTACATGAACTAACGTAAAATAGAACGACAAAAATGATAATATTATTGGATTTTATGTAGGACTATTGGTTACTTCACAAACAACCTTCAAACTCGAGTGCACATAATACTTTGGTCGACAGTAGTTGCTGATATCAAAGTAAAGCCTATGTCAGATATTTGCTTCAGAAACATTATCGGTAGGGGTAGGAAAATTTCGTGAATTATTAAATGAAGTAATACTCAAGAAGTAATCTGTATTAATAACCCAAAAATTGGCAAAAAGAATGGTTTTTAAACTCGCAAATTCTGCATGAAAACTTGAATTTTAGTGTTTTTTTTCCTTTTCGATAATTTGCGGTAATTAATGCTCGAACCTCCCCGAATTATCCGCAGTTATGTTTTTAAGCCTAGCAAAAGCAAAACTATTGGTTATGATATTGAAATGTATTTTATTAACACTCACAAAATAGACACTATGTGGATTATATCAACATTAATATCTAAGACAAACAACTGTCATTACTTTTTGTTTCTTGGATGGTTTATTTTTTCTAATTTTTGATTCTAAGAAAGCAATTTATGAGAACGAAAATTCGTCTCGATTTTCTATATAAGTGATAAGTGTGACTACAGACACACTAGCTTGACTGTGCGAACTTTCGGGATTTCCTGCACTAGATCTCCGGTGTTGAATTTCTCAACAATGTTTCACATGACAAAAAACTTGAGATTCAAGTAGCCTACAGGCCAATAGTTTTGTTTTTACTAGGCTTAAAAAAACATAACAGCGAATAATTCGGGGTTTTCGATAATTCGCGTACCGTAAGTTTGTGCATTCATTACCGCAAATTATCGGGAGTGGCACAGACATCACTAAACTCGTCGCAGTCTTATCCAACTGTTCACCTTCTAGATGGACATCTACGGAGAATTCTGGAAATTACGGTACCAACATTAGGGAGTTGTTGGAGGCGTGTGGAAATGTGTCAAAAAGAGGGAAAATTCATTCAGTTTTTGCAACCGCTGGGTCCCATGCTCTTGAAAAATTAATTATCTTGAGATCCATAAACCCTGGGAACAAGTTTTGCAAATTTGTGTGTTTGATCCAACAGAAATAGTGCCAATAAACATCAATGAGGGTCTTGCAAAGAAAATTAAGAAATTGCCGTTCTGTGGAACACTGGAAGAAAGTGAGGTGATAAGAGGATAACTGCAAACTTTAATCAAGAAGCAGATGCATGGCAGGACCAAGATAGCCATTGTTGGAGTTTTACAGGGAATGACATTTGCATTTCCAAAGGTCTCAGAATCTGTGTTGAAGACCATTCAGATACCCTGTTCAAACACTGACTGTGAACTTTTTTCTTTTTCGGCTTACACTAGCACATTAAGTGATATGCGTGACCGTTTGTCACAAGAGTATTTGGATCTTTTCACTGAAGTATACTTTGAAGGATGAACTCTGAAATGTGTCGTCAGTGGACAGTATTTTAATATTTAATGTATGTTATTCATGATTCACTGACGGGCAAAGAATCGATCACTTGGAAACTCAACATTACGTTCATTCATAGGCCTAGTACAGTACATAATGTAGTTATAGCATGGAAGTAAGGTTAATGGTTTCATGTCATTGATTCACTTAACAATAGCGATTCTTTGACATGATGCTGTTCCCCGCGCGCCATCGCTATCGTCAAGAATTCTTTTTTGTTTCTGCCACTTGTTGGCATAGAATAATATCCATATCCTCAGTTGTTCTTGTGCAATTCAGAAACGAATATGCGCTTGAGGCCTGAAGATGTTCCCAGGGAAGTGGCTCTGGTCTAAAATGGTGGTGCGCACTTCTTTCCGTGGGAAACAGCATCATGTCAATGAATAACTATTGCTAAGTAAAACAATGACATGAGGAATGATAACAGATCCAGGAAAACAAACCTTACTTCCATGCTATAAACAGTAACTATTCTACTAGACCTAGAGCATTCATATTTATGATTCAAATGAAAGCAATGTTGAATTTTACAAGTGACGGTTTCTTTTGCCGGCCAGTGTACCGGTGTATAAATTAACCCGCCTAAAACTTATCATTTTTAAAGTAGCGAAAAGTGTAATTGAAACCATCGAATTTTCAACTTTAAAATACTGCTTTCTTCACTTAGAAATCAGCTATCCCTAATTATGGGGGACAAACACCAACCAGAGGTACTAACCCTTATATTCGAGAAGTTGCCTGCCGAAAATCCATAGCTCGGCTGGATTGCAAAATTCTGAAGGCATCCGGCTAAATATACCAACCAAAATACGCACCAACAAGGTCTTAGGGAATATACACAGTAGTCTACAATGATATTATGCACAAACAATAAATTCACTGGGGCTTAAGTGAACACTTACCTTATATCTCGGGGTTTATTAAGGGAATCAGCTTCAAACCTGAAATGGGGCTCCATCTAAAATAAGTCACTCGAAACAAGACGTAGAAAACGATCTAAATAAATTTATTAACAAATGTAAATGATAAACTAAACAAATAAAAATTCCCTACTTTAATAAATTAATTAATAAATATTTACACACTCTCACTCTCCACATATACGCCACTGGAGTTATTATGTCTCCAGTAATACAGAAATTACATTTTGAAAGGCCTCCGCCTATTACAAGTGATAAAACGTTTAACGGAAAATTCCTGCGTGTCTAGCATACTTCTACAAGCTATTAACATTCTTGCGCGTGTCAAAAGCGTGCATCTGGACTGTCGACAAATACTGACTAATCATGGAAGCAGCATTCTCTTTAACCGGCTTGCTATGGAAGATCTAATTAGAGCGCTGAATAAGTGCAAAAACGGCAACTGTCTTGATGACATTTGCATTGAGCAACTCAAAAATTTTGGTCCTACCAGTAAACAGTGGCTTTTGGACTTATTCAACAACTGCATCAACACCTGCAAAATCCCTAAATTGTGGAGGAAAACAAGAGTTATTGCAATACTTAAACCTGGCAAGAATGCAAGTGATCCGAAGAACTACCGACCAATTTCTTTGCTATGTCATTTATACAAAATCTTAGAAAGAATGATTTTGGACAGACTATCTAAAGAGGTAGACCCATTGCTGATAACAGAACACGCCGGCTTTCGGCCAGGGAGAAATTGTACTTCCCAAGTACTGCACCTCACACAGTACATAGAAGACAGTTAAAAAAAACGAAGTCACTGGAGTAGTTTTTGTTGACCTGACATCAGCCTACGATACAGTTAACCATCGTTTACTGCTTCGCAAATTGTACGGCCTAACTAGGGACTACAAACTCGTCAAAATGATTGAGTGTCTTCTTCCAAACAGACGGTTCTTTGTGGAACATCAAGGCCAGAAGAGCAGATGGAGGAACTTGAAGAACGGCCTACTACAAGGAAGTGTGCTAGCACCAATACTTTTCAACATCTACACCAACGACCAGCCTCGTCCGCAGGGGACAAAGAGCTTTATTTATGCAGATGATGTCGCTCTAGCAGTTCAAGAGGAAACATTTGAGCTTGTTGAAGAGAAGTTATCCCATGCTTTACAAATCCTAGGTTGTTATTATCAACAGAATCAACTTAAACCTAATCCATCAAAAACACGAGTCTGTGTTTTTCACCTCAAAAACAGACAGGCCTCAAGGAAATTGAAAGTGTCATGGGAAGGTAAGCAATTAGAACACTGCTTCACTCCCAAATATCTAGGCGTAACTCTTGACCGAGCACTTACCTATAGATCACACTGTTTGAATACCAAAAGGAAAGTATCTGCAAGGAATAACATTCTACGAAAATTATCGGGTACAGCCTGGGGGACGCATCCACATATCTTAAGAACTTCAGCTATAGCCCTTTGTTATTCAGCTGCAGAATACGCCTGCCCTGTTTGGTGTCGACCTAGCCATGCTAATCAAGTGGATGTCGCCTTAAATGAGACCTGTAGACTAATTACAGGCTGATTGAGATCTACACCACTTGACAAACTCTACTATCTAGCAGGTATACCTCCTCCAGATATTCGTCGTGAGTGTGCATCCAGACTGGAGAAATCTAAAGCACAGAATCTAACAACCCATACTTTATATGGGTATCAACCAGAAACACAAAGACTCAAGTCAAGGAAAAGCTTTCTACATTCAACAGAAAGCCTTAGTGAATCACCGATGAACTTCAGAATGGACTCATGGCGTTCCAGATCCAGGCACCTCGCAGGATGGAGAGCCTCCCTCCAGGTCACCAAGAAAGTTGGCCTACCTGGAAGACACTGAACAGGTTGCGCTCAGGAATCGGAAGAACAAAGATCAACATGCAAAAGTGGGGATTTGCCTGTGACTCCACACTCTGTAATTGCGGTGAAGAGCAGATAATGAGCCATCTTCTTGTCTGCAGGTTGTGTCCAACTACATGCTCTCCCCAGAATGTAATTGATGCTACCACAGAAGCATGTGAACTTGCCGCATACTGGTCAGGCCAAATATAATTAAATTCATATTTGTGTGGAACAACTTAATGCTTATCAGAAATGACAATGTTTATAGTACCAGTTCTGGATTTTATCCTTTTTTGTAATTGTCTTGTTTCTCCTTTTTCTGTTATCTTTTGTTCTTTGTAATAAATATTTCTGGCACGATTAAATAAAAAATAAATAAAAGTCGACACGTTTATATATTGACACAGTTTCCAATCAGCCCTCAACCTGTTTACATTCATATATTATAGATTGTAGCCGTAGTAATTCTTTTCATTTATGTAATACATTGACCTTGATTCTATAACGGGGCTGTCTGCCTCCCCTTACCGCCGTACAGTCCACACTGCTGGTATGCATAGCGAAAGCGTAACATCGCTTCAAAATTACATGTCTCAAATTGTATCATTCACTCTTAACAAAACCTTCTATAAAGCAGTCATTCCTTTCTCAAATACATTCAAACTTTTACCTAACAATCCATGCATTCCCTTGCATCATTCATGACTGATGAAGTTGTCTCATTCACACTTAACAACGTAAAACATTCGTTCCAAAAATATTTACCCTTAAATACAATACAAGTTAAAAACATACAATCAAATAATTATCAAATTATGCCCTTAATTAAATAATTATGAAAATATATTTACAGTATGTGCTCTAGTTATTGTTAACGTTTACTCCAATAACGGTAATAACTCGTTATATATCTGACCCTTAGCTCTGGTTCAAAGTTTATCTTTCTGCACATTATAAATGTCAGACTCATTTAGAGATCTCCGTCTCTTTCATAAAATACAACACCCCATGCCATATTTAGGTTTGAAGTCGTTATCAGTCTAATGTATTCATTCAACAAAGATCAAACACACGTATTAACTCAAATCCATGTTCAATACAAATGTTAAATAAAAGTATTAGATAACAGAAGTTGACAATATTTTCCCATTCTATTTCCGCACATTACTCTCTTGTCTCCACTTCTAAATCATAAATTCACACATCAGAGTTCTTAACAACTCGATTCCATTATTATAATGCCATATTCTTACCAAAATAGTATTACACTGCAATAACTTCCCTTAATGCGGAAACTGCCTCGCTTTTACACAAACATTTCTCTACGTATCCTCGTATACCTCTGTATACGGTATTAAACTCTCCTTTACTACTTGTTGAACAATTCTATCACACAAAATAATTGTTACCAACATCTCTTCTATAAAACTTGCATTTGCATTATTGGCATTTACCTCAGCGTTGCAACAATCAACCGCTGGCATCCTGAACAGCTACATCTGTTCCTAAACGTTACCTTCGTTCTTTAGGACGACCTTAGACGTATTGTGAATGACCTCCATGAGTTTACTCTAAAATGTTACTTGGATGTCGACTAAACTGTTACATATGCATTTAATAGAAATACAATTATGTTCCACCGTACTTATCTGGCTTCAAAGTACACGTCTTGCAATGTTACGTCCATAATATAACGTGACATTACATATTGTGTATAAATAACCACAAATGTTATTTAAGTGTCCAATAAAATCAATCGCGACTGGTATAGACTAGCTCTGACTTCCCTAACGTCGGATGAAAGTATCTTCCAAGAAGATATATCTCTAATAAAGCTTAAATTGACGAAAGATCTTAGCTTTCTCTAGTAAAGTAAGGATTTTCGATTCCGGAATGTGTCTCCATTCTATACAAAGAATGTATATGAGTATATGACTTCCCATTATAATTACGACGAATATTTCTTGTCAGATCGGCGTCAAGTTCATAATAATTGTGATACCATAACAATATATCACTCGTGGTTTCTTCTGTTCTTGAAGTTTCTTCATTACATATAAGATGCCCAAATTAAATTACTAAAGAGAATTTAATTGGCATCCAAGACAAACTGTCAGAATCCTCTATTCAAATGAATCGAAAAACGTCGAAAGTTAAAGTTACCGATCTTAAATAAAAAATACTGGAATTGTAATTCCTTAAACAAATTAAACATCTCAGTTCAGAAACTGAATCGTAGAATATCTAGGTGAAAATGACTGAAGATGATCACCTCACATGATCTTGTAGAATAAAATGTCGTTACATACATGAAGTACAAATATATATCGAAATATGGAGAAAAGGTTTGCTCTGAATGTCACTATAATGCTCGAACTACATAATAATGCACACTACTACCTTGACAGAAGACTTCTCGATGATCTGGTTAAGTATTTGGAAAATACTTAGATGTTTCCTCTTCCCAAGAAACTAAGTTGGACCCAGTCCGCTTCCTCGAACCAACGACCTCGGAGAAGGAAGGATTTCCTCTCCTGCAAACATCAATCTCCGTCTGGGATCGAACTGACACCTCTCGTTCATAGATCTTCATTGTTGCCGGGTCCACCCTGGCATCTTGACTTTTCTTATGGTGAATCTTCATCCTCCGTCGTTGAAAGGGTTTCCAAGTCATTAACGAGAAATGTTGTAGGTTCAGTTTCATAGTTACAAATAAAATGTGTAAAGGAAGTACTGGACCACAATCGTCGTTAGAAATATTCATAATGATGGTCTATGAAATATTTATGTATCTCGTAGATTTTAAGTTCAAGTCCATGAAGTTACGTTAATGCACGAGATGGAGTTGTACATAACGTCTCATGTTTACTTGATTCGTAGACATTCAGAAGAAATTTTGTTAACGAAGCTCCATATTGTATCTAATACTCTGTTTCAAACATATCCCTTGCGCATAAAAGTCCTTAGTTCATCATCTCAAAATTATTATATATATCGAATAACACTTCTTCTTGATGAATATTAGCAGTCATAGTTCTGTAGTAATAATATACTGCTCCAATGTTAAAGTCAATTACACTGTTACTCACATGGACTTCATATAGTGAACCTGTGTTCGCTGCAATCTTGTTGAAATTAAAATGCTTTTCATCTTCCGAGTCCGTTACTCTTCTTCTGCACTTCTAAAAAGTCAATATCTGCTGAAGTCTTCTTTCTGTGACGTTCAAATATGATACTATGCGTTCGGAACTATATTCTGTATTAATTTACTTTGATATATTCTCAAAGAATACTTAGTAATTGCAATGTTAAGTCTTTTCGCAACTTCACTCAAATCGTGAGCGCGGGCGATCTCCACTATCTACCCTGTAACGGCGCTGTCTCCACGAGTGGTTAAACTCCGCACTCGGCTATTACCTTCGGGAACTCGACTCTACTGGAATATACGTCAGCACTCTTCAAACTCTGCAGGAATAAGAACCCTGTTGCTTGCCGTCCCCTCTCCAAGTCAAAATTCTGGCGGCCATTTCTGTTCCCTCCAGAAATGTAGGGCGCACATGAAGAATGCTTATTACGGCGAATTGCGTCCTTTCGGCGACTTTCAAAGTATCTGTAATATTTTCTCTTAATTTTCTTCTTATTTCCAATGAATAAAATATATTTCTTGGGGCCTAAATGTAATATTTCTCCATATAATTTAGTTGAAGGTAATCCCGTCTTCAATAAGACCTCTTCTTATTGGCTGTGGGCTTATGTCCAATAATGGTGTAACGGCTGTGAGTTTGTTTCATCGCTCGCCGCATGAGTCACAACTGCCCCAGGGCTGGGCTGCTCTGCCTCAGTGTATTGCGTGCGCCTTATGCAACAGGACTACTAGGACAAAGGGATGGTCCAGAATATTCGTGACTCAGCCAGTGAAGGAAACCTCGAGAAGCCGTGAACCCTGGATGAGTCTAGAAGCATTTATTGAGTCACCGGCCTGCTATATAAGAGCGACCTGTCAAGCAGTTGTTGTTGTGTTTTACGAGCTAGTGCGAGCGTTTATCCTGAGCGACAGAAGTGTGGTGACTTGCGAAACCCATAGTGAAGCCGATTCTCTTGACAGCGAGGGAGTGAGAAGCATACAGGGGACTGCCTGTGTTTTGAGCGAGAGTGATTTAACTGAGCGACAGACGTATTGTGGCGAAGTGCCGTGCGAGTTACGAAATCCAGTGACATTGTTTCCCAGCTTGTGAACAGCGAAGCAGCGTGTAGCAAGTTATCGTAAGTAACTGTAGTTTGTGTACATGAGTAAGAGCTGCAGGTAGTTTCTGTCAAGGCCACCTGACTCATTAGGACGGATTAACTTCTGTGGTTTGTTGACAAGTGAAAGGGGGCAAGAGCTCTCCATAAGGAAGAGACTTGAGGAAACTGGAGTAAGGCTCTAATTGCTTGTAATTGCTGTTGAGTGGTGTATCTTTCTGGCCGCAATAAAGTTAATTATTTCATTTAAAGGAACAATCTGTGTTGTGCTTCAACCCACCGTAATCCAGTAGACAAAAGTGCCACTAGGGGGGTGGCACGTAACAACTGGTGTCAGAAGCCGGATTACGAACTCAAACACAAGCACAACACCTGACGGTCCTGATTTCAAAACCCGAGCAGGTCTTTTTTATTTTAATTTTCCTGTGAGTGCATGCCCTTTACAAGACAAACATCTAAAATGGAAGCGCAATTTTCAGCATTGCTAGAAAAGTTAAGTGGCATGGAAGCCAAGATGGAAGACGGCCAGAAGAAGATGGACGACGGCCAGAAGAAATTAGCCAAGGACCTAAAGGATGACCTGAAGAAGATGGAAGACGGCCAGAAGAAGATGGAGGACGGCCAGAAGTTAGCCGAGGACCTAACTGTCAAACTAGAAGACGGCCAGAAGAAGATGGAAGACGGTCAAAATAAGCTAGCGGAGGACCTGAAGAGGATAGAGGACGGCCAGAAGAAGTTGGAAGACGGTCAGAATAAGTTGACACAGGACCTGAAGAAATTAGAACTGGGTCTGCGTGAGGAAGTCACGGCAGTGGAAAAGAAGTTCGACGCCTTACAAGTGGAAGTTGCCGAGCTGCGCCAACGCCCGCTGATGGGGGTGGAGGAGAAATGCAACGCCTTACAAAAGGAAGTTGCCGAGCTGCGCCAACGCCCACTGACGGGGGTGGAAGAGAAATTCAACGCTCTACAAGAGGAAGTTGCCGAGCTGCGCCAACGCCCGCCCACCGTTACACCGGGAATATCAGGAACGGGACATAGCAGAGTGACGCCCCCAACCTTCGACGGAAAGGTCCCGTGGAGCACCTACTTACGTCAGTTCGAGGCAGCCTGTTCTATAAACAACTGGAACAGCACGGAAAAGGCTACAGCTCTCATTGTAGCGCTGAGAGGGGACGCCCTCAACGTCCTTCAGGTCATCCTGACTGGATCCCAGGACTACGCTTCACTGATCGCCCATATGGAGTCCCGATATGGAGATAGCCATCTTCAGCAGGCCTACCAGATGCAGCTCCGGACCCGGGTACAGAAGAACGCGGAAACCCTGCAGGAGTTCGAGATGGACATCGCTCGCCTCGTAAGGCTCGCCTATCCAACAGCGCCGGCCGACTTTCTGGAACAGATTGCGACGCAGACCTTCACCGACGGGCTACGGGTCTCGGACACTCAACAGGCGCTGCGACTCGCGCGCAATAAGACCCTGGCAGATGCGCTGAGCCACGCACTTGAGTTCGAGACGGGAAAGAGGCATCTAGAATGCACGCGCGGGTGCGTCATGTGGACGTCGACGAACCAGCAAGAACCAACGAGACCAAGCCCCTGGCCGACAAATTGATGGAGGCGCTAAGCCGTTTCTTCGATAGTCGCGCCACTACCAGCAACGACACAGCCGGAAGACAACCGGAGAGGCTGCCCGGAAAAGGACTACCGACCTGCTGGGCCTGCGGTAAGAAAGGCCACCTGAGCATGGACTGCGGTGATCGCCGCCGCCGAGGGTATCCGACGGGAAATCAGCCGTCTGAAAACCGCGCGGCCCAGGGAAACGAGTATTAGCCAGCCTTGGGGGGCAAAGGTTGGCTTGTGACAGTCGTCAAGCCCCGGCAGTCCAAGTGCGTGTGACGAAATTACGGAGGGACAATAGCAGCCTGATGGTCGACGGAGTCGTCAACGGAGTGAGCTGGCCCATGCTGATCGACACGGGAGCGTCGAGGACCATCGTCAATCCAACCGTGATCCCGAAGTGGAGAATGCAACCCACACAAAGGAACCTCCAGCTAATAACCGCGACCGGAGAGACCGCACCGGTACATGGCGAAGCATCACTGGAGCTCGTCATTGGTCGACGGGCGGTGAAGCATCCAGTGCTTGTGGCTGACGTATCAAATGAAGTGATCATCGGACTGGACTTCCTGGACCAGAACAACATCATCTTGGACCTGAGTACCAACACTCTGCACTTCGGAGGTGAGGAACTTGCTTTGCAACCAGTACACGAGGCCGTCACCGCACGACGAGTAAAGCTAGAGAGGACGTCATCGTTCCCGCCAGGACGGAGGTCAGCGCCGCCGTAATTGTCGACGGAACTGCTGAGGGAGTGGCGGCTGTCATCAAGCCAAAATATGAGGACATCCAGACAAAAGGTTTGCTAGTTGCCAAGACCCTCGTCAAGAAGACGTCTCGGCCGTACGTCCGCCTGTCCAACCTGAACGACTACGACATTACGATTCACCGGGACACCAACCTAGGAGTCTGCGAGCCCGTTACCTGGATTGCCCGCATCACAGATACGACGGACGGACACCTGCAGACGGACAACCGAAGAAGACGCGCACTGCCAGAAGAGCTACAGAAGCTGTACCAAGGATCCCAGGACCATTTAGACGAGGAACAATCACGCCAACTTCAGGACCTGCTACGCGAATTCCAGGACGTCTTCTCCGTGGGGAGCAAGGACTTCGGCAGGACAAGCTTGGTCCAGCAGAGGATCGACGTTGGGGACAGCGCACCGATTAGGGCCCCATTCCGACGTGTCCCGCTCGCCAAGCAAGCCGAAGTCGACCGGATGGTAGAGGAGATGAAGGAGCAAGGGGTGATCGAGCCATCACATAGTCCTTGGAGTTCTCCGGTCGTGCTTGTGAAGAAGAAGGACGGTTCCACCAGGTTCTGCGTGGACTACAGGCGGGTGAACGACGTCACGAAGAAGGACAGCTACCCTCTACCCCGGATCGACGACACGCTGGACACCATATCAGGATCAAGATGGTTCTCCACCTTGGATTTGAAGAGTGGCTACTGGCAGGTGGAGGTCCACCCTAAGGACCGCGAGAAAACTGCGTTCTCTGTGGGCAGCGGGCTCTGGCAGTTCACCGTCATGCCATTCGGTCTGTGCAACGCCCCTGCGACCTTCGAAAGGCTAATGGAGTCCATTCTGAGGGGACTACACTGGAAGACCTGCCTGGTCTACCTAGACGACGTCATCGTTCTGGGGAAAAACTTCGAGGAGCACTACAGCAACCTGAAGGAGATCTTGATGAAGCTACGGGCTGCCCATCTGACGTTGAGCCCCAAGAAGTGTCAGCACTTCCAGAAGCAGGTCCAGTACCTTGGACATATTGTCTCCGAGGAAGGGGTGCGCAACGACCCAGAAAAGACCGCAGCTGTGAGGGAGTGGCCAGTTCTGAAGGACAAGTCCCAACTACGAAGCTTCCTGGGACTCTGCACTTATTACCGTCGCTTCGTGAGAAGATTCGCCGACATCGCCAAACCACTGCATCGACGGACTGAGAAGGACCAACTCTTCACATGGACAGCAGAATGCCACAGTGCCTTCGAACAACTCAAGCAGGCTCTGTGCACCGCGCCTATTCTGGCCTACCCCAGACCTGGAACAAGGTTCATCGACGATACCGATGCCAGCGACTTTGGTATAGGGGGAATCCTGTCGCAAATAGTGGACGGCGAGGAGAGAGTAGTGGCCTACATCAGCAAAGCCTTGTCAAAGCCAGAGAGGAACTGCTGCGTCACCAGGAAGGAGCTGCTCGCCATCGTGAAGACCATCGAACACTTCCACTAATACCTGTACGGGCAAGAATTTCTCATCAGGACCGACCATGCATCCCTGCGGTGGCTCCTGAACTTCAAACAGCTCGAGGGTCAACTCGCGCGAAGGTTAGAGAGGCTTCAACATTACAACTTCAAGATCCAGCACAGGAAAGGCCAACTGCATTCTAATGCCGACGCCCTGTCACGAAGACCGTGCCCCGAAGACTGCACCTTCTGTACCAGGAGGGAGGAGAACACCAGGATACAGTGCCGACGGACTACTGTGGAACTTCAAGGGAACTGGAGCCGCGAATCTTTCACGCGGGCACAAGCAGAAGATGATGACCTGGGTCTGATAGCCGAATGGAAGATGGCCTGTGTCCCCAGACCCGGGTGGAACATTGTGAGTGACTGCAGCCCAATGTTTAAGTCCTACTGGGCGCAGTGGGACTCGCTGATTGTAAGGGATGGCCTCATCTGCCGTACCTGGGAGAGCACCGACGGGAAGACATCTCGGGAACAAGTCGTCGTTCCAAAGGCTATGACGGAGGAAGTCCTGAAGGAACTCCATGGAGGATCATCTGGTGGACACCTAGGGATAAAGAAGACACTGGAGAAGCTGAGAGAGCGGTTCTACTGGATCGGATGCCGAACTGACGTGGAGAGCCACTGCGCGAGGTGCCACGATTGCGCAGCCAGCAAGGGCCCAGGACGAGGACGACGGGGTCCACTGAAGATCTACCACGTGGGCGGCCCCATGGAGAGAGTGGCCATCGATGTTGCTGGGCCATTCCCGTTAAGCGAGGCAGGGAACCACTGTATATTGGTCATCAGTGACTACTTTACCAAATGGCCGGAGTCGTATGCGCTCCCTAACCAAGAAGCCGCGACGATCGCAGAGACCCTGGTGAAGGAATTCGTCAGCCGTACGGAGTACCCCTGGAGCTGCACTCCGACTAAGGGAGGAACTTCGAGTCGCAGGTGTTCAAGAACCTATGCCAGCTGCTGGGAATCCGGAAGACAAGGACAACGCCGCTACACCCTCAGTCCGACGGGATGGTAGAGCGATTCAATCGCACCATCGAGAACCATCTCCGAATAGTCGTCAGCGAGCACCAGAGGGATTGGGACAAACTTCTTCCACTATTTCTCCTGGCCTACCGCGCCGCCGTGCATGAAGCCACCGGGTGCACACCAGCCTGGGCTATGTTTGGGAGGGAACTCCGTCTACCTGTCGATCTTGCCTTCGGCCGACCTGGGAATGATCCGGTCCCGGTAAGCCAGTATTGTCAAGAACTAGTTGACCAACTGGAGGACGTGCACGCGTTCGCGAGGAGAAATCTGCGGATCGAGACCGACCGAATGAAGACCCGATACGACCAACAGACGGATGCCGGCGGATTCCACGAGGACGACCTGGTCTGGCTCTTCAACCCATTACGGAAGAAAGGCCTGTCACCCAAACTGCAGAAGTCCTGGGAGGGCCCGTACCGAGTCGTGAAACGGATCAACGATGTCGTCTACAGGATCCAGCGGAGCCCGAGGGTGAAGATGAAGATCGTACATCGAGATCGCCTGGCAGCCTACGGAGGGACACAGACGGACCAATGATTGATCGGGACGGTCAGCCTTTTAGGAAGGGGGTGGTGTTACGGCTGTGAGTTTGTTTCATCGCTCGCCGCATGAGTCACAACTGCCCCAGGGCTGGGCTGCTCTGCCTCAGTGTATTGCGTGCGCCTTATGCAACAGGACTACTAGGGCAAAGGGATGGTCCAGAATATTCGTGACTCAGCCAGTGAAGGAAACCTCGAGAAGCCGTGAACCCTGGATGAGTCTAGAAGCATTTATTGATTCACCGGCCTGCTATATAAGAGCGACCTGTCAAGCAGTTGTTGTTGTGTTTTTCGAGCTAGTGCGAGCGTTTATCCAGAGCGACAGAAGTGTGGTGACTTGCGAAACCCCTAGTGAAGCCTATTCTCTTGACAGCGAGGGAGTGAGAAGCATACAGGGGACTGCCTGTGTTTTGAGCGAGTGTGATTTAACTGAGCGACAGACGTATTGTGGAGAAGTGCCGTGCGAGTTACGAAATCCAGTGACATTGTTTCCCAGCTTGTGAACAGCGAAGCAGCGTGTAGCAAGTTATCGTAAGTAACTGTAGTTTGTGTACATGAGTAAGAGCTGCAGGTAGTTTCTGTCAAGGCCACCTGGCTCATTAGGACGGATTAACTTCTGTGGTTTGTTGACAAGTGAAAGGGGGCAAGAGCTCTCCATAAGGAAGAGACTTGAGGAAACTGGAGTAAGGCTCTAATTGCTTGTATTTGCTGTTGAGTGGTGTATCTTTCTGGCCGCAATAAAGTTAATTATTTCATTTAAAGGAACAATCTGTGTTGTGCTTCAACCCACCGTAATCCAGTAGACAAAAGTGCCACTAGGGGGGTGGCACGTAACAATATATTTTATAAGAATATTTAATCATAATGCATAGCAAGTTGTTTTATTATATCATCTGTAATTGGGTGTCTATCCTGTTGATGGTAAATAAATCTATCTATCTATCTATCCTTTTCAATCTTCGTGAATATTCTATTGCGCAGCATTCACGTGATGCAGTGGCGACTAATATGATAGACTTAACTTAAGATAATTATTACAGCCGGGCTAAATTGAGATATTAGACTGTCTAATATTAATTATTCGGTCGCACAGCGCTATTACACAATACAATACAATCCGGCTCCGGCATTCAAGATGAACGAACACTGCTCGTTCGGTAAACGATGGCCAATTGGCCCGTTTTAGGACCCAACGACTGGGGAACTCCACGGATTTCTGGTTAAGAAGAGTAAGAATTATCGGAAAATGGTCACTGTCACAGAGGTCATCGTGTAGCCTACATACCCACCAAACAGGGGAACCAGAGCACGGCTACACACACACACTTATTTCAATGTGCGAGTACGTGCCATGCGCTATGATAAAATGGGTAGCTTCCCCTGAATTTAATATCGATAAAACCAACCCTTGAATTAGGGCCTCCACGTCCCTTCCTCTGGGGGCAGGAAGTTGGTGATCCCCATTGGGGGTGATGCTAGAACTTCAGGAAACCTCACACAACTCTATTGGAACGCAAGAAAGCTGATGGATTGGCATCCGGGCTAGCCATAAGATACAACAACACAGTTAATTGCTTAGCCATACGTTTGTTTTTCTCGTGTTCTTCAATAACTCTCCTCCAGTGTAACTGTCTTATGTTTACAAGTCATTGTCACTGAATTACAGTACGTAAATAAATACAGTGCACAGTAAAAAGAACACCTTTTAAGATCACTCCAGTTCACTGTTTTCTTCTACTCCCATTTGTCAGAAGGAAGCTGTGTTTATCACAAGAGGGTTGGAGGAAGATGTTGTGAAATGTAGCAAACCTGCTGCGTCCTTGAGGAAAAACTAGTTTACTAGGACTTTGGTGCAAGTACAGTCGCGCTCAAAATTTAGTACATAGCTTTGTATTATGGATAAGATAATCCGTCTTCATCATCATCATTTTCCATCTCCAGTTTCCCGGGTGTGGCAAACAAGCGCTCTCCATCTTCCCAGATCTTGGTACACCATTTGTTCTTGGACATCGTCACAGTTAAAACCATTCTTCTCCACCTCTGATCGAACTGTCTCCTTGGTCTCTTCCCTCTGACATCCAGGTTGAAGTACTTCTTAGCCGTTCTAGAGCTATCCTTCCTCATTACATGGGCATACCACTGAAGTCTGCGTTTCCCCAGGAAGTTGATACCAGCTGTTGCTTTGTGTAACTCATTTCTGATCTTGTCACTCCTGGTCTTAGGTTATTTACGCCTACAGTTCCGGAATTTCTCTACGTTTCAGTGTTAGGCAGTCTTCAGGTTTATAGTCGCGTCACTTTCCTGGTTAACGACCGGCGACTCAAACGTTAAGCATAAGCACGAGCCGACAATAGCCATTATTTATGGCTGACAAATACCTAACATGCTTCCTCCATCTGTCCACAGCAGCCCTCTCTAGTCTCGCTACTGTTTGCTCTTGTGGCTATTTAGATAAAACGTGTTCATTTCAGTGTAAGTTGTGTTCGTCTGCGCCATTATTAGTGATGGGAAGGCTATATGGTCAGTGGAGTACCTTCAATTGACCACAGTAATAAGGAATGCGCACAACGGTGATGGACAGTTGAGAACACTGTGCCTTAAGCCTCGGCACCCCGCAGCTATGGAAAGTAAACATATCCGTCCAACTAGGTTTCAAAGACGAGCCGGTCGTTAACCAGGAAAGTGAGGCTATTATACAGTGTCATTTTATATAGGAAATACCTCCGTACCGAATTTTGTTTTCCGTTTGTCCTCGTTACCGGTATATAAAGAGTCTGGTTTAGGCAGGTGTTACTATTCGGACAAAATGTTGCCTATGGTTTCTCACAAATAAGGCAAGACTGAAAAATGGCTTCTTTTCTCAGAGTTACAACTGTTTACTTGGGTAATTTCGCCACAATTGGAACAAAATTCAAAGCTATGTGTTTTAAAGAGTTTATTGACAGTTAAGTTGGTACACCAATACAGTATATACAAAATAGTCTGTTGAAACACTGGAACATCAACTGCGGGATCAAACTGTGCTTACAGGTACAAAAAGCATTTGACAACAGTTTCATACACAATACACACATTCTCCCCACTATAATACAACTGATAAAATGGTCATTTGGTCATAAAATATTGATTCAATTTAATCTCAATTTGGAAAAACAATTAGCCTGTACATCAAGTGTGCACACCTCCCCCAGCATATAGGTGAAATTATTTCTAGTAGGCAAAGTCTTGGCCCTATCTTCCACTACTAAAATACTGACAAAATATACAAGAATCTCATAAAATTGTTCCTTAAAACATGACTTCCTATTACAAGACTGATAGTAGGCTACCTCTACTGGACAGAGGGTTCTGTACGAGTCAGCTACCTAACTTGGACATTACCACGTAGGGCTACCAACAGATATTACACAGAACTTGCTGCCGAGCTGTTCTTGCAACGGAACCTACATGAATTGCAGTCTGGTGTCATGTTTACATTATTACATTGCATATATTGCCCTAACTTCCCACAAATTTTCAAAATAAGTAGAAATGCCTGCCAGACGTCAGTCATGGGATCGAGTGTGGGAGCCGCAAGAGCATTTCTTTGTCATGTCCATCACCAACAGCATCTAACCGCGAGTCACACATCAACTTATTATTAACAATGAACCAAAGGTTGAACCAACTTTTTGATTCCATGAGCCAAACCTTCATACTCGTGCACCTCCTTTATTAGTTATGCATAAGTTTCCTGCCAAGCGAGAAGGTGAATGTTCGTGCTTTCAACACCTAAAATTATACTTCTTCTAGCTGTGCCATTTACAAACGAAGGTTGGCTAATTGATACTTGGATACTGCCAACAGTCTTTGTGGTTCTTAAACCAAGAAGGTCTTCGTCGGCAGGTACTTGATATCCCCGCATCACCAGTTGTAGTATCACGTGTCCAACATATTCAAGCTTCCGTCTTAATGGATAGCAGTACTTCTGTAGCCTATCCAACACCTCGGTATTTTGCACGTTTTCTGTCCACGAGATGCGAACCGTTTGCCGGTAGACCCACATTTCCAAGGCTTCCAGCTTTTGGCACAGTGTCTGGTTAAAGTCCACCCTTCCATACAACACAACAGGAAGCACATATCCACAGCCTAAGATCCACGTTTAAGTTGCGGTTAGAGACCAAGTTCTTGCTTTTAACAAATGTGCTTCATCCTCAATCCTCACCTTGATCTTTTGGCCGTCCATCCAATTTTGGTTCAGAAACACTGCAAGGTATTTATAATGCTGAGCATGTTTGATCTTAGCCAGAATATTTTTTTGCTTGCTGATGATCATAAACTTTGTTCCAATAAAGTTTGGCAACAAAACAAATGTCCTTCATGTCGAGGCCGATTCCTCAAGACATCCAACAATTTTACGTGTTGCACTCGCTCAAAGGCTTTTTCACAGATGAAATTAACATACAGTAATATACACAATATATACAATATATCATTGAAGCCTAAAGAGGTCGGAGAACACAACGACAGTTCCATCAGCAGTAAATTATGTTCTCTTGCTAACGAGATCAGAAAGTGCGTTAGAAGTTCTACCCAGGACTTACGTAACTCAAAGTAAAACTACATAAGTATTGCGAGAGAACAGGACCTGATGTCATCCAACTAATCCCCCCTTTTGTTAGTGAAGTGTATAAATAATTCATGTAACTTAGGTTTGACTCAGGATGATGGAAAATGAATGTGTACGAAATATTTGAAGCTTTCGTAAGAAACTGCAAATGCAACAATAACTCAGAATATTGGATGCACTGCATCATCCAAAGGACTCGGAAGCTTCTTTTCCTTTTTTCAGATCTCTGCAGTTAAGAGTAAAGAGAAAGGAAAAGTTACTTACATTAAATACAGTACAGAGAAGCCTACAGAAGAACGTTGATAAAGTGAGAGTTTTCAAAAATCTACAGTATGTGTGTGTAAGTCAAGTAGGTTTTCCAACATGAATTTTGTGAAAAGCGATTTCAGATCCAGAATGTCTAATGAATACTTGCAAGTACACAATCCACAGTTTCAGACAACTAAACTCTTCCAAAGCGCACACATTTTAGGACGTTTGCATACTTATTGTAACATAAGAGACGAGGATGTTGTCCTGAAAGGCACGAAAAAAAGAATAAAACAAAGATATATTGACATGGCTCACTCAGCTGTTGTGGGACCATCAACTTCCCTTGGCCAATTTGTTCTCATGACGGGTAAGGTTGTCATAATCGCACCACCGCATTCATGCACTATGTTGCGAGAGTAGTTGATGCCATAGTGACTGTTTGTGTGGATCATGACAAACTAACAGAATGACGTGGTTGCCGAGATGGCACCACTATTGAGTTGCTATTTAGGTGCTTAGGCCGTGTAAGTCTGTTAAATGTGGTTTTCTTCTTCTTTCTAGAAATCCATTAATATGGCACTGCCGGGAATGTATGTTGGTGGAGAAGGGAAAACAAAATTGAATGAATGTTGCAGAAAATATGAAATACCAAAGAAAACGTTTCTAAGGCATGCTATAGGGGAAGTTATTCACGGAGCCAATAAACGTTGAAGAAAGTGTTGCGATTCAGGCGACTTCACTACGAGAGTATCTCGTGTCTGCTGTAAGGCAGTCCCATCTCAGTTCCTGCGCCGATCCTCGTTCTAAGTTCAGGCACTTCTGGTATGGATCACGACTTTGATCAGTCAGTCATGTAAGATTCTTATATTTCCAACCCGATACAACCGGGCAGTTAATTCTACCAATATCGTGCAGATTATGTGAATGTTTCACCACCACAAGGTACGGTCTGTTCACCAAACATTACTTGTTTTTAGGAAATCTGTTAAATGACAATTTGTATTTTGTAACTGTGCAGGTTAGTTAGGCTACTCCTGGAGAGCGACGTATTTCCGCTTACCTGGACGGAAATGCGTGGACATTCGATGATTATTCCTTTATTTTATTTTTGATGAGAACTTGTCTGTGCCTTGGGAACTTTAACAAAGACCCGGTAGTGGTAAAAAAAAATAAGAAAAGTAAGAAGTGGAAAAGAATTGGTCTAGGAGAGGATTACATTTAGATTTCGAACGGTAAGAAGATCACGAGAATAAAGTGGGCGACACTCTTCGGACGTCTGTTAGAAGGTCTTGCCTGAGCTACCTATATCTTCGCATTTTGATGAACCTCTGATCAAAATTAAAATGTACTGTGTGGTTTCGACGGGAGTCTGGGAACACTGGCCGATTAATGATTCACTACTGAGAGTGATCTGTATGAAGGAGGCTTATTCTACGTATTTTAAGTAAAGTGTTTTGCGGTGGTGAGATGTGTTTTCTACTGCTTAGGTTCATTGTTTAGAATTCAAATTAGGTGACTGCTCAGGCGAAGTGCGATTTCACTTTCATTTTTCTCGTTTCACCTTACTTATTATTTTTACTTGTCCTTTCATATTTAATGTTCAATCTCCTTTTCCCCTTCGTTGCTCTCATGCTGTTTCTTAACCTTTAACCCTAGACACGGCAAGCATCGCTGGACCGACGGTTTTCCCATTTCTGTAGCGACAGAGACGATTCTTCGACGCTTTTTTAATTTCTGTAGCTCTCTTCCGCTGAGAGATGGCGTGACATGCCTTGTCTTGTGTTCCTAGAAGTTTACTGATGCTTCTTACTCGTTTTCATCCATAGCAACAATCTCCTTGTATAAGTTTCTTGGAAACAAATGAGGGACTTGCTGCCATGCCAACCAAAACATATCATGTCATCACTACCGCTCTTATTTTGAGGCTGAAATTATATGTACTGTATTAGGGAGTTAAAAGTGCACCTTTGTTGTTATGTATGAAAGCTAAATATATTACGCCCTTAATATTAATTATGCAGTAACTCGAGATGTTTGTCGCTCAGTGGAAATTACTAATAGGATTCAGAAGGGAGCTAATTTTTACCACCGAGTCAGGAATCTCCTTTGGGACAGTCAAATTCCTTTAATATCAAAACCATTGTATATGGGCTACTTTGTACCAACAACGATATATGGCCTGGAAACGTGCACCATTAATAGAACGGATAACAATAGACTTCAGGCTGGGGAAATGACATTTCTGAGGACTATGCTTCAGAAAACGAGACATGATAAGAACAGGAATGAAAAGATCCGTGAAGTCATACAAGTAAAACCACTTAAGGAAACTAGCAACATCAAGGTTGAGATGGTTCGGTCACTTGAAGAGGATGGATCTAAAGAGAGCAGCACGGAATGGTTTGATAAGGACATAAAAGGAAAGTGACCTAAGAGAAGTCCAAGGACACGACGTATTTCCCAAATAAAAGATATCTGGAAGATAGAGGAGGGGGATTGTGTAAAGTTGAGGAAGAAGGATTGTACTTGCATAGACTGAAATGGAGAGCGCTCTTACACTGCTTCCGGGAAACTGGTGACGGTTAAATGATGATGATGAATATTGTTATTCCATTCTTTCAATTTGGAGCAACGACGTGCATTGGTTGCATTGGTAATGTTAAGACTAATATATACAGTACACCAACTCAGGAGACCATTTAATCGTGTAGTAGTCATAGATTTGGATCTCCAGCTCAACTGCCTGGTATGAGAGAGAGCACACACTCTGGAAACCCAGAATTCTGTAGAGAGCTCTAACGACCAACTTTGATATATGAGATTAACATGAATAAAAAATCTAAGTTAAAAGTTTCATTTAGGAATCAGTTTGAGAGGTATCACCCACACTAACATATGAAGCCACCACACTTGGAGAGTTCGCGGTGTAATGTTCAAATCAGGAGTCGTACACAACCCAGTCAAGAGGAGGAGAGGGAAGACTAGTGGGGCCAGACGCTAATAAGTTAAGATCAATATATACACAAAGGATTCTTCATTAATAAATGCTATGTACACAATCTTCCAGTCTTGTGCAGTCTCATTTGTTCACATACACAATGCATGTCGAGATTTAATTTCACTGCTTCACCTGCAACAGAACATGGCGTGCATTCAATTAACAATTGTTTTCAATAGTTAAAGGACAGTAGAACTCCAATTATCCGAAGTCCGTCTATTTGAATCGCTGATTATCCGAATTGCTATCAGAAGAAAAGAAAAATTAAGACAGAAACATACTGCAATTCGTAAAATAATGATTCTGTCTACGAGCGCTATTGTCCTTCCCTCCACAAAGCTAGTATAGGCACAGTGTGGACATTATTGAGATGATGGGCTTACTTTGACCAAGATGTACTGCACATGTAAGAACGTACGCTATACTTAATGTTGCCTTTTCATTTAATTACATAATGCATATCTTTAAGATAAATATGTATGTAAATCCAATTATCTGAATGGAGTTCCGTCCCAATTGTTCCGGATAATTTGAGTTCTACTGTACTAACAACCTGGACTTACGTTGGCACTCCAATTCAGGATGTGTCTCTATATTACTACTGTTAATTAACAATGGGAAACAGTTTATTTTCTGGTGCAATCTGGCTGTTTCAATGATGACAAGTTTTAAAAAATGTTCTTATTCAAAATAACCGAGTAATTATTACCCATTCAAGATTTGACTGCCGCTGAGCGTTTGTTGCTTATTGTAAGGAGCCCCGTGGGGTAAAGAGGAGGACACAGCGATGACAGAGTGTAGTCTGCACACAAGTCAAGCAGCATTGCGCAAGCTACCTGACTTAGAAGTTATATTGTGAAGTGTGAACGGAAAAATTAATCAAATTAAGAATGGTGTGTTTTCTAATATTGTTTCATTTAGGAGTTAGGGAAATCACGTTGACTTCACGAGTCTAAGAAAAGAAAGAAAGGAAGAAAGAAATTAAATACATATATACAGTGTAACTTGGATATAATTAGAACTTCAAAAGACAATTAAAAAATTTGAATTTACCAAAAATTCGAATTAAACAAAAACTTTTCAAACATTACTCAAATTTAAAGATTTTACAAAAAACTATATTTTTAGACACTATTAGTAAGTACAACAGTATTGGACACAGTAAATAACATTTACTGTTTGTCAAAAGAGTCCGACATAATAGATTGCTTTCTTGCTATAATTCTCTCACGAGTAATAATTATGAATCTACGCCAATTAGTGAGCATAGGTTGTGTTGATTTTCAAAAAATATTCTGAGTTGTAAGGCTTAATTGGATGCTTCCGCCGCACTCGGAATCGGTCGTTCCTGATCCTGTTTAGAAAATATACGAGTTACAAATACAATACTGCGCTTTACAGTTGACATAAAGAGTTCAAATTAACCAAAGAATATTCGAATTATTCAAGTTCTACTGTATAACGCATTTGTCCCTCTAATGAGCACGTAGAACCGGGCATGGTCTTTTTGTTCTTCTTATCTTCCCTAAACTTCCTCATCCTTTCGCTAAGTGTTCTTGTGTCCATGCAGCTTTGACTTTCAACTTCCGTCCCGTAGGAAACTTGAGTGGAAACTTGTATGAATTTACTCTCTGTCTATATGCAGTCCGTGTCGTTAGTGGGTCGATGTTGATTTTAGTGAGGTCCTTTTGGATGTCTGCTAGTCATTATTATTATGATTATTATTAATATTATTTTGCTTCGTTTGCTACTGAGGATGAGCCAATAGGACTACTCAGAGTTGTAGATCGAGCTCCTGCAACTGCTACTCTCCAGCACAAGACGGTAAAATCAGGGAAACGTAGGAAATGTCTCTAACTTCTCCATTTGAACATTAAAAGTAAATATTATGACATTTCTTTTCATTCGTCATCATTATCTAAAGGCCTTGTTGCTGCAGCCCCATCGTGAAGCAGGAAGCAAACCCCAGCTGAGGGAGACGCGGTGTTCCTCTCGATTTCTTCCCTAGGATCTTGCGTTCGAAGACAATCTGTAACTTCTATTTCTTTATTATTATTATTAGGGGTAGTGGTTGTTGTTACACAAAAAGGAAACTTTCTTTCTCTTAACTCCTTCTTCAATCAAGAATTTATACATCTCATAACACCAACACATATCATAACCATTCACACCATAAACACTTAGGCTAACAAGCCTACACATATTATCCCAACAAGCACACGAAAGAAAAAACCACAACAACACACAATCATAAAAGGAATATACAGCATCACCTACACAATTATCAAAGCCCCCTGCCACAAAGAATCCAGTAAGCACATGTACTAGACTCTTTGCAGTGCCCCATCACTGGATGACCATGTTCCTAACGTCAACAGTCACAAATCTGAAGAAGTGTCTAATGCCGTAAGACGTGTCCAAGAAATTTAGTTTTTCTTTTGATTAAATGAAAAAATCTCTTTAAAAAGTCAAGTGTGCTGGGAGTTGAAGCATGTCATTTAGTGCCGCGCACTCTCGCTGCTCGCGCCAAAGTGCCAAAGCCGATTCGCTGTTTATCTTACATTGTAGATTTCTGTAGGCATATATCCATGATTATTTCATACTGTTTGAAAGGCGAGGTTTCAAGCTTCCCTGTGCGGTGTTAACTTTTTTCTTGGATTTCAGTTACGCGATAGGTTTGAGTTTGTATTCACGCCCTCCCGCAATCACGCACATTCCCGCCAAAATTGCGGTGCAGTTGTTTCTTTCTTGTTGGAGTTTTCTGCCTACAGAGGTATCTAAGAACTTGATACAGCTGGAAACGTAGTGTTTCTTCGAATATGACTCTTAGGTGTCCTTAAATTAGGCTCAAAAGTGATTTAAAAAAATGAAAAATTGAAAAATTATCAGAATTACCTCAATTAAAAAGGTACGAAGGTTCCCACAGTTGTGCTCAGATAGGAAATGGCAATTCTGACTGGTTCCAAACAACTAAAGGAGTTCAACAGGGCAGTGCCCTCTCGCCATTACTTTTTATCACTGTAATGGATGAAATTATGAAAGGAATAAAGCATAACAACAATACAGAAATCATCGCATTTGCATTTGCAGATGATGTAGTAATTTGGGGTAATACAGAGAAAGAAGTACAGGAGAGGTTGGCCACCTGGAATAACTGTCTAAAAGCACACGGATTAACAATAAACAAATCAAAAACGGTAGCGATGTCAGTCAACAGACAGAACAAGAAAGGAGAAATAAGGCTTGAAGGTACACAGCTTGAAACAGTAGACCAGTTTAACTATCTTGGGTGCATTATTTCAAGCAATAACAGGATACAGCATGAGATCAATAGCCGAACCCAAAAAGCAACCCAGTTCTACCATCAAGTCCGGAACCTACTCTGGAACGAACAAGTCCCCTTGAGATCAAAACAGACACTCTATCAATCATACTTTACCCCCATACTAACATATGGCCTGGAAACCTGCACAACAACCAGACAGATAGACAGCAAACTACAAGCTGTAGAAATGAAGTTTCTACGCACAATGGTCCAAAAAACTAGGAGGGATAGGGTAAGAAATGAACAAATTAGGGAAGAAGCTGGAGTGTACCCAACTTTGAAAGAAAAAGTGACAAGGGCCCGTTTGAGATGGTTTGGCCATGTCAAGCGAATGGACGAGGGAAGGATAGCAAAACAAAGACTACACACAGATGTGGTTGGTAGAAGGCCGGTAGGAAGACTAAGACCAGGTGAAGGAGGACATAGGAACAAGGGGAGTTAGCTGGGATAGAATCCTGAATGAAGAATGGTACATGGACAGAAGCAAGTGGAGGGCGCTCGTAAACTACACCCGGGCAACTGGAGTAGAAGACAGATGATGAGAAAGGTTTAGATGCCGTATTTACTTTTATGAACATAATGTATGAAAGAGTGAGGTATTGGTTATAATGCAAAGCAAAAATTATGATTCTATTGTTGAAAACGTGGTATTTATGATTTATTTTAGAATAGTCTGCATGACCATTAAAAATGGCTTGGCATTCTTGGCAAGTATTTCAGGAAATGGCTTGGCACTAAGAGGGTTAATAATCTGTAGGTTGTTTTAATGCTCGGAGCTACAATGCACAGAATTCGAGACGACAAGAAATCTGTCCAAGTGAATAATCCACCAACCCTATAACAAAGTGTTACGAGAAGTATACAATCAGTTATTGAGCACACTAATTCTGATGACCTAGATGATCTCATCTTGTGCTTGAGATGAGCACATGCATGCTTCTCGCCTTATCACGGCAGTGCCTTGTCTAGCTTGCAGATTGTGCAGTTGTCTTCCTCCTTTGTTCATACATTTATTTATTTACTTACTCGAATCAGAGGCAAAGGAAAAACATGGAATTATACATATATACACACACAATATAATCAAACTGTCTTTGCTCAGAAACGAGCAACTGCTATAGCATTTCTTTGTGCCTTAAGCAACTCCTCCTCACTGCAAGAATCAGGGCAGCATAAGCACTGACACATCCTATCCACATTCACAAAGTGTTTATTCTTGTAGGCATCCCCATTTCATTAAGTTATCCTTAGTTTTGCCAACACCTGCTCGTGATTTCCAAGTGTTCCAGTCCAAGTTGTGTCCGGCTGTTGTTACCCCTGTTGGAAGATGATTGAATTTGGCTGCCCACAGTTCTTCTCTGGCTTTGTTGGAAGATGTGTTAAGCGGTGATGTTGACTGTAAAAAGCTCTTCCTAGATTCCAATCTATGTCTTGGAGGAGTATATCCGTGCAGCGGGTGTAGCTCACTTTCTTCCACCTTTCTTTCTTTCGGTATTTGCGGCTACTTCCCGTTGAATTTCAGGGGGAGCAGAGATGGTTTCACACCTTATTTCAGCTGAAGATGAGCATCACATGAGCTCATGTCACCACGGACAGTGAGTCATATCCTACTCGAGCAACAAAGCAGGCTGACAGCGTGACACGTGTAAACAAAGAATATTTCCACTCAACTGCCGGCAATCAATTTGTGGAAGGGTAATAACTGTGGAGTTCCTGACCACTCCACGTAGACAAGTTTAACAGTTAACCGTTACTATTACACCCATCATTCTACATCTATGGTGTCCAATACGACAGGTTTGCTATTTGACGAGCTTCTTAAACTTCTTCCCTGTTTGGCCAAGGGATCCACCGTCTTGGGCTCAGGTCCTACACATAATTAAAACAGAGGCACATCAAGACTCCAACCCATAATGCCCTACACTCCACCGTAGGTGTGCCGAGTCCCAACTCTTACACCTAGCCTGACCACCGGCACATTGCCACAGCCCTATACAAGGCTGTCCACGCTAACTTTCTGTTATACTAGCAAACAAGTAAATAGGCACTGAGCAAATGAAGTGAAGATGTAACAAAGCATTTGGAATCACTTTATTTGTGAAGAACGTAGGAAATGCTACTGCAATCTGTTTTGTGGCCGATATTGAAATGCCTATATATTTATAATAAGACAAGCTGACCCGGCAGACGTTGTCCTCCCAATCAAAGAAAGTGTTGTAACTTTGTTTCTTGAAGTGCTTTTGGATACACAATATTTTTTTCAATTTCTGTTAACTGCCTCTAAACTATCGTGAATTGAATTAACTAATTTAGAAACATTCGTTGGAGCGTGCACAACAACTCTCCAAAGTTTCATCGCAAACGGATAAATGGCTTTTAACGCATATGGGATTTGATTTAAATGATTCGTGCGCTGTCACTCATTTGTTGAATCTACTGGTGCTCTACCAACTGTGAAATGGATTTACTGTACCCGATTGTCATCATGTGGACCATGTGTTCGTATCCCAACTAACTCACGGTCTTTCGAGGTATGGGACGTTCCTGCCCACCATACGACCACATGCTCAGGATTTGAGTCTACCAGGTAACTACTCTACAGGAAATACACAACATATTCCTAAAAATAACACATTTACTGGTCTAAAATCAATGGCTATACAACAAATACAAAAACAAAGGACAAATTACATTTAATTCCCACAAATAAAATGGGGTTGTTCCGTGAGCTTTCTTCTTAAAATAGTGCTACACTGCACTCAAATCTAATTCTAGCATCCTGTTACTGATATTTTCAGACTTCCATGGGTTTCCATAGTGTTCATCAACTGACACGATTTTAGTTAATGGGAGTATCATAACACAAAAATCACATATCACATAAAATGATACTAATAAAACATTATCCCATTTCTTATGGCATTTACCTTGATTAACATGAATTCATTACTTTCTGCAATCATTAACAGATATTTGTTGTGTTGCGTGAATCATCTTCCTTCCTTCCATGCATATGAACGCCTTAGGAAAAGTGGTACTTAATCTTATAGTTTCACCATATAACGATTTTCTGGGTCTTGTCGGGCTTATCATTGTTACAAATGTGTCATGTTCTGGAAAAAACACATACCCGTCTGCATAAATTAGCAGGAATGGCAAAATGCACTCTAAAAGAAGATGCCTACATTATTTTGGTTCAGCTTTTCTCCTCAGAGAATAATTGAGCCAAATATTATCTGATTTCTATGATTCAACTACGTATGTGAGTTGCAACCCACCGTTCAATTCACTTGGCATCATAAAAATAATCATATCTTAACTGCATATTTAAATATCGAGATTCCTCAGTGTCCTAGTGTGACTCTAATTTACAAGGGACCGGTCGAACGACCTTCCACCCCCTTAGCAGGCAATAAAATTCGTTCCAGCTGGCTATCCAAGATGGCCGCTGTAGAAGTGGTCTACCATTCCCCTCTCTCTCTCTGTCAAGATCAAGGTCAGGTTTGTTTACAAAGTGCAGACTGGAGTAACACTGAGTGTGGCTCCTAAATAATTGAGTCATTTAAATATTTAACATCTATCCTTATAGTGTCTAGGGCTCAACTGGCTCCTTAATTAACATTCATGGCTGGGGTGGAATTCTAGTGATAGACTTGCCGTTCAATGGTGACTACTAGTGGCTTTTAGACGCGCATCATAGTGAAAATCCACGATTTTCACCAGCAGCTGTCATTAAAATATAAGGAAACCTGCGTTCCTAAACGACGAATATGATCCTCACCTCACCGGGTGGGTCATTAATACACACATGCTCACAGCGTCTCGACGGACGTCAATAGTGGCATAATTCAAGCAAGCGTTGGATACAGACAGGCTCTGTCCAATTCGCTGCGAAATAATACAGTATGCTCAAGGGCGATACTACTCGTAGATTTAGCCAACTCCTCACCTAACGTGCAAGCTATACTAGTTGTCCCCGCTATATTTATTACGTAAATCACTGGATTCTACGTTAATTCTGCACGCTTACAAGCGGCTCAAACAATACTTCACATATATGACTCCATTATTAAGGCACCCGCGTTCTCTCTTGTCATACCACTTAAGCCAAAGCTTTACATAGCTCCTAACAAAAATGAAATAAAATTTACTGGCTTACTTTACTTTAATGGTCCTCAAACATAATCCTAAGGATTGACCATATCAAATATTCATTCATATTTCACTGACACTGAAAAAGCTCTCGTATTTCTCTATATTTCACGTTATACTCTTACTGTTTATCAAATACAGTATCTTTACATTAGACATGACACTATTTGAACGTTATTTAGGCCAAAAATGCCTATTACTTTACGGTTGCCGACCCATAATATTATTATTATTATCGTTTAACGTTACCGTTACATCCATCACTATTTTTGCCTGAATGGCCTCAAACAAATCACCTTCCAAGCCATATTTTAATCAAGACGAGTGGTGAAAACTCGTTCAGTAAGTGACTATTACATCTTACACAAAGTGATAAATCGTTACATGGTGAACTACTTAGTTATAATTACATTATAAAAAATGGGTACTCACTTTTTTCCTCTTTGCTGGATAGTGCCAGCGCCTCAGCTTTAGCGCTACCATAACGCTTGAATTAAGCCATCATGTTATCCTTGACACAACACTTAGATTCATACACTTCCCACATGATACACATATTTTTATCAGTGGCTTTTATCATTGCAATACACTGCATATTAATCACTATACACATGAACACTTAAAATCACTATTTCACAATTTATATACATTTATCCACTACTTCACATGTTGATCCTTAAATTGGACTTCTCCTACGCCTGATCTCAGAGATGCGCTGTAATTATGACAACCACTGGTCTCCGTGACAATCTAACAGCGTTTTACGGACGTTCAATCCTCGTTCCCTGCAATCTTGTTCAGCTCACTATCCAAATTAGGTGGCAATGATTTCCAAGCTCCCATCATTGTAGTGTTTCTGATGATGCTGTCACATATAATTCTGACAATACCTCCCGGTATCAGAACTGTTCAAAACATTATAAGTTCCTTTTCGCTGTGGCGAATTTATATTGGCGTCAGATAATAGATAAATATCTGTAATACTTTACTTTCGACGCACTTCATGATTATTTATGAAGCTTTTATAACTTGCTTCTATTGTTCTCCAACGACGGCGCGTTGATACTTTAACATTTGGCGCGCTACTAGCAACGTCTTAGTTACGTGAAGACTGTAGAATAACTCTAGGCGAACTGAGATGAACTGGCTTGGCTTGCCTCGCTCCCCATATATAAAGGTTTCTCGTACAAAATAGTCCACTGGACACATGAGAGCGACTCCTTTCTTGAAATAATACCTCTTCAGCCGAAATGACATCTACCTCTTGTTTATTTAGGTGTGGAGGTTTCAAAAACATTCGCGTGCCGGCGATCGCTTCGGCCAATTAATTACAATTAATTGCCTTAGTTCAGCGCGTGGGCACGCCATCATGGTACTTCCCCGTTGACTGGTCACTAAGTCAATGCTCTTGAGCGTAGGTTAGGTTGTGATGCATTCATTTGGAGATAACGGCCTTAATTTAGGTGAAAAACCATTCCTAAATTACCTCTCCGTGAACATATTCACCTGGGTGTATATTTCAATGCATTTCAATGCTCCATTTAGCTGTAATCAATTAATTTCCATGTGCAGTCGATCCCGCCATAGCTTGCACCGTTGTCAAGCGGTGGATACCCGAGTCATTAATTCTGAGCTGTCTCTCCGCTCCAGACGTAAGTAGTTCGGTAGGCGCCTAGATTCTCCGCCCACTTGCTAAGGGTCATTTGTAAAACTTCAAACTGGCCTTCTCTCACTTTCGTATGCTCTGAAAATGTATATTTCCTTGCATTTGGCTACAGTTCTTCCCTTAAATTGCTATGATATTCACCTATAGATCGTGAAATCACGCTACATTCTTATATGCCAGTATGCCTCTCATTGCTCTTTGGGTTCCCAATAATTGCTCCCCCGCAGAGATCAATGGTTCGACTCTAGGCATAACCATGTGCCTGGTCTTTTCTGATGAGACCTGAGTTCGATGCCAGACTGCCGTGGCCAGTTGGGCACATTTTTCCCCTGCTAAGCTCGGAAAATTCATTTCATAAGTGAATTTTTCGGGCCTTTCAGATGGCATCGACTCCATACAATATTTACTTTAAGCGGTCAGTGCTCTCGGCGATGGGATCTCTCGTTCCCCATTCCACTCTGTCTGCTTTCTCGTAGACTCTCGTTCTGCCTTTGCAATTGTTCATTCATCCCCTCTAGCTCGGTAGCGGCTTACCTCAACTGGTCATAAAGTTCCTGCAGTTGACAGCTGCACTCTCCCTTCGTAACCGTTAGGTCTGCGAGCTGGTCGCTTCGCTCCGTCCCTTCCTGAGACTGCAAGCTTTTCTCAAGATTCTTTCCGTGCATACGTAATGATTCCCCGTCCAATTGGGTGTACATTGCTTGCTCCTCTCTTGTCTCATAGTCTTCTGGTGGACTATATAACTTCGAATTTGCTGCATTTACAACAACTTCTCTACCTGTTGCTTCGTCTTTGATCCGATATGCATTATTTTGCAGATCCCTTATAATCAGGTAGGGTCCGTGATAAGCATGCTGAAATTTCTTATATTTCCTGCTCTCTGGATCTGAACTAGCGGGTTTCTTCAATAAGACGTATTCCCCTACGAGTAACGGTCTGTGATAACGTTTCCTCCTGTTTCTTCGCTGCCGTCTATCTGCTTGTTTCTTGAGATACTCGAACGTTCTCTGGATCCTCAGCTCACGTCCAGGTTGTGCATCGATGGGTGTCCGAATGACATTATTCCATGGCCTCTCTGGTCTTCTAACGAGATGTAGGCTCACTGGCACCTCTCCTGTCGCTTCGTGCACGGTATTGTTAATACAATATTCAATAATCTCAAGTACGTCAATCCATTTCCAGTTCTCAGTAGAGCAATATATCTTCATGTACTTTTGCAGTTCCCTCATAACTCTTTCTGCGGAATTTGACTCCGGGTGTCGAACTGTGGACAAAATCTGTCTTATGCCCAGATTCTCCAACTCCCTGCGATATTCTATGCTGGTAAAACAACTCCCATGATCCGATAAGATGTTCTCTGGCTGTCCTAACATAGGAATGATTCTTTCCTTCAGCCTCTTAAGTACCTGTTTTGTACTGGTTTTCTGAATTGGACACAGGACTACCATTTTGGAAAACACGTCTAGTGCAACTAGGATGTGTCTATTTCCTCTTCTAGCTCTAGGAAGCGGCCCAAAGTTGTCCAGTGCCAGAAGCTGACATGGCTTCTCTGGTAAGAGCGGTATAGGTTTCTGCCTCATTAAATACGAGTTAGGCTTTACTCGTTGGCACATATCACAAGTCCTGATAGTATTCCTGACTGTCTCTCTAAGTTTTGGCCAAATAAATGCTTCTTTAAGCAGGGCAACAGTCTTATCTACACCGGAGTGACCAAAAGCTCGGTGTGCTAACCATACTAGCTTTCTCTGCAATGCTGGTGGTACGACTATCGTGGGTTTGGTGTGGTCTGAGTCGCTCCATTTATGTAACATCTGGTTAAACCATAGATATTCCGTTGATAATGCTTCAGCTTCCACATACATCGGAGTTCCTCTATCCAGCTTTCCCTCGAAGTAATTAATCATCAACCGTATCCAGGGATCTTCGCGTTGAAAAACGGTGATGTTCCTCAGATCATCTAAGGTCTTCTGATCTCTATCTTCTATTTCGATAGCTAGAACTTCTTCTTCATCAGCTGTAGGGTATCTGCTCAGCAAGTCAGGTATGATATTGTCCTTCCCCGGGCAATACTCTATTTCCACTTGAAATTGCTGTATGTACAGGGACCACCTTGTCAGTCTTTGACTCGACAAGTCAGTTTTCAGCAGGAACGTTAGGGCTTTATGGTCTGTTCTCAATATAATTCTAAAACCATAGACTAGCTTTCGCCAATACTGCAAGGCATACAGTATCGCGAGTAATTCGATCTCCGTGACCGTATAATTCTTTTCATCAGGCTTCAACCTTCTGCTGATAAATGCAATGTAAGTTTTCTCCTCTGGCCTGTCCATGTTCTCCTGATACAACATAGCTCCGATCCCTATAAATGATGCGTCAGTCTGGATAATAAATTTCTGAGTGTAGTCAGGATATCCCAATTTCACATAATCTAACAACATCTGTTTAGATTTCACGAAGGCTTCCTCGCATTGTTCCGTCCAGCGCCATCTTCCTCCCTTCTTAAGTAAGTCTTGGAGTGGTGCTACGGTCTCGGTATACTTCGGACAATGGTTTGAAAAGAATCCAATAACGCCTAGATATTGCCTGACGTTCTTTACCTTCGTTGGTCTCGGGAAATGTTTAATGACTTCCAATTTTCCCGGATTAGGTCTGACTCCTTGTGCATCTATTACGTGGCCTAGAAATTTAACTTCTCTCTGAGCAAAGTTAGATTTCTTTATGTTGACCTTAAAGTTAGCCTGACTTAGGTCATATAACAACTTGCGTAGATCTCTGACATGCTCTTCGACAGTTTCAGATGTCAGTAGTATATCATCTACGTAACATATGGTTGTAGCTTTTACTTCTTCGGATAGATTCCGATCTGGCGCTCGTATCAATGCTGAACCTGCTGTTTTTAATCCAAATGGAAGACGCACGTATGAATATGTGTGCTGGTCAAATAAAAATCCAGTTAGCAAACTTGTTTTCTCTTCCAGAGCAAGAAGGTGAAAACTTGCCGTCAGGTCAAGATTTGAGAACACAGTCTTTCCTTTGAACCTCCTGAGTACCTCCTTAATGGGCGGCACTGTATCAAATTCCGGTATAACCTTGGAATTCAAATTTCGTAGGTCCAGGCATATCCTCACACTTCCGTCCTGTTTAGGTACAACTACCAGTGGGCTGACATAGGGTGTGGCTGTCTTTACAATGATGCCTGCTTCTAGCATTTCCTGTATCGCTTCTTTAACCTTTAAATAATGTTTCTCAGCTACAGGATACGGCTTCTGTTTAAATGGTGTCCAATCGCTGACTTGGAACGCATACTGGAAATTCTTGATCAGGCCAGGTCTCGAATCGAAGACTCCTTTATTCTCAAATAGCAGTTCCCTTAGCATTTGCTTATATTCTGGACCAAATTTAGCTTCTTCAATCTTCTCTTCCAGGCATTCTTCAAATTTTGGTTCGAGATCCTTTTCAATGTCTGCGGCCAGTGTTGCCAACTCTTCCTCGATGTCTTCTGTTGTCGACACTGCATCCCCAGTCATATCTCCGTATATATGCCATACGTATTCTTCTGGTCTCGTTTCATTCTGCTTTAATGAGAGTTCTAACTCTTCCTTTCCCTCACTTGCGCGAAACATAACAATGACTTGCGAGAGATCTATAATAACTTTATACTCTCTTATGAAATCCATCCCAACAATGTTATTAAAAGGCAGCCTATTTACAAGTAGGAAGCTCTGTGAGAATGTAGAGTTCCCTATATGCAAATCTAAAAATACTTGGTATTTGCATATCATAACTTTATCTGGTATGACACCTTTTATTTTCACGCTTGAAATAGGTATTTTCAATACGTGAATTTTACTCTGGATTTCACTGTATAATGCCTGGGTTATCAAACACACGGTAGACCCTGTATCAATGAGACTTCTTATCATCATACCCGCAATGTTTACAATAATAATGGGTAGTTCCCTTTTTACATTGACCGTCCTTTCATCGAGGTCTTCGATAAGCTCCTCAGGTTTGGCAATCCAGTTAACAACATTCACTGTATTCCATCCTGAACTTATCTCTCTTTGGTCATTTAAATTTGGTGGGTTTTTTTCAATTGCTCCATTCTTTGTGGAGTTCTTCTGTCTGTCTTCATGCTGCTGAAGTTCCAGACTTTTGACACCGTCATCATTTTGATATATGTCGGGTGACCTATTCCTAATCGCTTCATCCCAATGAACTCGCGATTGTCTTGGATCTTCTCCGCGCTCTTCCATGTATCTTAAAGATGCGTGATAACGTTCTTCCGCCTCTTCATCGAACCCGCGACTCTGCTCTTGGGATCTCCATCCTTGGTTGTTCCCATTTCGGCCGTAACTCCTTCTGTGATCAAGCTGCTGGTCTCTGGTACCACGCTGATTCCAGTTTTTCCTTCCTCGGTTACCACGGTTCGATGCTCCTCGATATGCTGGCCTATAATTTTGGTTTTCGCGTCCTTCGCGTTGCCAGTCGGATTTTTCTGTTTCGGTGCTTGTAGATTTGCTTTTTGTCTGCACCTTGGTTGGCTCAATCGGTGTAGTCGTCATGTTTACTTGTTCCGCATTTCGACTTTGTCTTGTGTGCTGCACTGTGGTTAGATCAAGTTGTCTCAGCACCTCCTCCATATCAATTGCAGTTTTGGCGTTTGCCGAGATTAGCAGACGTTGTACTTCATACGGTAGCTGCTTGGCTATTGCTATGCACAAGTCTGACTCTCTAAGCCCTTCGTCAAGCTCTCGAAAACGGCACAATTGATTCACAAAGAATTCCCCGTACTTAGTCGGATTACTAGTACTGTAACGCCTGGAATACAAGTCCAATCTGAGGTTCTGTTGTACGCTCGCGTTCCAATATCTGCTTAAAAATGCTTGGCGAAATTCTTCAACGGTGTCGAACGTGTATCGAAAACTCCTAAACCATAGGGCACACTCCCCCTCGGTTAGTTTTTCAATCGCTCTCAACCTGCGCTCTGGCGGTATTTTCGCGTCATTCAAGTACTCGGAAACTTCTTTAAGCCAGTACTTGGGTGTCATGTTAGAATTACTCCCAGAGTATTTCTTTGGTTTCTCATCACTAGCCCTTATAACTGTGACTATTTGACTTTGGACAGCATTTTCATGCGGTGTTGACATGGCAATTGGCATACCAGGTGTGGTATACGGACTGTCACTTGGCATGGCTGCATTCTTTGGAGTGGGCTGTATTTCTATCTCTGCCCATTTGTTTCTCCTATTCTCGTCTATACTTCCTTCGCTAGACCTAGGATTCCGCAACATAGATTCCTCCTGCGCGATCATTCTCGTCTCGATTTGACTGTGTCTATTTTCTGCCCTTTCCAAACGAGATAATACCTCTCGTTCTATTTTCTCTAGGCGATCTCGGTTTCTTTCTGCCATAGAAAATACCTTTTCCTTATCGTCCTTAAGGTTTTCCTTCAGGTGGATAATTTCCCCTGCTAGACTCTCTCTTACTTCGGCAAGAGTCTTATCACTGGCTTCAGTCTTTAAGCCTTCTCGAAGTTCTAATTCTTCTCGTAAGCCTGTGACTTCCTTTTGAATGTGACCTTGTATATGAGAGATTTCAGTCCTTATTTTCGTGATTTCTCCCTGGTCCTCGTCTTGTCTTTTATGGATAACTGCTAAGTCGTTCTGAGTTTGTTCCAACTCTTTCTGCACTTTCCCGACTTGCCTCTTCATATTTGACATTATCTCCTTATTCCCTTGATCAGAAGTTTTTATTTCTTGAATTTCCTTGCAATGGTCAAGGATATTCTGATCCTGTTTTCTTAAGGCTTCGTCTACCGCCTTGGCGTAACCTGCCATTCGCGTATTCCATTTTATATCGCTATCCTCGAACCTTTGATCCACGGTCTGAGTGAACGTATTAAACTGCTCTAATTGACGTTTAGTATTAGCTTCATTCTGACTCTGAATGTCTTTAAGCTCCATGGACATACTGCTTAAATTATCGTTAATTTCACGCTGTGACTCTCTGCACGCTTGCAGATTATTTTCTAATTTTAACTCAATAGACTCAAAGCGTTTATCGTTATCACCTTGCATTTCTGAGATCACGCTAACAATATTCTTAGTTACCTCACGCTGGACAGACTCTTTAACGTAATCCATTTTCTTATTAACCTCTATTAGGTTTGACTCTAATTGCGTGTTTATTTCGGTTTGATTGGCATCCAATCTACCCGCTATTTCATCTTTAAATTCTCTAATTTCTTCCTTTCTCTTAGCATTAGTCTCATCAAAATGCTCCCTTAACTCAGCAATACACATGAGTACGTCTTCAGTTCCAGCCATCCTGTACTTCTTAATTTGAGATATAGGTAGGCCGCAGCTGAGTATGCTGGCGCGTTCTATTGGAAAGGAAACGATTCCGATCCCACGACAACAACAACAACATATTATAAAATGTCAAAACTAACTATGGAATGGGTATAGACCCTCGTACCCGTCAGACAACCGTGTCTGACGTCTGAATATCATTTAGAAAGACTCACAATCGCTCAAACAAAGTTTGAGGAAAAATATCATTTCTATGGTTTTCCCAATGAAAACCATGCTATTATTATGGGGTTTTCTGAATCCCATAAGCCATCCACGTACTGGGCGCCATTGATAAAGATTAATGTATTGAGCTCACCCTCATGTGCCTATGGTGACCCGTAATTTCAACAGGCCCCTCTCACGGGCGACATTGATAATGATGAGGGTAATATATAGGGATAACACGCTTTGCTCCACACATCTGGGTGACATGATAATTAAAGGGGTTTGTGTGTAAGTTACATTTACATTTAAGCATGTTTGATGGAGGATTATCAATAATTTATATCACGCGATGGCTTATTAACAAATGGGACGCGGCCTTTCCTATTCTGTCCTAATTTCTATGCTATATTTGCTTCTACCATTAATATCTTGGCCGACGTTTAGCAGTACCTGTGACTCAATCCCAGTACAGAGACATCTCCTCCATGTACCCGATTGTCATCATGTGGACCATGTGTTCGTATCCCAACTAACTCACGGTCTTTCGAGGTATGGGACGTTCCTGCCCACCATACGACCACATGCTCAGGATTTGAGTCTACCAGGTAACTACTCTACAGGAAATACACAACATATTCCTAAAAATAACACATTTACTGGTCTAAAATCAATGGCTATACAACAAATACAAAAACAAAGGACAAATTACATTTAATTCCCACAAATAAAATGGGGTTGTTCCGTGAGCTTTCTTCTTAAAATAGTGCTACACTGCACTCAAATCTAATTCTAGCATCCTGTTACTGATATTTTCAGACTTCCATGGGTTTCCATAGTGTTCATCAACTGACACGATTTTAGTTAATGGGAGTATCATAACACAAAAATCACATATCACATAAAATGATACTAATAAAACATTATCCCATTTCTTATGGCATTTACCTTGATTAACATGAATTCATTACTTTCTGCAATCATTAACAGATATTTGTTGTGTTGCGTGAATCATCTTCCTTCCTCCCATGCATATGAACGCCTTAGGAAAAGTGGTACTTAATTTTATAGTTTCACCATATAACGATTTTCTGGGTCTTGTCGGGCGTATCATTGTTACAAATGTGTCATGTTCTGGGAAAAACACATACCCGTCTGCATAAATTAGCAGGAATGGCAAAATGCACTCTAAAAGAAGATGCCTACATTATTTTGGTTCAGCTTTTCTCCTCAGAGAATAATTGAGCCAAATATTATCTGATTTCTATGATTCAACAACGTATGTGAGTTGCAACCCACCGTTCAATTCACTTGGCATCATCAAAATAATCATATCTTAACTGCATATTTAAATATCGAGATTCCTCAGTGTCCTAGTGTGACTCTAATTTACAAGGGACCGGTCGAACGACCTTCCACCCCCTTAGCAGGCAATAAAATTCGTTCCAGCTGGCTATCCAAGATGGCCGCTGTAGAAGTGGTCTACCATTCCCCTCTCTCTCTCTGTCAAGATCAAGGTCAGGTTTGTTTACAAAGTGCAGACTGGAGTAACACTGAGTGTGGCTCCTAAATAATTGAGTCATTTAAATATTTAACATCTATCCTTATAGTGTCTAGGGCTCAACTGGCTCCTTAATTAACATTCATGGCTTGGGTGGAATTCTAGTGATAGACTTGCCGTTCAATGGTGACTACTAGTGGCTTTTAGACGCGCATCATAGTGAAAATCCACGATTTTCACCAGCAGCTGTCAATAAAATATAAGGAAACCTGCGTTCCTAAACGACGAATATGATCCTCACCTCACCGGGTGGGTCATTAATACACACATGCTCACAGCGTCTCGACGGACGTCAATAGTGGCATAATTCAAGCAAGCGTTGGATACAGACAGGCTCTGTCCAATTCGCTGCGAAATAATACAGTATGCTCAAGGGCGATACTACTCGTAGATTTAGCCAACTCCTCACCTAACGTGCAAGCTATACTAGTTGTCCCCGCTATATTTATTACGTAAATCACTGGATTCTACGTTAATTCTGCACGCTTACAAGCGGCTCAAACAATACTTCACATATATGACTCCATTATTAAGGCACCCGCGTTCTCTCTTGTCATACCACTTAAGCCAAAGCTTTACATAGCTCCTAACACAAATGTAATAAAATTTACTGGCTTACTATACTTTTAAAAAAAGTTTAATTGGTATTCTGCCCGAAGGCAGGTCCGAGCCTCCGAAGAGGCTACCCCCAGCCGGAGTTTACTTGCGGTAGGGTGGCCAGGGCCTTTCCGCTCCTCCTTATGTTGGCCAACAGCGCGCAGTGCCTAGAACCGGCATACCATCCTAGTTCCGACTGCGCCCAATGTTGCTTAACTGCGGAGTTCTCATGGGATCCGGTGTTTCAACACGGCTAGGCCGTTGGCTACTTTACTTTAATGGTCCTCAAACATAATCCTAAGGATTGACCATATCAAATATTCATTCATATTTCACTGACACTGAAAAAGCTCTCGTATTTCTCTATATTTCACGTTATACTCTTACTGTTTATCAAATACAGTATCTTTACATTAGACATGACACTATTTGAACGTTGTTTAGGCCAAAAATGCCTATTACTTTACGGTTGCCGACCCATAATATTATTATTATTGTCGTTTAACGTTACCGTTACATCCATCACTATTTTTGCCTGAATGGCCTCAAACAAATCACCTTCCAAGCCATACTTTAATCAAGACGAGTGGTGAAAACTCGTTCAGTAAGTGACTATTACATCTTACACAAAGTGATAAATCGTTACATGGTGAACTACTTAGTTATAATTACATTATAAAAAAATGGGTACTCACTTTTTTTCCTCTTTGCTGGATAGTGCTAGCGCCTCAGCTTTAGCGCTACCATAACGCTTGAATTAAGCCATCATGTTATCCTTGACACAACACTTAGATTCATACACTTCCCACATGATACACATATTTTTATCAGTGGCTTTTATCATTGCAATACACTGCATATTAATCACTATACACATGAACACTTAAAATCACTATTTCACAATTTATATACATTTATCCACTACTTCACATGTTGATCCTTATATTGGACTTCTCCTACGCCTGATCTCAGAGATGCGCTGTAATTATGACAACCGCTGGTCTCCGTGACAATCTAACAGCGTTTTACGGACGTTCAATCCTCGTTCCCTGCAATCTTGTTCAGCTCACTATCCAAATTAGGTGGCAATGATTTCCAAGCTCCCATCATTGTAGTGTTTCTGATGATGCTGTCACATATAATTCTGACAATACCTCCCGGTATCAGAACTGTTCAAAACATTATAAGTTCCTTTTCGCTGTGGCGAATTTATATTGGCGTCAGATAATAGATAAATATCTGTAATACTTTACTTTCGACGCACTTCATGATTATTTATGAAGCTTTTATAACTTGCTTCTATTGTTCTCCAACGACGGCGCGTTGATACTTTAACATTTGGCGCGCTACTAGCAACGTCTTAGTTACGTGAAGACTGTAGAATAACTCTAGGCGAACTGAGATGAACTGGCTTGGCTTGCCTCGCTCCCCATATATAAAGGTTTCTCGTACAAAATAGTCCACTGGACACATGAGAGCGACTCCTTTCTTGAAATAATACCTCTTCAGCCGAAATGACATCTACCTCTTGTTTATTTAGGTGTGGAGGTTTCAAAAACATTCGCGTGCCGGCGATCGCTTCGGCCAATTAATTACAATTAATTGCCTTAGTTCAGCGCGTGGGCACGCCATCATGGTACTTCCCCGTTGACTGGTCACTAAGTCAATGCTCTTGAGCGTAGGTTAGGTTGTGATGCATTCATTTGGAGATAACGGCCTTAATTTAGGTGAAAAACCATTCCTAAATTACCTCTCCGTGAACATATTCACCTGGGTGTATATTTCAATGCATTTCAATGCTCCATTTAGCTGTAATCAATTAATTTCCATGTGCAGTCGATCCCGCCATAGCTTGCACCGTTGTCAAGCGGTGGATACCCGAGTCATTAATTCTGAGCTGTCTCTCCGCTCCAGACGTAAGTAGTTCGGTAGGCGCCTAGATTCTCCGCCCACTTGCTAAGGGTCATTTGTAAAACTTCAAACTGGCCTTCTCTCACTTTCGTATGCTCTGAAAATGTATATTTCCTTGCATTTGGCTACAGTTCTTCCCTTAAATTGCTATGATATTCACCTATAGATCGTGAAATCACGCTACATTCTTATATGCCAGTATGCCTCTCATTGCTCTTTGGGTTCCCAATAATTGCTCCCCCGCAGAGATCAATGGTTCGACTCTAGGCATAACCATGTGCCTGGTCTTTTCTGATGAGACCTGAGTTCGATGCCAGACTGCCGTGGCCAGTTGGGCACATTACTAAGTTAGAAAGCTTCACGTATGTGTACACAACAACTCGTCAAAGTTTCATCGCAATCGATGAATAGTATATGAACGCAATCAGGATTTTGTTGGAACGCTTCGCGCGTCGTCACTCATTTGTTACATCTACTCGTGCGCTACCAATATTGTAAAATGGATTTACCAGGTAGAACACCTTCCCTGGCGTGTACACAACAACTCATCAAAGTTTCACCGGAATCGGATGAATGACATATGAACACATAAGTGATTTTCTTTAAACGATTCGCGTGCCGTCACTCATTTGTTGATTCTACTCATGCGCTACCTATTGTAAAACGGATTTATTAAGCCAGAAACTTTCCGTAGGGTGTACACAACGTCTCACCCAAGTTTCATCGTAATCGGACGAATGGTATTTGAACGCATACGGGACTTTGTTGAAACGCTTCGCACGTTGCCCCTTATTTGTTGAATCTACTCGTGCGCAACATCCTGTGAAATGGATTACTAAGTTAGAAGCCTTCACGTAAGTGTACACAACAACTCATCAAAGTTTCATCTCAATCTATGAATGGAATATAAACTTATACGGGATTTTGTTGAAACGCTTCGCGCGTCGTCACTCATTTGTTGAATCTAGTCGTGCGCTACCTAATGTGAAATTGATTTACTAAGCCAGAAGCCTTCCCTGGAGTGTACACAACATCTCACCCAAGTTTCATCGCTATCGGACGAATGGTATTTGAACGCATACGGGACCATTTTGAAACGCTTCGTGCGTCGTCGCTCATTTGTTGAATCTATTCATGCGCCATCTATTCTAAAATGGATTTACTAAGCCAAACACCTTTCCTGGAGCTCACTCAACATATCACCCAAGTTTCATGGCAATCGGATGAATGGTATATGAACGCATACGGGACTTTGAAACGCTCTAACGTGCAGAGACAAACAGTAGAATTCGACATAACTGCCACCTTTGGTATAAAACACAACTTTTCGCCACGGGCGGAGTGTAAGTAATAGCGGTAGTTGCACAGGTTGCGACCAGGTGGCTCTAACGTGCAGAGACCAACCGTCCAAAGACATCAGCTTTCACGAAGGCCAAGGCTAGTGGTTTCCATGACGACTGTTTTTGACTGTATATTGTGGTTCTAAAATTGTGTGTAAATTGTGGTTCTAAAATTGTGTTCATTCCACCTACCGGGTCAGATTGTGAATCTAAACCATACATGGACCCACCCTAATATACATACCAAATTCCATCAAAATCGGTACAGTCGTTTAGGAGGAGTTCAGTCACATACACACGTGTCGAAGAATTATATATATAAAGATTTATAAAACCATAAATCAATATAATTGTATCGGTTTCAGTCATATTGTGTGTGACCTTCCGCAGCGTAATTTAGGACATGGAAAGGTGCAAGAACATACACTTAATATAAATTTGCCATAAGAGAGGATGTTATAAAAATTCTAAAAATATTCTACGTCCAAAAGCACACACATTCATCATCATCATCGTGTACAGTTTCCAGCCCCAGGCTGGGTCTGTTTGGAACATAAGCCTCGCCAGTTAGTTCTTTCTTCCCACCACCTCTCCGCTGTCACTCTGGTCCAGTCCTCGCCTCTCTTCTTGACACATTCCTCCACTCCTTTCAGCCATCTATCTCTTGGTCTTCCCCTTGGTCGTTTCTTCTGCATCTGCATCTCATGTATCCTCTTGGGAATCTTCTTCTCATCCATTCTCTTTAAGTGTCCATACCACCTCAGTCTTGATGTCTCAATCCTACCTTGCAAGGGCTCTTCTTTCACCATTTCCCTGACCTTTTCATTCCTCACCCTGTCTCTTCTTGTTACTCCGATCCTACTTCGCAGGAACTTCATTTCCCCTGCCTGTATTCTGCTTATGTCTCTTTTCTTCATTGTCCACGTTTCCGAAGCATAGGTCAGTATCGGGATATAGTAGCTTCTGTATAACACTTCCTTGCTTTTTTGTGGGACACCTTTATTCCACACTAAGCTCCTAATGCTTCTCAGAAATGCTTCTGCCTGTCTGCCACGTTCCGTAATCTCTTTGTAATTTCTCCCATTTTCCTACACTATACTTCCCTAGTACTGGAGACTTTCCACCTTTTTCAGCTGTCCACCTCCAAGTGTTATCCCACTCATTGGTCTGTCCTTTTTCCTGGTCGTTAACAGGATCCCACATTTACTGATGTTGAACTTCCATCCGTACTCTCCCACTGTTTCTTCCCAAGCCTTCAGTTGCTCCTGAACTTCCTCCTCCTTGTTTCCCCAGACCATGAGATCATCTGCAAACACCATTGCTTTCATCTTATCTTCTCCTATCTTCCCTGCTATCCGTGTCATTACCTCGTCCATAACCACAATAAAGAGAAGGGGTGACAGCGCACTACCCTGTTTCAGGCCACTCATTTGTCTGAACCAGTCTGTTCTTTCCCCTCCAACTTTCACACAACTCACACTTCCACAATACATCTCCTTCACTCTGCCTACACATTAATATTAAAAAAAAGTCCTCTCGGCACGCCGGAAGGCGGAGGTAGATTTCACCGGACAAACTTGGGGATAGGCGAAAATAGGCAGAATATGCAGATTTTCGTAGAAGGATCAGACCTCATTTATTGCGAGAAGGTATTTTATAATTGGTGTTTAATTAACTTTGTTTTTCGTCATTTTATGCTTATTTTAAACATTTTATTGTCTTATGGGAACGGTAACCGTCTTGTCATTTGGGGTCCATTATTAGCCTACTTTCGATTTTTGCAAAAAATGAAAGTAGACTTATGAGATCAACACAGGGCGAAAAAAGTGTGTCTGTCTGTGTGTGTGTATGTGTGTGTGTGAGTCTGTGTGTGTGTGTATGTGTGTGTGTGTGAGTCTGTGTGTGTGTGTGTGTGTCTGTGTGTGTGTGAGTGTGTGTACTCTGAATGTCTGTCCCCCCCTATCAATTCGAACACGGTGAGACCGAATTGAACGAAATTTGGTACAGAGGTAGCACTAGTAAAGGACACCTCAGTGTCATACTTTATATCGCCGCCATCTTTACCAAAACAGAATGGCGGCCACTCAAATGTTCAAAACGTAAAATCAAATTACGGCTAAACTAATCATCCGATCTCTACCAAATTTGGTGACAACATACCTTTATATAGGACGCGTGTTTCACCCAAAATTCAAGGTCATCGGCCATGCCATTTCAGGATGGCGGCCGTGTGAATTATGCAACCATTTTAATAAATAGCTTAAGACCCACCAATTCCGATTATCGAGCCTAGGGGGGTTTAAGCTATCCTGAAGGTCGTGATCCGTTATTTATTATAATTTAATATTATAATATTATACAGTATGAGTGGCTTAAAAGAGCTGAGCCGTTTGTGTCACACGACAAGATGGCAGCTGTCCTCATGTGCCTGTCTTATATTTCAGTAGTTTTAGTATGTTGTATGTGATATACCGTACTGATACAATAATATAAACTTTGTATGAAATGATCTTTAATGAAGATGTACTGCAGTGAAGAAATCGTTTATTTAAAGTCATTATTTGCCAACAGTTTGTATCTAATATGTCAGTTAAGAACACCTGACGTCATGGATACGGTTAGCTCTGGGCTAGCATGTTAGTCTGACACGCAGTTGACTGGGGATCGAGTACTGCTACAGTTAGGTTATTTTCTTTCTTGAATTCTTTTACAAATGATGTGCACGAGCTTTTCCCACAGATACTGAATAAAATGTCATTTAGCTCAAAGGAGAGGATAAAGTATACACTCGTATATTAATAAAATCACAGTCCCAGCATCGCACATAAACAGAAGACATTAGAAAAAGGAGAATAGAAGAACTAGATACACGTTGTCATTAACCACAGCCTTCTTAATGCCTCTGTACGGTGCTGTCCTCTTGTGGGTTATGTGGGTAATATTTTTCCAAACATAACGCTGTGTAAATGCCTGAGCTGGCCTCCTGAAGTATGGCAATTTTGTAATACTGGTAGTTCAACTATTAGCCACGATCGCGCTCCGAATACCTTTAAACACTGCCAGCTGGATCGCCTCCCTCTTGGCTACTTTAAACTGCCTACTCATTCAACACCCATAGAACACTGCCATCGTAGTACATTACGATGGCAGTGCATAGGCGTACAAGATAAAGATTAATTCACTGATAGGTCGCAGCACCACCTACTGTGATTGGGGCGGAAGATGATTGGGGCGGAAGATTCTTAATTTTGCAGGCTGGCTTAATATAGAGATTAACGGACGTGAATGCATTACAATAAGATAGTAGTTTTGTTATTCAATCATCATAAAGTATATAATATTGATCTTGACACTTACTGGCTTATTATCAATATAAAAGAAAACAAACAATACATTGTGGTTGGGGTGATTGTTTAGGGATGAGGACAAAGAGTCATAAAGATACCCATACATTTAGGAGAAAGTAGGCTATATGTTCTTTGCTGAACATCTTGTTATACTTGTGGTCACACTATCCTTATGCAAGGTTTCGACACTGATGTGTAACTATGTAACGGTCTGTTACTTCTTTACGCAAAATTATACCTGCCGCAGAGATTTTGGTTGGTTCCTCAGTTTAGGGGCTGCGACAACGCGGTCATGTAACCCCGTGTACTTTGGGATGGCTGTATTAGTCTGTAATTCAGGTAAGGACTGCAGACGGTCAATTTCAAGCAGTAGTTCCTAATGTTGCTACCAGGTACTACCGTCAACGACACCTAGCTGTGAACTTGGCTAGTAGATGCCACCACAACCAGCAACTCGCAACTAACGTTGGAACTGCCCCTCGAAAGGAAAGCGTACTGAGGGATTTTTAGCGCTCTTAGAAAATCCGACGACTTCGGCCGGCTTTGAACTCGCGACCTTGGGCATAGACATTCAGCATGCTACCAGTTACGTCACCGAAGCCGCTTCATCCTTAGATAGAAATCTGAATCTGATCTCGTGCAAGTGCGTTATCTTGGCAACGTCTGATGGCTCATCCCTCATCAATTTAGTAGTGTTGCCATGGCAACCACTGATAGGTCTTGGCATTTTCTTATAATTCCGAAATTATTTTTCTCATCCCTTGGCATAATGGTGGGTTATATCAAAAATTCTTTCAGACAAAAGTTTTAGGTAATTATTAGGGGAATATTGTCCATTTTGTACGGTTTTGATATTGTGCCTATTAAGAGAGATATGATTGATGTTTCCCGAAAAACCCACTTTTTCCCACCCCTTTGGTCAATGGTTGGTGCTATAAAAAAAACTCTTCGAACATAAATTTTTGGGCTTTATCCGACACATAGTATGAACGTTGAACGGATTCGATATTTCACATATTAAGAGAGTTATAGCAATATTTCACTTTTTCGAAAAAAAAAGCCCCGTATTTTCACCCCCTTCGACCGATTTAGCCCAGTAACGAACTCGACCGAGATATTATAGGTATACATATTCGGTAAAAAAATTCAAAGTGATTGGTGCACAATTACGGCAGTTATCGTGTCCACAAGAAACTGATATGCATATATATATATACATACATAAATTATATATAACTTTTGAACTGACGGTGGTTTTGGGGTCTGGGGGATGTGAAACGCGAAGATATGTCGAAATTTTCTGGAATTCGAAACATGGTACCCATTGCAATAGTTAGCTTTCTAATGAAATCTACCTCTGGTTGGTTCCTCAGTTTAGGGGCTGCGACAACGCGGTCATGTAACCCCGTGTACTTTGGGATGGCTGTATTAGTCTGTAATTCAGGTAAGGACTGCAGACGGTCAATTTCAAGCAGTAGTTCCTAATGTTGCTACCAGGTACTACCGTCAACGACACCTAGCTGTGAACTTGGCTAGTAGATGCCACCACAACCAGCAACTCGCAACTAACGTTGGAACTTCCCCTCGAAAGGAAAGCGTACTGAGGGATTTTTAGCGCTCTTAGAAAATCCGACGACTTCGGCCGGCTTTGAACTCGCGACCTTGGGCATAGACATTCAGCATGCTACCAGTTACGTCACCGAAGCCGCTTCATCCTTAGATAGAAATCTGAATCTGATCTCGTGCAAGTGCGTTATCTTGGCAACGTCTGATGGCTCATCCCTCATCAATTTAGTAGTGTTGCCATGGCAACCACTGATAGGTCTTGGCATTTTCTTATAATTCCGAAATTATTTTTCTCATCCCTTGGCATAATGGTGGGTTATATCAAAAATTCTTTCAGACAAAAGTTTTAGGTAATTATTAGGGGAATATTGTCCATTTTGTACGGTTTTGATATTGTGCCTATTAAGAGAGATATGATTGATGTTTCCCGAAAAACCCACTTTTTCCCACCCCTTTGGTCAATGGTTGGTGCTATAAAAAAAACTCTTCGAACATAAATTTTTGGGCTTTATCCGACACATAGTATGAACGTTGAACGGATTCGATATTTCACATATTAAGAGAGTTATAGCAATATTTCACTTTTTCGAAAAAAAAAGCCCCCCCATTTTCACCCCCTTCGACCGATTTAGCCCAGTAACGAACTCGACCGAGATATTATAGGTATACATATTCGGTAAAAAATTCAAAGTGATTGGTGCACAATTACGGCAGTTATCGTGTCCACAAGAAACTGATATGCATATATATATACATACATAAATTATATATAACTTTTGAACTGACGGTGGTTTTGGGGTCTGGGGGATGTGAAACGCGAAGATATGTCGAAATTTTCTGGAATTCGAAACATGGTACCCATTGCAATAGTTAGCTTTCTAATGAAATCTACCTCTGGTTGGTTCCTCAGTTTAGGGGCTGCGACAACGCGGTCATCTAACCCCGTGTACTTTGGGTGAGTGTAGAATCTGTCTGATACACGGTGTGAATTGTAATGGCTGTATTAGTCTTAATTCAGGTAAGGACTGCAGACGGTCAATTTCAAGCAGTAGTTCCTAATGTTGCTACCAGATACCACCGTCAACGACACCTAGCTGGGAACTTGGCTACTAGATGCCACCGCAATCAGCAACTCGCATCGAACGTTGGAACTTCCCCTCCAAAGGAAAGCATACTGAGGGATTTTTAGCGCTCTTAGAAAATCTGACGACTTTGGCCGGCTTTGAACCCGCGACCTTGGGCATAGAAGTTCAGCATGCTACCAGTTACGTCACCGAAGATGCTTCACACTTAGTCAGATGGAAATCTGAATCTGATCTCGCGCAAGTGCGTTGTCATGGCAACGTCTGATGGCTCATCCCTCATCAATTTAGTAGTGTTGCCATGGCAACCACTGATAGCTCTTGGCTTTTCTTATAATTCCGAAATAATTTTTCTCATCCCTTGGCGTAATGGTGGCTCATATCAAACATTCTTTCAGACAAAAGTTTTAGGTAATTATTAGGGGAATATTGTTCATTTTATACGGTTTTGATATTGTGCCTATTAAGAGAGATATGATTAATGTTTCCCGAAAAACCCACTTTTTCCCACCCCTTTGGTCAATGGTTGGTGCTATCAAAAAACGTTTCAATCATAAATTTTTGAGCTTTATCCGGCACATAGTATGAACTTTGAACGGATTCGATATTTCACATATTAAGAGAGTTATAGCAATATTTCATTTTTTCGTAAAAAAAAGTCCCCCATTTTCATCCCCTTCGACCGATTTAGCCCAATAACGAACTCGACCGAGATTTTATGGGTATACATATGCGGTAAAAAATTCAAAGTGATTGGTGCAAAATTACGGCAGTTATCGTGTCCACAAGAAACTGATATAGATATATATATATATATATATATATATATATATATATATATATATATTGCTTCCTGGAACATTGGGACATTGACAGGTCGCAGTCGCGAATTGGCAGTAATCCTAAAATCTCGTTGCGTAGATCTGGCTTGTCTACAAGAGACACGGTGGAAAGGGCAGTAATCTAGTGATATTGGAGAAGGGTATAAGTTGATCTATCATGGTACGACTAATAGCCAGGGAGTCGCTATTGTAGTGAATGAAAAACTTCGCAACCAAGTATCAGCTGTACATCGCTACTCCGATCGTCTCATGTCAGCAGTTATCGACACCCCAACTCGCCGTATACATATATTTTCAGCGTATGCCCCACAGACAGGCTGTGATGAGACAGCTAAAGACACATTCTGGAACGAACTTCAAGATGCCGTTACAACGTGCAATGAAGAAGACCTATTTCTACTTTGTGGAGATCTTAATGGACATGTTGGCAGTACCAGCGAGGGGTATGAATGCCATGGAAATTTTGGCTATGATCTCAGAAATGAAGACGGGAACAGGATCCTTGAATTTGCTGAAGCAAATGATCTAATTATCACTAACACCTTCTTTAAGAAACGCAAATCACACTTGATCACCTACACTAGCGAAGGGCACAATACTCAGATTTACTATGTACTACTTCGTAGGAGAGATTTCCCAATTGTCATAGACACTAAGGTCATACCATCTGAATGTTTAGCCCCTCAACATAAACTGCTAGTTACCGATCTTAGAATGAAAGGTTACATAAGAAACCCCTATGTGAAATGTCATGCCAAAATTAAATGGTGGAAGCTACAAGACCATAAAGTGGCATTCAGTGAGAATATTGTGTTCCCTCCAGTTGATTCTGTAAATACGGATTATACTTGGGCATCATTCAACAACTGCGTAACTAGTATAGCTCAAACTGAGCTTGGTGTAACACAGCCCGGCACACGTAGAATTGATAAACAGACGTGGTTGTGGACAGACAAGGTACAGGAAATGGTGCATGAAAAAAAAACGCTTTTAAACAGTTGCGAACATCACCGACTGAGGAGAATCTTCTGAAATACAAAGCCACCAAGAAGGAGGCAAAAAGAGCAGTTGCTGAGGCTAAAGTAGATCACTACAATCATTTATATGATCAATTGACAACTAAAGACGGAGACAAAATACTCTACCGACTAGCCCGAGCACGGTGTAGAGCAGGTCAGGATATAGAACACTATATGTGTGTGAAGGATAAGAATGGTCGACGACTTCACGATAGCAAGATGATTCTGCACCGTTGGCGAGAGTATTTTAGTGAAGTATTCAACACTGAATTCCCTCACCCACAAATACCAGACATCTATGTTACAGCTGGACCAGTACCTTGTATCACTGAAGATGAAGTCAAAGTTGCCATTCGTAGCATGAAAAATGGAAAGGCCCCAGGGCTAGATGACCTTCCTGCAGACATCTGGAAAATTGAGGAACTTACTGACAACGCGACCACCTGGCTGACAGAGTTCTTCAATTCAATTATTCTCTGTGGTCAAATACCTACCGATTGGTCAACTAGTATCACAGTACCTATCTTTAAGGGTAAGGGTAACCCAGCTGAATGTACCAATTACCGTCCAATTAGACTTTTCTCCCACACTATGAAGATATTCGAACGTATCCTAGACAATAGGCTGAGGAACATCGTACAGCTCTCAGCAAATCAATGTGGGTTTGTCAAGGGATGTGGCACGATAGACGCAATCTTTGCTGTGCGCCAGCTGATGGGGAAATTCCGAGAGAAGAGGAGGCCACTACATCTTGCTTTCCTTGACCTCGAGAAGGCATTTGATCGAGTACCACACCAGATGATTTGGTACGCTCTCCGAGATCATCAAGTTCCAGAAATGTATATAAACTGGATAAAAATGCTGTACAACAACACCAAAAGCCACGTGCGATGCCCTGCAGGACTCACTGACAGCTTCCCTGTGACAGTTGGGGTTCATCAAGGCTCAGCTCTGTCTCCCCTGCTCTTTGTTATCGTCATGAATTCCATAACGCGAGACCTGCAGAAGTGTGTCCCATGGACATTGCTATACGCTGATGATGTGATGCTTGCGGCAGACTCCAGGAAGGATCTTGAAACCCAAGTGCAGACATGGCATGATCGTCTGCAAGGATTTGGTCTTCGTTTGAACATCCACAAGACTGAATACCTCGAAACGATTCCATCCCCTGAAACTATAGGTATTAATGGAGCTCCTCTTACCAAGGTAAATACATTCCGATACCTAGGCTCACGATTGAATGGTGACAGCTCTGTGAATGAAGATGTGCAAGCACGAATCAATGCGACTTGGATGCGATTCAGAGATGTCACCGGTGTTCTTTGTGATAAGAAGATGCCTAACCGCCTAAAATCAAAGATATACCGCACAATGGTGAGACCAGTTGCATTATATGGTACCGAGTGTTGGCCAGCACCTAGAAGTGCTGAGCACGCGCTTCATGTCATGGAAATGCGGATGCTGCAAAGATCATTAGACATTTCTCTGCTCGACCATATCCCCAACACAACGATTCGACATACAGCTGGCGTGGCTCCAATCAATGAGAAAATGCAGGAATGGAGACTCCGGTGGTATGGGCACGTTGTCCGTGCACCACAAAGTTCAGTCATCGGCTCGGCCTACCATCTAACCATCTTGGTTACTAGATGCCACCGGTACCATCAACTCGCAACGAACGTTGGAACTTCCCCTCCGAAGGAATGCAAACTCAGTTTTTTTTAGCGCTCTTAGTAAATCCGACGACTTCAGCCGGGTTTGAACCCGCGACCTTGGGCATAGAAGTTCAGCATGCTACCAGTTCCGATACCGAAGTCGCTTCCCACAGACAGATGGAAAACTGAATGTTATCTCGTGCAGTGGCGTTGTCATAGCAACTGCGGATGGCTCATCCCTTATCAATTAAAAGTAAAGTTGTCATGGCAACCTCTCTTGGCACTTGACATTTTCTTATAATTTAAATCATTTTGCTCACCCCGTGGCGTAATGGTCGGTCATATCAAAAATTCTTTCAGACAAAAGTTTTAGGTAATTATTGGAGGAATATTGTCCATTTTGTACGGTTTTGATATTGTGCCTATTAACAGAGATACGATTAATGTTTCCCGAAAAACCCACTTTTTCCCACCCCTTTAGTCAATGGTTGGTGCTATCAAAAAACTTTTCAAACATAAATTTTAGGGCTTTGTCCGACACATAGTATGAACTTTGAATGGATTCAATATTTTAGATATTAAGAGAGTTATAGCGATATTTCACTTTTTCGAAAAAAAAGCCCCCCATTTTCACCCCTTTGACCGATTTTTCCCATTAACGAACTCGACCGAGATTTTAAGGGGATACATATTATGTAAAAAATTGAAAGTGATTGGTGCAAAATTACGGCAGTTATCGTGTCCACAAGAAACTGATATACATATATATATACATATATATATATACATACATACATAAATTATATATAAACTTTTGAACTGACGGTGGTTTTGGGGTCTGGGGGATGTGAAACGCGAAGATATGTCGAAATTTTCCGGAAGTCGAAACATGGGACCCATTGCAATAGTTAGCTTTCTAATGAAATCTACCTAAAAACAGATAACACACACTAATATAGTCATTACAATTAACACCGGTTATCAGACAGATTCTACACACACCCAAAGTACACGGAGCTACGTGACCGCGTTGTCACAGCCCCTAAACTTAAGAACGAACCAAGGTTTCAAATTAAAGATCATTAAATTAGAAATGCCCTATACTAAAGCTCTTTCAAAAAAACTGAATATGATGAATAGAAAAACAATAGTTTTGAAATTTCACATTTTTGAAAGAATATGTTATATTTCTTGTTATAATAGTGATAAACTTATACATTGGGTAGGGGACATCAAAAACACTAATGTTAATAGTTATGTAAAATAAATATTGAAATACACACATCAAAAAAAGTTTTGCATCACCTCGGTTCCAAGAGTTCCGGAACCTTTAAATACAAAGGGAATAGAGATCAACACAAACAACATTTCAGCTCGTTTTATTGCTCATGAGACCCACACATTGCATGTTGTACCATCATACAGCTAGACTTTCAGCATTTGTGGTCCAGATTGCAGTACACACCACTACCTCTAATACCCAGTAGCACGTCCTCTTGCATTGATGCATGCCTGTATTCGTCGTGGCATACTATCCACAAGTTCATCAAGACACTGTTGGTCCAAATTGTCCCACTCCTCAACGACAATTCGGCGTAAATCTCTCAGAGTGGTTGGTTGGTCAAGACGTCCATAAACAGCCCTTTTCAACATATCCCAGGCATGTTCGATAGGGTTCATGTCTGGCGAACATGCTGGCCACTGTAGTCGAGCGATGTCGTTATCTTGAAGGAACGCATTCACAAGATGTGCACGATGAGGTCGAGAATTGTCGTCCATGAAGACAAATGCCTCTCCAATATTCTGCCGATATGGTTGCACTATGGGTCGGAGGATGTCTTTCAGGTATCGTAAAGCCGTTTCGGAGCCTTCCATGACCACCAGTGGCGTACGTCGGCCCCACATAATGCCACCCCAAAACATCAGGGAACCACCACCTTGCTGCACTCGCTGGACAGTGTGTCTAAGACGTTCAGCCTGACCAGGGTGCCTCCAAACACGTCTCCGACGATTGTCTGGTTGAAGGCATATGCGACACTCATCGGTGAAGAGAACGTGATGCCAATTCCGTGGGGTCCATTCAGCATGTTGTTGGGCCCATCTGTACCGCGCTGCATGGTGTCGGGGTTGCAAAGCTGGACCTCGCCATGGACGTCGGGAGTGAAGTTGCGCATCATGCAGCCTATTGCGCACAGTTTGAGTTGAAACACGACGTCCTGTGGCTGAACGAAACGCATTATTCAACATGGTGGCATTGCTGTCAGGGTTCCTCCGAGCGGCAATCCGTAAGTAGCGGTCATCCACTACAGTAGTAGCCCTTGGGCGGCCTGAGCGAGGCCTGTCATCGACAGTTCCTGTATCTCTGTACCTCCTCCATGTCCGAACAACATCGCTTTGGTTCACTCTGAGACGCCTGGAAACTTCCCTTGTTGAGAGCCCTTCTTGACACTAAGTAACAATGCGGACGCGATCGAACTGCGGTATTGACCTTCTAGGCATGGTAGAACTACAGACAACATGAGCAGCGTACCTTCGTCCTGGTGGAATGACTGGAACTGATCGGCTGTCGTACCCCCCTCCGTCTAATAGGCCCTGCTCATGCATGGTTGTTTACATCTTTGAGCAGTTTTAGTGACATCTATGAACAGTCAAAGGGACTGTATCTTGGATACAATATACACAGTCAACGTCTATATGCCGGAGATCTGGGAACCGAGGTGATGCAAAACTTTTTTTGATGTGTGTAAAATAATTGTGGTAGTTGTTAGGTGTTCCCAAAATATACCAATGTTTTTATTTTAAAAATGTTTGGGTTTGATTTCCGGCTCTGCCAAGTATTTAAAAGTCTTAAAATGCCGGATGCTCTGGCAGGAAAAGGAGTTGAAAGGAACTGACTACCCTAGCTATATGTTAGCTATTGCACTTGTTACCCTACAGCACATAAACGCTGGCTCAGGAGGCCTGGATTGAGATCCCTATGGCAGTCTTCGATCTTTTAGCTTAATACCTAGTAAATAATCCGCTGAGTGCAGTGCGGGTGGATGAATGTCTTGGAGCTTTTGATTTCATCACTAGCTTGGCTTGTAGTAGTAAGGAACAAGGCTCTGTAGAAGCGCTAGTAGTCATTGCATGCTAATAATAGTTCACCCCAGAACCAATAGATGGCAGCAAACTTATCGATTTGCATGAAAGCTTTATTTTATGCAACGAATTCAATATATATTACGAGTTTTTAAGTGACATGATCGTTTCTGAATATCAGAATGCAAAGATAGGGTCTGTGATCTATTATTAAATGAAAAACAAGCATACAAATTGAATCTCTTTGAATCGACTCTCTAAGGATATACGACTATCGATCTTGACAATTGTATTTAAAAATGCCAGTTGGTTCTATTTACATTATGTGTTGAAATTTATTATTCAACTTTTAGTACAAATATAGCGGCAACTGGCCGTGGGATTTGTTTAAAAGTACCTTAAATGGTGATTGTCGTTATTGGTGGCTGTAGGAGAAAGTGTTCACTTATATCCTCTTTGGTGCAGTGGTTGCCCCTTTCCCCTGGGCCCAACGACGCCCACTCTGCAGAATTATTGCTTGCGCAGTTCGGCGGCGAAGGCAGGGGGATGACTGATCATAGGGAGCGCGTGGGTCGTGGTAAGGCTCTGTACCAGATGTTCTGCCAACCAATGAAGAATTAATTTTAGTACTAAGGTTCCGTAGTTGGCAATGCGTAGTTGGTCTGTTTTGATTCATTTTCCTCGTGTTGTTGGTTATTTTGTTCGCCGGTATTTTGATTATTTATTTGAATTGAATTAACAACCTCCGTGGCTTAGGCGACAGCACGCCGGCCTCTCACCGCTGGGTCCGTGGTTCAAATCCCGGTCACTCCATGTGAGATCTGTGCTGGACAAAGCGGAGGCAGACAGGTTTTTCTCCGGGTACTCCGGTTTTCCCTGTCAAATTTCATTCCAGCATCACTCTCCATTATCATTTCATTTAATCTGTCATTCATTTAATCATTGCCCCAGAGGAGTGCGTCAGGCCTCGGCAGCCGGCACAGTCCATATCCTCGCCGCTAGATGGGGGCTTCATTCATTCCATTCCTGACCCGGTCGGAGACTGGAAGCAGGCTGTGGATTTTTTCATTTGAATTGAATTGAGAATCAATCATGCCACAGCAAGGGAGGAAGAAATGCCAAGTACGGGGATGTAAGAATTATAATGAAATGGAAAGCTGTACGAGTATCGTGTTGCAATCGAGAAGAACAAGTGTCTTAATACAATATGCAAGCCATATGTACTCCAATAAGTCTTCCATTTGTCTTAAGAATGACACTGAAATTATATTTCAAAATTGTGTGTGGGTTTTATATTTGTGTACGTAGATTTGATGGAAAGGACCATTAGGAAGAACATTATACTCAGAAACGAGTTACAGCCAACGCTGAAATTTGTGCGACAAGATAACATGCAATATGAACTAACATACCAGCATGTTTGAAAAAGTGATACTATAAAACAGGAATGCGTTAATGTACTGTACACTGTTATTGTAATATTTCCTTTATTTTTTGTGTTGACCATGTGTAAAATGAGTGGGCAATATGGACTAATCTCAAATAAATGTTTTTTGTTCATTCTGATTTAAAACAAGAAGTTCCGTGAAGAACTATACAGCCTACTTTTCATGCCAATGATTATTCTACAGAATATGAACCTATCTAGAATAATGACGAAATTAAGTTGGTAATATCGAAATATCTAATTAGTTCAAAATATACCTGGTATAATGTAGCCTAATAGAGCACTACAGTTGGCAGCCCTGGTGACTGAATATATTCTTAGTTCCATATTCATTTTCTTAGTCTTAAGGTACAGAATACAAAATTTGGTTGAAGTCCAATGGACTTTGCATGCAGTTAGACATTGGATCTATCAGCACGCGTAAATGCATGCCGCCAACAATGTCATGCGTGTGCTGGTCAGAAATAATCTTAAATATTATGAAATTGGACATATCAGCAGGCATAGAATCATGTTGGCAGCACTGCCTTGTATTAATTACTCCAAATTAATCTAGAATGTCAGGTGCTATACGTGTGCAAAGTATAGAGCTGTTGGCTTGCATACTTTCTGATATATTGATATTAGGGTTACAAAAATATAGACAGCATTTATTAACAGTTGGCAGCCCTGATTGCTCTTAACAATACTAATAGTAATATCTGTTATGGTACACATAGCACATACGAAATTTGGTTGAAATCCAACTGATAGTATACAGTAGAAGTTGTGTGTATTTAAAAATTGGTACTATCAGCAGGTTTATAATCATATTGGTAGAACTGACGAATATAAGTTACTCCAAATTAATCTAAAATGTCAGAATATACGTGTGCGTAGTTTAAAGCTGTTGGCTTGCATACTTTCTGATATATAGGTATTTGGATGAAAAAAATAGAGAGAGCAATTATTAACAGTTGGCAGCCCTGGTGGCCTTAAGAATATGCTCAGTCATATCTGTTTATGTACAGATATTACATACAAAGTTTGGTTGAAATCCAATAGATAGTGTAGAAGTTATATGCATTTAAACATTGGACCTATCAGAAGGCTTAAAATTAGTTTGGCAACACTGTCATGGTTGGCCTCCTGGAAATTAAACTGAAATAGTCTTATCTATATGTGTGCCAATTTTGGAATAGCTCCCATGCATACCTTGCAAGATATCCAACATGGAGCTCAAATTTCTAGTGCGCTTTTTCAGCAGTTGGTAGCACTGACATCATTTTCAAATATGGACGTGAGCTATTCCGGTGCACATCTTTACTCGTACTAAATTTGGTTTTGATTGCTGCAGCTGTTTAGGAGTGGATAGGGGGGGGGGGGGGGACACACACAGCCAGACAGACAGACAGACACACATTTTCCAGGATCGATCTCATAAGTCTACTTTTTCCTCAATTTTGCAAAATGTAAAAAGTAGGCTAAAAATATAGAATAAATATGTGCATTTCATCTGTTGTTTGTTTTCTTATCCATTCTCCTTTGCATTGCAACGGAATTTTGACGGGGGAGGGGTGGGAGGGCAGCTGGTAAGATAGACGAAAAGTGAGGTTATTGCAATATAGTATGTGCATTTGGACAGGTTTTTCTTATATATTCATCTAACATCCCAACAATTCTGTAGAGTAGGAGAGCAATGTTTAATTAGCCTAAAGGTGAATTAAGCTCTAGAACGGCATAATACTGTCCTTCATGACAAATCTATTGCCAACAATGATATATATCAAAACGTATTATTTTCCTATCTGGACGTATATTTCTGCGCCTAGCGAAAGGCGCAGTTATGTTTGTGTTATTTTCATCAATAATCAGTAACTCATCGCAGATCATACTGTTCAATTACGTGTAATTCATATGGCTTTTTACTTTTTGTGTTGCCAGACTTGCTGGAACATTACATAGCCTCAGGCGATGCTCTCTCTCGGAAATTCTATAACCAAAAGTGACGGATCTCTTATATTACATGATCCTTGGTCGAAGGCTTGATGTTACGGTAGGCTCATCAAATGTGACATTCTGTTGAAGTGAATGGAAACAGATATATAATGTACCAATATTAATAACAAGAAGTTCCGTGAAGAACTATACAGCCTACTTTTCATGCCAATGATTATTCTACAGAATATGAACCTATCTAGAATAATGAAGAAATTAAGTTGGTAATATCGAAATATCTAATTAGTTCAAAATATACCTGGTATAATGTAGCCTAATAGAGCACTACAGATGGCAGCCCTGGTGACTGAATATATTCTTAGATCCATCTCTTAAGGTACAGAATACAAAATTTGGTTGAAGTCCAATGGACGTTACATGCAGTTAGACATTGGATCTATCAGCACGCGTAAACGCATGTTGCCAACAATGTAATGCGTGTGCTGGTCAGAAATAATCTGAAATATTATGATATCTTGTTGTGCCAATTTTGGATGAAATACATTTGTTAGTATAGAAGTTACATGTATTTTAAAATTGGATATATCAGCAGGCATAGAATCATGTTGGCAGCACTGCCTTGTATTAATTACTCCAAATTAATCTAGAATGCCAGGTGCTATACGTGTGCAAAGTATAGAGCTGTTGGCTTGCATACTTTCTGACATATTGATATTAGGGTAAAAAAAATATAGACAGCATTTATTAACAGCTTGGGCCGATAACCTCGATGTTAGGCCCCTTAAAACAACAATTATCATCATCATCATCATCATTTATTAACAGTAGGCAGCCCTGATTGCTCTCGACAATACTAATAGTAATATCTGTTATGGTACACATAGCACATACGAAATTTGGTTGAAATCCAACAGATAGTTTAGAAGTTACATGTATTTAAAAATTGGTACTATCAGCAGGTTTATAATCATGTTGGTAGAACTGACGTATATAAGTTACTCCAAATTAATCTAAAATGTCAGAATATACGTGTGCATAGTTTAAAGCTGTTGGCTTGCATACTTTCTGATATATAGGTATTTGGATAAAAAAAAATAGAGAGAGCAATTATTAACAGTTGGCAGCCCTGGTGGCCTTAATAATACGCTCAGTCATATCTGATTATGTACAGATATTACATACAAAATTTGGTTGAAATCCAATTGATAGTGTAGAAGTTATATGCATTTAAACATTGGACTTATCAGAAGGCTTAACATTATTTTGGCAACACTGTCATGGTTGGCCTCCTGGAAATTAAACTGAAATAGTATTATCTACATGTGTGCCAATTTTGGAATAGCTCCCATGCATACCTTGCAAGATATCCAACATGGAGCTCAAATTTCTAGTGCGTTTTTTCAGCAGTTGGTAGCACTGACATCATTTTCAAATATGGACGTGAGATATGCCGGTGCACATCTTTACTCATACTACATTTGGTTTTGATTGCTGCAGCCGTTTAGGAGTTGATAGGGGGGACACACACACAGCCAGACAGACAGTCAGACAGACAGAAGGACAGACAGACAGACAGACAGACACACATTTTCCCGGATCGACCTCATGTCTACTTTTTCCTCATTTTTGCAAAATGTGAAAAGTAGGCTAAAAATCTTGTAAATTATGAATTAGCATTGCAGCTAGCCTAGTATACTCCACTGCTCAACTGAACCTAATGCTGATGTTGTTGTTGATTCCTTCGAGGCATTGTGACTTCGTGGTCATGTAGACCCGTGTAATGTGTGTGTAGAAGTTGTCTTATAACCTCTGTGTCACTGTTAGATGACCTCGTAGTTCTGCCCCTTAAAACTACAATAACTAACTAACTGTCAAGTCTGTACTAGTGTGTGTAGCCTACTTAAAATCGAATACCGTCAGCAGTGGTGGGGCCAAGCCCTCTGCTGACTCGGTAGACGCGTGGGTTCGAACCCCACAGTCGGCCGTCCTTGAAATGGTTTTCCGTGGTTTCCTATTTTCAACAACAGGTGAATGCTGGGACGGTACCTCCTGACAAGCCACGACCGCTTCCTTCCACATCCTTGCCCAGTTTCATTCATCTTCATCCATTCCATCTCTCATCCCGACGCGCAGGTCGCCTATGGGCGTCGACTACAAGACCTGCACTCAGCCTCTCAGGAGGTCACACAACAAAACAAGTAGTTCCGTGAAGAACTATACAGCCTATTTTCATATATCCTACTTATGTTAATTGCCACTATCAACATACACAATTTCTGTTTGATTGCTGTAATAGATTCGTAGATATTAAGAACCGACTAAATATTTCGGATGGTGCCATGTTGGATTTTATATATGTAGGTCCTAGAGTTATGTACTGTTACATGCAGATTATTGTGAACGTGAAGTATTCAAACTTCAATCGCATAATTAGGACACAAGAAAAAACAAGGAGATTTTAAAATGTTTCACAGCTGCCATCTTGAGGTTATGGAAACAATTGAAATACATTAGATGCCAGTGGATTAACATTTGTATAAGGATTTACTGTACCAAGTTTCACTGCACCCGGATGGTTAAATTGCGAGAAACGTCCATGTGAATATTTATAATTCGCGTCACCTCCGTGTTGGATTTGTGATCACCAGGTTATTTAAAGTCCTATAGGTGAACTTAAGTTCATAGCCCCTATGAACATTAAAAAATGCAGTTTGATTGCTAAAATAGATTCGTAGATATTCATTATCGTCTAAATATTTCGGATGGTCGCCATGTTGGATTGTTAAATGTATAGGTCATAGAGTCATGTACCATTATTGCGTAGGTTCATTATTCAAACTTTCACTTCGATCGCATGACTACATCACAAGAAATAAAAACTTAATTTTAAAATTCGCACTGCCGCCATCTTGAGGTTATGTAAACAATTGAACTAAATTATATACCAGTGGATTACAATGTGTATAAATATTTCCTGTACCAGGTTTCAGTGAGCTTGGAACATTAAATCGCGAGAAAGGTCTATATAAAATTTTCAAATTCGCTTGGCCGCCATGTTCGTTTTGTAGTTAACCGGTTTTTGAAAGTCTTATAGATGGACTTCCAGTAGTGCCCTTTATCTCCGTACAAAATTTTAGGGAGATACCGCTAATAGTTTCAGAGATATAGAATGCCGGCGAAATATTTCGCACATCCGCCATCTTGTGATTATGTAAACAATTGAACGAAGTTAGATGTCGGTGCATTACAATGTATATAAACATATACTGTAACAAGTTTTATTGCGTTTGGTTGGTCAAATCGCGAGAAACGTCTATTTAAAAGTCGCAATTTCGCTTGGCCACCATGTTGGTTTTGTAGTTACCAGGTTTTCAAAGTCACATAAGTGAACTTATAGTAGTTCCCTCTATCACCATAGAAAATGTCAGGGTAATATCGGTAATAGTTTCGGAGATATTGAATGCTGGTGAAATATTTCGCACAGCCGCCATGTTGGATTGGTGAGTCGTAACAAAATTTGAAGGGCACGGTCGAGGTCGCCGGGAATAGTGCTATGAACTTTCCTAGTTTCATTGAAATCGCTCCTGCCGTTTAGATTTTATTAGGGGGGGACACACACACGAATCACACACACACACACACACGCACACACACACGGACAAAAGGTGATCTCATAAGCCTATTTTTTCAAAATTGAAAATAGGCTAAAAATGAAATCGAGTTGGGTAGGTAGCAGCCGTGGCTTTAAGTTAGGGACCATTCGGGCATTTGCCTGGAGTAGAAGTGGGAAACAAAGAATAAACACTTCCAGGATGGCTGAGGTTGGAATCGAACCCACCTCTTCTCAGTTCTGCCTCACGAGGTTGAGTGTACCCCGTTCCAGCCCTCAGACCAGAATTAAATTTCTTGGCAGAGCCTGCAATTCCGCGGTGACAGCCAAGAATGCTAGTCACCAGGCAACGGGGCGGCTTTGAACGTAATGCTATTACAGTGACCCACGTAGGCTAACTAGGAACTTCCACTCATTACGCACACGTAGAACATCCCAGAAGGAGAATGTCAGATAGGTACGACGCCCAACTTGTAGGACGTGGACCGAAATGTCTCGTTATGCCTCGGTGACGCTCAAGCAACGTCTTCGACTTAGGGTGCCCATCAATCACACGTCGAGACAGCGGAACGGAGAACCAATATGCCACGGCAGGCTTCACTTGGGGTAACCTTTCTTCAAATGTTACTTGACTTGCCTTCAAACACTTCACCAAGCTTTCTAAGGTTACCCTATCTCACATATCCTAAATGTTAATATAGGTTGAATTCCATGCCTGTTTGCATGCTAGGTGGTTCGTACGACGTGCTAGACATACCACCCCACTCCCACCCCCTTTCCAGACAAGGAAGACCAATTAGCACCACACTTGCCAACATAACGGGAGTCCTATGCTTTCCAAGATATTTTTTAAATTTTTATTTACCATTTTCACAGAAGGTACTGCATTAACACGAACGAATTGCATTCTCTCAGAAAGTACTGTATTAGCAGGAACTAATTGCATTATCTCAGGGATGATCCTTGATCCTCGAGCGGCACTTAAACAGAAGCTTTTTTTTAATAAGAAAATGTTTGATATTTCGTGGATTCTTTTCTAAATGGCGTAATTGTAACAGAATTTCCATGAACATTTCCATCAGGCAAAATTAAACTGAAGTAAATTTTAAAAAACTGCTGTGTTAAAATATAATACATATAAGAAAGAATTACTTCTAACACTTTCAGATTTGCATGTTGAAATTTTTCAGAAAAAAAAAGGATTTTTAGCCTATTTTCAATTTTGAAAAAATAGGCTTATGAGATCACCTTTTGTCCGTGTGTGTGTGCGTGTGTGTGTGTGTGTGTGTGTGTGCGTGTGTGTGTGATTCATGTGTGTGTCCCCCCCCTAATAAAATCGAAACGGCTGGAGCGATTTCAATGAAACTCGGGAAGTTCATAACACTATTCCCGGCGACCTCGACCGTGCCCTTCAAATTTTGTTACGTCTCTCCAATCCAACATGGCGGCTGTGCGAAATATTTCACTAGCATTCAATATCTCCGAAACTATTACCGATATCGCCCTGAAATTGTGTACGGTGATAAAGGGCACTACTAGAAGTTCACATATGGGACTTTCAAAAACCTGGTGACTACAAAACCAGCATGGCGGCCAAGCGAAGTTGAGACATTTAAATAGACTTTTCTCGCGATTTAACTATCTAAATGTAATGAAACTTGGTACAGCAAATGTTTATACACATTGTAATGCACTGGAGTCTAATTTATTTCAATTGTTTACATAACCTCAAAATGGCGGCTGTGCGAAATATTTCACTGACATTCTATATCTCCGAAACTATTACAGATATCACCCTGCAATTTTGTACGGTGATAAAGGGTACTGATACAGGTATTCCTATGTATATTTTATAAACCTGTAAAGTACGAAACGAACATGGTGACCAAGCGAATTTGAAATATTTTAATAGACTTTTCTCGTGATTTAACTCTCTGAGCGCAGTGAAATGTGGTACAGTAATTGATTTTGCTGATTGTAATGCACTGCCATCTAATTTAATTCAATTGCTTACATAACCTCAAGATGGCGGCTGTGCGAAATTTTAAAATTAAGTTTTAATTTCTTGTGTCGTAGTCATGCGATCGAAGTGAAAGTTTGAATAATGAAGCTAGGCAATAATTGTCCTTGAATGGTACATAACTCTATGCCTATACACATAACACTCCTAAATGGTGAGCTCCCGAAATATTTAGACGGTTCTCAATATCTATGAATCTTTTACAGCAACCAAACTGATATTTTTTTATGTTCATAGAGACTATGAACATATGTTCACCTATAGGACTTTCAGGAACCTGGTGAGCACAAATCCAACATGGCGGCGACGCGAAGTATAAATATTTAAATGGACGTTTCTCGTGAATTAACTATCCGAGTGCCGTGAAACGTTGCACGTTAAATGCTTATACAAATGTTGATCTACTGGCATCTAATTTATTTCAATGGTTTGCATTATCACAAGATGGCTGCTGTGCTTAATTATAAAATCTCGTTTTTACTTCTTGTTGTCTAATCATGCGATTCAAGTTTGAATACCACACGTACACAATAATCTTAATGTAATAGTACAAAAATAAAAATCCAACCTGGCGACCATCTGAAATATTTAGACGGTTCTCAATATCTACGAATCTGTTACAGCAATTAAACTGAAATTTTGTATGTTGATTGTGGCAGTTAACATAAGTAGGATATATGAAAATAGGCTGTATAGTTCTTCACGGAACTACTTGTTATATTAAGAAATAGATTTTAGCAAGAAACTGTAATCAAAGATTTTTCCGCTAGCGACAGTTTCGGTTTTAGGACGATGTTTGCTCTGACACCATAACACCCGTTTCGTTTGCTTAAAAATATTATTGTCTGTCTAATAGAGAGAAAATTCAGAATCTAGAGATAGGTTGGATGGTTCCTCAGTTTAGGGGCTGCGACAACGCGTTCATGTAGCCCCGTGTACTTTGGGTGTGTAGAATCTGTCTGATAACCGGTGTTAATTGTGATGGCTGTATTAGTGTGTGTTATCTGTTTTTAATTCAAGTAAGGACTGCAGAAATTCGATTTCAGGTAGTTCCAACTTTTGCTATCAAACGCCACCGTCAATGACCAACTAGTTCTGAACTTTGTTACTAGATACCACCGCAGTCGACTCGTGGCGACGAACGTTGGAACCTAAGAGCGTTAGTCAAATATAACCTATAATTTGGTTTCACACAAGTGTAGTTAGTGGAAGGTTCTTTATCATGCCATAAATCTATGACATGGGACCGCCGGCGCCGGCTTTACGCCCCCTCCGAAGGAAGGCATACTGAGGGATTTTAACGCTCTTAAAAACTCCGATGACTTCGGCCGGGTTTGAACCCGTGACCTTGGGCATGGAAGCTCAGCATGCTACCAACTACGCCACTGAAGCCACTCATTCTGGAGATAAATCTTGTGAAATAAGAGAGAAAATTAAAAATTGCGTGTTTACCAATAGAACCGTGGGAAAGTATGAGGAAAGTAGCCTTAAATATGAGCCAAGGGAGGGTCCGCAATTAATATGACGTAATAAATGATATTTTGAAAACATTGAAGATTTTCAGCATTCCGGAGCCCCAGAGTCCCCCTTTCTCAATTAAATTCCCCAGTTGCCTCATATATCTCAAGATCGCGGATTCGATTTCCGGTCGTAAGTTTGGATTTTTAGAGGGCGGGAAAAATCGTGCAATATCCGGCTATTAAAAGACCTATCAGCGGCTTAGCTGGAGTAGTTGGTAGCATGCTGAGCTTCTATTCTCAAGATCGCGGGTTCAAACCCGGCTGAAGTCGTCGGATATTTAAGAGCGTTAAAAATCCCTCAGTATGCCTTCCTTCGGAGGGGAAGTAAAACCGGCGGTCCCATGTCATAGATTTATGGCATGTTAAAGAACCTTCCATTAATTACACCTGTGTGAAGCTAAATTATAGGTTAAACATTGGACTAACGCTCTTAGGTTTCAATGTTCGTCGCCAGGAACCGACTGCGGTAGCATCAGGTAACCTAGTTCTGACTAGTAGTCGTTGTCGGTGGCATTAGGTGGCAAAAGTAGGAACTACTTGAAAAAATGCATTGTCTGCAGTCCTTACTTGAATTGAAAACAGATAACACTCACTAATACAGCCATCACAATTAACACCGGTTATCAGACCGTTTCTACACACATCCAAAGTACACGGGACTACATGACCGCGTAGTCGCAATCCCTAAACTAAGGAAACAACCAGCCAAAAGACCTGCCGTATCACATTTGGTGGTCACCAAACAAAATTTATTAAATCAAGTCACTGGCTACCCAAGAGACTTCCTGCTTCCCTGATAGATAACAGTGCAAGCGGAACGTTGAAATTCAAGACTACAGACGTGACCATGTCATTAGATTTAATTCTCATTTTTGCTTTAATGGGAAAAAAGAAGCTTGCGTTACTTGAATGGACTTCAGGTAGCCAAGCGGTTTGTAAACTGGTCAGTCAAGTCTACAAAAAATTATTTAAATAATGAAACAAATCGTTTTCTGACTATAAACTCTGACAGTCATGTTGGAATCTCTAAAATACTAATAGTACCTTATGAAATATTTAGTGCCAAAATAAACCCCATGAATCCCTTGCATCTGCAAGGCTTCAAGCAAAACGTCTGTATTTTCATGACTGCTAAGATATTGTAAAAGATTTGAGTTCAGTTGTGCAGGAAAGGATATTCAGGACAAACACAGGCAAATTGGATGATTCAACGTACAAAATTAAATATACGCGAATGAACGTTGCTGCGCTCTGGTTGCAAGCCGCTCAAATAATCTGTAGGACTCGTGCGTGAGTGGAGCAACGTGATTAGATCATGTTGAGGAAAGATTTCAAGTTCAAGACGGTAAAAGTTCTACAGAGAGTAGAGCAAATCGTTCTGTGGTTGAATGAAACTACACATACAGAAATATCCACCTGGAACGTAATTCTTCGTATTCAGAAACAAAAATCAGTACATTCGTAGAAGGAACTCTCCGTAATTGTAGGCTATCTGTAGTCGGCATTTTTATAAATAGAACACTGACAAGAGGTCCTGACAGACCCAGGCACTGTCTTACTGTATATGAAGACAAACTAATCAGATCAGCGTGAACGAGGGGAGGGTAGCAGATTAACTGAAATGAAAGATGACAGAGAGTAGCCCAGCACAAGTGGAAGTAATGCCATGCTCAGCTGGAGCCCCGTGATCACCAACCCACGTCCTACTATTTGTGAGCCGCTGGGGGAAAGAATCACTGTTTCATGAAAATGAGGGATGTGATGGGAGTGTCTTTAAATATGGATTATTATGTAACGCGAGTATATCGACAAATATCATGACCATAAATAGTGATAAGACTGAGGTGAGCTTGATGTCATCACCACAGCTAACATTGCACGTGTTGTCATCAATCACAACATGAATAAGGGCACCCAATCTCCATAAGAGTGAGACAGTCCTGACCTAGCGATATTCTGACCGGGTTGAAGTAGCATCAAGGTTGTTCTTTTAGAAATTCAGCTCCCCTACGCAGTATTCGTGAAATAAACAACTCCTAAAGTGCCCTGCTCATTATTTGTGCCCATGTACTTGCGTGTGTGTAGAAATTGTTTAATAGCCTATGCTACTAGGAATCATCCTGGCATTTTCCTGGAGAAACCAAGAAAAACAATTTGGCCTATATGATACACGAGGTGAGAATTGAACCATCCTACTCTGACCTTTATTTTTTATTTATTGATTGCAGTCAAACGGCCATACATGTAGCCTCACAAGTCTGAGTGCACCATGTCCTAACCTTCAAACCCTCTCGTTTACAATATTCCACAGCAACGTTCTTAGGTTTTTCCCATTGTTGCAGGAAGGAAGACTTCAAATAATCTCTCTCGTAATGTGTTTAAAACATTTTGAAACATACAAAGGATTACATTTTGAAAGACATGGTTTACATCCACTCTCAGGGGATTAAGATTTCTTATTGCAATTAATATGTTAAATAAATATTTTAAAAAAGGGAAAGAGAAAAGTAAAGTTGTACGTTGATAATACTATTCTAAATTACCGGTAATATATATGATTAACACTGCATAACGTAAGGCACTGGAGCTCAAATTTAACAGCATGAGATGGTTGATTAATGCTAGTTTCTCGCAAACACAAACTGTATAATTATGTCTTCTCCAAACTTTTATTTCACAATGAGCTTTCCGCCTTTCTTAAGATGAGAGGCTGTGAAATACTTCCGTGGATGATGACATTTCACCATTAAATAACTTATTTGACTGCCCTACTCGGTTCTCCAGCACGAGCCATCACACACACCACTCCTACGGACTCAGTGAGCGAGTTGCCGCTAGGAGCGCCAGCAGCTAAAATATCGCCATTAGCTCGAGGTCTATAAGACGTGTATTCTGCATTTTAAATTTCATGTTTCATTCAATCATCAAATTGAGGACATATTGTGTTGTAATAATATGGCTATCATCTAAATGGATCTAACTCAAAAATAATTAATCGCCTACTTTTATTTTAAATTTAATGGTCCATTAATATCATTTGGCAATGTTATGCAGTTAATGTCAGTATTGTTTGCATCATATACTGGCAATATCCTGATAAACATAATAATAATAATATCGTAATATGACCTCGGGTGCAGGGTGCAAGTTTTGTTATTTGACACCAAGAGGCCAGTTGCATGTCGAATTTTGTTGTTCCTTGAAGCACTATGAAAGCAAGGAGGTTAGATATCTAAGCTCCTTGACACTATAGCGCTTTCTAGTAGAGAAATGAGGAACTGTGTGTTGGCGGAAAATCCCGAGATTAATTTTGCCATAATGAACACGGCCTACTGAAATCAAATGGGATCTTTAACATGCCAACATCGTATGACATACTTGTCGTGATTTTTGCCGCCTTTCAAAAATATCACTTACCACGGCCAGGAGCGAACCTGCAAGCTTGGGATTAGTAATCCGACACGATAACCACTCACCCACCGTGGCAACCGATAAACATAATAAGTATGGTAAAGTAGAAACGAAGGACGTCCAACTGCGCTACATAACCGACACAAATACATTGATACCAAACGGTGTGCTTTATACTTAATTTTTACAGAACGAATCTGAAATTTCAACTCATAGGTTAGGACCTTGACAACTAAGTATCTAGTGCACTACCTCAGTCAGAATTTCATCAGGATGCTAAAACAATGCGTCAGTTGTGTATTTACTTATAAATATCCAATGATGGTCTAAATCAATAAACTCGGGAGATTATCAAGGTTGGCCATTTATAATAGAGAAATTCACAAGTGTAAAGACACCTTATTAACAGAGCACAGTATCACTTTTACTTTTGTGTTAAGAACAAGCACAACTCTTGCTTTTGAAGCAACAATGACTACTGCCGATAATGTAAGTTTAGAAGTGCTCAGTTAAAAGCTGAATTCTAAGTTGATTGACAAGGGCCGAGACAAAGACAGGTGTTTGTTGACAGCTCATTAAAGCGAGCATTGGGAAGGGCTTGGGGATCAGGAAACAGGCAATTAGCCGTACAATTTAACATGTAAGTTGGGGATCAAAAGAAGGAAGACCTATTGGTATTTGCGCATTTCTTGTTAGTTATAGAATCAAATGTTACAGCATAAAAGGTAGACTTGCACAGGGTGCCTGAAAATGTCCTCAACACAGCATTCCGTAACTTCAAAATTTTCCGTTAAAATGTGTATTTTGATTTCCGTTTTCCGCATAACACAGTTTCCGTTTAATGAAGGGTCCGTTGGAGGCAGGTTTTACTGTACTACACAACTGTGGGTGGGGCAGATGACCTCACTGTTCCGCACCTTAAAGCAACAATAACTTGCAACTGTGGGTACGAGCTCATTCCAAAGGGAACGGGGACGTGTGATTGGCTCAAAAATGTTAATTTCTTTATTTAGATTAAAAATTCTCCCATCTTTCCTGAACAATTTGGTGTACCAATTATTGTGCTGAAGTGATATTTGATGTAATAAAATTAGGTTTAAACATAATGTTTTAAGGCTATACTGTAGACACTAGTCAATGATTCTTTTTGTGATTTCCGTAAGTCATATTTTTTGAAACTTCATATACCATTTTCTCAGAAACTATCTGATCAATGTATTTGAAACATGGTAGTATCTAAGACTCTATATAGATCTACTAGTGGAAGTAAATTTATTCAGGTAACTCGATCAGTTCATGAAGCTCAGCTGGAAAAGCACTGACAATTTTACAGAAAATTTCAGTTGTCAACTGGGATGTAAAAAAAACTCAACTCCTGTAAACAATAGGGCAATACTTTTACTTCAGTAGCTCAAAAATGGTTTAAATATTATGCATGCAAAGTTTGTTGAATCTGGTTTGAGTATTTGCTCAGAAAAAAGGACATGAGTTAAGGGAATATTTGACAATATTTTTAGCCTACTTTCGATTTTTGCAAAAAATGAAAGTAGACTTATGAGATCAACACAGGGCGAAAAAAAGTGTGTCTGTCTGTGTGTGTGTATGTGTGTGTGTGTGTGAGTGTGTGTGTGTGTGTGTGTGTGTGTGTGTATGTGTGTGTGTGAGTCTGTGTGTGTGTATGTGTGTGTGTGAGTCTGTGTGTGTGTGTGTGTGTGTGTGTGTCTGTGTGTGTGAGTGTGTGTGTATGTGTGTGTGTGTGAGTCTGTGTGTGTGTGTGTGTATGTGTGTGTGTGAGTCTGTGTGTGTGTGAGTGCGTGTGTGTGTGTGTGTGTGTGAGTGTGTGTACTCTGAATGTCTGTCCCCCCCTATCAATTCGAACACGGTGAATGTGAATTGAACGAAATTTGCTACAAAGGTAGCACTAGCAAAGGACACCTCAATGTCATGTTTTACATCGCCGCCATCTTGACGGAAACGTAATGGCGGCCACACAAATGTTCAAAGCTTAAATCAAATTACGACTAACCTAATCATCCGATCTCTACCAAATTTTGCAACAACATACCTTTATGGGGGGAGCATCCTTTGACCAAACCAATAGGCCATCAGCGTAACAGTTTGCGGATGGCGGCCATCTTTGTGTGAAAATCGATTCCCCCTTTTAATTCGAACACGGTGCAACCGAATGGAACGAAATTTGGTACAGAGGTAGTACTAACAAAAGGCACCTCAGTGTCATGTTTTATATCGCCGCCATCTTGACGGAAACGTAATGGCGGCCGCACAAATGTTCAAAGCTTAAATCAAATTACGACTAACCTAATCATCCGATCTCTATCAAATTTTGCAACAACATACCTTTATGGGGGCAGCATCCTTTGACCAAACTAATAGGTCATCAGCCTAATAGTTTGCGGATGGCGGCCATCTTTGTGTGAAAATGGATTGCCCCTATTAATTCGAACACGGTGAAACCGAATGGAACGAAATTTGGTACAGAGGTAGTACTAGCAAAGGGCACCCCAGTGTCATGTTTTATATCGCCGCCATCTTGACGGAAACGTAATGGCGGGCACACAAATGTTCAAAGCTTAAATCAAATTACGATTAACCTAATCAACCGATCTCTGCCAAATTTTTCAACAACATACCTTTATAGATGAAGCATCCTTTGACCGAATGACTATTTCATTAGCCTAATAGTTTGCGGATGGCGGCCATCTTTGTGTGAAAATCGATTGCCCCTATTAATTCGAACACGGTGAAACCGAATGGAACGAAATTTGGTACAGAGGTAGTACTAGCAAAGGGCACCCCTGTGTCATGTTTTATATTGCCGCCATCTTGACGGAAACGTAATGGCGGCCACACAAATGTTCAAAGCTTAAATCAAATTACGACTAACCTAATCATCCGATCTCTACCAAATTTTGCAACAACATACCTTTATGGAGGGAGCATCCTTTGACCAATCTAATAGGCCATTAGCCTAATAGTTTGCGGATGGTGGCCATCTTTATGTCAAAACTGATTCCCCCTATTAATTCGAACACGGTGGAACCGAATGAACGAAATTTGGTACAGAGGTAGCACTAGCAAAGGGCACCTCAGTGTCATGTTTTATATCGCCGCCATCTAGACGGAAACGTAATGGCGGCCACACAAATGTTCAAAGCTTAAATCAAATTACGATTAGCCTAATCATCCGATCTCTAGCAAATTTAGCAACAACATACCTTTATGGAGGGAGCATCCTTTGACCAAACTAATAGGCCGTCTGCCTAATATTTTGCGGATGGCGGCCATCTTTGTGTGAAAATCGATTTCCCTTATCAATTCGAACACGGTGAAACCGAATTGAACGAAATTTGGTACAGAGGTAGCACTAGCAAAGGGCACCTCATATTCATGTTTAATATCCCTATAGCACGTTGTATTTCAACAAGCTACTACAACCATCATTCAGTCATACTCCTTGAAAAGGACAAAGAGTTATAACAATACCCATGCATTTAGGAGAAAGTAGGCTATATGTTCTTTACTGAACATCTTGTTTTTTTTAAGATTGTTTTGGTAATGCTCTCTCTAACCCAAAATATTCAACATAGTAGCTTCAAATTCTACCCAAATAATGATGAATGTACTGTGAATATACCAAAAGAACATTAAAGAAAATGTCTATTGTAGTTTCTGAGATATGTACCTAAACATTGGAAGCTACATTTGTCTATCGATTCACACGTCCCGGTCACCTTAAATGTATTGGCAGAGTCAGTTATCAAACCCCTGTATACTATTGAGCTTACGGTCGCTAAATACTGAATCACGCATATAATATTTCCGAACGCTTAGCTCATAGAATTATATTCGTAACTGGGCTTAATTCCAATTCAGACTAATTTTGTGAGAGAGCTGTTTGTTTGGTTAAAGCGGAAATGTAGTTTGTACGCTTGCAGTAATGAAATACGTTAAAGAAGTGGGCTTTCGTATACTCAGTAGCGTAAAATGACAGGTGGGCTCTGTTGTTTGATGGGGACTTATCTTTCATCGCTAATCCGGGGTTAATTAACCCAGTTTTAATGGGCAGTCAATATACGCTCTTCCCCGCTTTAATTGCGAACGAGATACATTTGTTACGCCTCCTGGTATATTAGCTCTCCTGCAGAATGCCGAACGTGATGATAATTAGAAAACTCAATTCTCTATATAAATGAACAATGTAATCGTGCAGCGAGCACTCACTGGTAGAACCTCAGCCTGGAACAAGAGTGTCGGGGACAGCAGTGGCTCGTCCAAATGGGTTGTGATTTATGGGGTTTGTGTCCCTTTTAACCACTGTCACTTTAGGGACACCGGGCTTCCAGAATTTTACCCCAAAGTGTATCTTGAACGTGTCGGTCCCTCGAATTCAACACCCACTTCGTGGCGTATCGAATATCTGTCACCGCAGGGATCCGGGTTCATTTCGCGGCTCTGTAATTCTGGTCTGAGGGCTGGAACGGGGTTCACTCAGCCTCGTGAAGGAAAACTGCAAAGAGGCGAGTTCGATTCCTAACTTTGCCTTCCTAGAAATGGTTTCCCATGATTTCCCCATTTCTACTCCAAGCAAATGCCGTGATGGTACCTACATTAAGCCACGGCCGCCTCCTGCCCAAATCCTCGCCTCCATGACAAATACACAAACTACTAGGCAACAATCATTACAATGACACACGTTATCAGGCATTCCACGCACACCCAAGTAGGCCTATATGACTGTGTCTACATGACCACGATGTCACAAAAACCCTCAGTAAATCAACAACAACAACAACCTCGCATTTAACCACCCTCAAATACCAACCGACTGCGATGTGATGTGATCTCGTAACCTTGGGCACAACAGGCAAAATCCTTACCGCTGTGCCACGCAGTCAGTCAAAAATGAGTTGTTGTTGTTGTTGATGTTGTTTTAATTAAATTTAGGAATTAGGGGCATGTAGGTCATCATTTTTCTGCTGCGCTAACAATCCGAGTTTCATTTCCATAAAGCGCCACGCTCCAGACAAAGGCTTTCAAAAATTACTTTCTAATACCTAAATATGTATTTGATACCAACAGATTTCTTTTCTGTAGACATACTTTCCTTACCTGAGCCAACCTACCTTTGATTTGCTTAGTCCATCACTGGTTATTTTGCTTCCTAAGTAACAGAAGCCCCCTACTTCCTTTAGTTTTTCATATGACAATTAATTTGACATCAATAGGGGTTTCTGATTTCTTTCGGCTGAGTTCCATTATTTTTGTTATACATTTATAAGTTTTCATCATTTATTATTTCCTCAAATCGGAGTCCGTACCATTTAAACACACATTCAAATCCTCTGGGGTATCGGCTAACATGACAATGTCAGCAGCATATCTCACAGTTGAGATTATTTCTCCTTGAGTCTTTACTCTTACTTTAGATATTTCTCTAGTGATTGCTTGTTCAATGTATAGTTGAAAAGTATGGGCCTTGCAGCCTTGCTTTACACCTTTCTGATTACCAGCCTTTCTCTCGTGTGCTTCGGTTCAAATAATTGCTGTCTGGTTTCGGTTTCACCCTCCTTTCTCTGTACTTTATTCCAATCTTTTTCAAAATGTCAAACAACTTACTCCAATCAACGTTATCAAAAGCCATTTCTATGTCTAAAAATGCCATGAACGTTCTCTTATTTTTCCTTATTCTGCCTTCCAAGATCAGCCTAAGACAGTACAGCTTCCCTTGTTCCTACGTTTCTCCTGAAACCAAACTGGCCTTGACCTAACTCTGTTTCTATCTGTCTTGTAAATTATTCTAATCGGGATCTTTGAAGCATGAGTGATCTTCACAACTGTCAGCATCTGTTTTCTTCGGTACAGGGATGATAACATTCTTCTTGAAATCAGTGGGCACCTCGCCTGTCTCATAGATCCTACAAACCAAGTGGCATAACCTGATCAACCTTCATCACCTATGCAGTGTAGCAACTCAATCGGTATATCATCTATTCCTGGTGCTTTGTTCCTGCTTGAGTCTTCCAATGCTCTATCAAATTCTGATCCCGATATTAAATATCCTTTCTCATCGTCATCAATATCCTCTTCCTTTTCCATTACACGATTCTCAATTTCCTTTCCCTTATACAATCACTCTATGTAAGCTCTCCATCTCTCAACCTTTGCTTCCCTATCTGTTAGAGGTTCTCCATCTGAGTCCTCAAAATTACAGCACTTAGTCTTCCTGTCCCCAAAAGTAGGCTACTCTTAATCCTTCGATAAGCTGTATCTACTTTTCGTAATTTCAGACTATTTTCTATACCTGCACCTTTCTACCAAATAGTGAATGTTTCAACCATTAACTTCAATTTAATACAGTTAACCTTGTTAACTAACATTCCCAATACTACTGTACTGCGCTGCAACGGCAGATCTCATCGGCGTTCAGTAAAGACCTAATGTTCTCCCTTAAAACACCGGTCACCATTAGCAGCTTGTTTCGTCAGGAACCAAACTGTTTCATAAAGTATGCACTTGTTTTTCCTGGAGTAGTGTCGATCAACGAGCATACTGCAGGCTGTACATAAAAAGGACACATATCCACACACTAGCAATAGTGCCCGGTTTCGCCCGGTGGATTTGTTTGTTTTATGGATGATAATGAATACTACTACAGAACTGGTATATAATACTTCAATTAACAGAAAAAAAATATTCATAATATTGAATTTTGGGCTTATGCCGTGTTTTATAATATTAACATTCGACGCGTTTCGAAAGAAACCATGTCTTTCATCGTCAGGAATAATCTGGAATACGACAATGTTGCTAAGAGAAAGCAACGAAGAACATATAGAAGGTGCCGAAAGATGTACGCCATTATATCCCCACGTTAGGGACAACGGAAAGCAGCAGTGAATTACTTTCTCAGGGTTCTGATAATAGGTAGCCAGGATTCACTGAGATTGTAGCCGGTGTCGCGGTTGAAATTATCTGGGTGTTTACGTATTTCAACCGCCTCCCTGATGATTCTGGGACGATATTGCTTTATACGGGCAAGAACATCCACTCCTTGGAACATGACATCATGGCCAGGTGTTAAAGCATGATCGGCAACAGCTGATTTATCAGGTTGAATGAGCCTGATACATCTATTATGTTCCTTAATGCGAGTGCATATTGTTCTCGAAGTCTGCCCGATGTAAACCTTGCCACAAGTACAGGGAACTCTGTAGATACCCGGTTGTTCCAATTTAGGCAAACTGTCCTTAGTTGGTCGCAGGAGTTGCCTAATCTTAACAGAAGTTCCAAATACAGTCCGTATGTTGTACCGACGTAGATTTTAGCAATACGATCCGTTGTGTTATGTATGTACGGAAGGTAAGCAGTTCCTCTTACATCTCTTTTCTCAACTGACGTACTATTATTATTTGTTGGTTTCAGAACCGTAGAAATCAAAGCCTTGCTATAACCGTTGCTCTCAAAGGTGGTTCGCAGGGTGTTAATTTCTTCTTGTAAAGAAGACACTTCACAAATCCTCCTAGTCCTGGTAGTTAGAGTTGTAAGGATACCATGTTTCTGGGCAGGGTGATAGTGAGAACTTGCGTGGAGATATCTATTGGTGTGTGTTGGCTTACGAAAAACGCTGTGTCCTAAAGATCCATCCTCTTTCTTGGTGACGAGAACATCTAAAAAAGGTATTTTGCCGTCAGATTCCTTTTCCATGGTGAAACAAATAGAAGGGTGCTGGAGATTAAGGTGATCCAGGAAATGGCTAAGATTTTCCTCACCTTCCGTCCAAACAACGAACGTGTCATCCACATAACGCCACCAGATCTTCGGTTTGAAAGGAGCCGACGACAAAGCTTTCTCTTCAAAGTTCTCCATGAAGAAATTAGCCACAACAGGAGAGAGAGGACTACCCATGGCCACACCATCAGTGTGCTCATAAAAATTCCCATTCCATAGAAAGTAGGAGGAGGTCATGCAGTGATAAAAAAAAGTCTTGTGATGTCTTCAGGAAAAAAGCCATTAATGAGAGACATAACACCATCAATAGGTACTCTCGTAAACAGAGACTCCACGTCGAGACTCACTAGAATATCACCCGGCTGAAGTGTTATAGCTTTTAACTTTTCCACGAAGTGTGTGGAATCCTTAATGTACGAAGGCGTGTTACCCAGAAGCGGCTGAAGTAGTCTACCTAAGTATTTGGAAAGGGCATATGTAGGAGAACCAATCGTACTAACAATAGGTCTAAGAGGAACATCTTCCTTATGTATTTTAGGAAGACCATAGAGTCTCGGAGGAATAGCATCCCCTGGAAGGAGAGTCTTCGCTGCATCCGCTGGAATAGATGATTGCTTGATCAATTTGACGGTGACATTTGAGTAGCGAGTAGTAGGATCACGACTATTAATCCTATATACAGGATCTGATAACAAAGACGAGATCTTGGAATCATAATCAACCTTATCCAATACCACTGTCGCGTTACCCTTGTCAGCGGGGAGAAGGATAATATCAGAATTGTCCCTTAGATCTTTAAGTGCCCGGCTTTCGCCTTGTTTTAAGTTGGTGTTAGGTGGCTTAGCGGTCTTGAGAACTCGGGAACAATATTAGAAAAAAAAATATTTCAAAAATATAACTTTTGTGGTGGAGGTGGTGGTGGGGGTGAAAAGTAGTACAGTATCATGGACGTAACATTCAGGTCATTTTCCCGTAATGATAATGACAATAATGAATAGGGAAACGGCTATTTACTAACTACAGTACTGACACATGTAATTTACAAACGAATTGAAAAATATGATTATAAAGAGGAGTATGTGATATAAAAGACACTGCCTAGGGCCTATATCTCATTGGCTGTCAGAAAAGTAGAGATCAATAGTGTCGTCTTTTATCACATAGTGCAATAGGAAAATAATCAAAGCACTTTGCAAAACTTCGGCTGTCCCGAGCTCCTGAAGTAGCAATAGTGTCATTTATCGCCACATACCAATCAAGGATAAGGATCTGAATAAATGAAAGTAAATTTGAAAGCACCAACGCTAATTGCAGCTGATTACCTCTATGTATTGCACCAACACTATCGCACTTATACAGAAGCATAATATTTTCAAGATGATAACTCTTTTACGGGGCCTAAGAAATCTTCTTGCAATAATTACTCCCGGTGACTCCAATTTATAAGCAGCGCAAGTTGTAACTACTTTCGCAATTCTGGTAGGGGCGACGTGATGCAGCTCGCATTGCCAGCCAACAATTGACTTATTCAAATATTCTTACAGTTACACTATACGGACCTGAATGGTTCTAGGACCTTAAAACGTAGTTTTCAAGTTCATTTTGTCTGTTGTTCTAAATGTAGGGAATGGAGAGAGTTGTTCAAAATATCAAGTGGTTAGTGTTACCCGCAGGGTTTCGAAGGGTAAGTACATTAGGTGAGGTTAAAATCGGTGAAACGATGTAGACATGTGCCAAAGGGCCTAAATGCAGGGAATGGAGTGATCTGTCCGAAATTTTACGTAGACATTGTTACTCGCAGATTTCCAAAGGGTAAGAATACTCATTTTGGTTCAGATCGGTGAAACGGTGTAGATTTGTGCCAAAGGGCCTAAATGCAGTGAATGGAGTGGTCTGTCCGAAATTTCATGTAAACTGTGATACTTGCAGGGTTCCAAAAGTAAGTATATATATGTTGTTTCAGATCAGTGAAACGGTGTGGATTTGTATAAATAACAGACAAACCAACATTGAGCTTTATACCGTACTAGCAGGAACCCGCGGCTTCGCTCACGTCATAGTTGTGTCATATTGTTATTCAATTAAATGCAGGTTTAACCCCGTTAACACCCCATTAGAACCTGAATATCCAAAAATCCCTCCTTAGTAGACGTTTTCGACACACAACAAACGTATCCCCAAAATGTCATTCTTCTAACTTTAATAGTTTTGGTTGGTCGATGAGAGTGAATATCCAAAAAACCTTCCTTAGTAGACGTTTTTCTTCCAGAATTTCACCCCTCCCCATGGGCCCCTTAAATTGGATTTATGAAGAAACGGTCGAACACCTATATACACACATCAAAAAAAGTTTTGCATCACCTCGGTTCCCAGATCTCCGGCATATAGACGTTGACTGTGTATATTGTATCCAAGATACAGTCCCTTTGACTGTTCATAGATGTCACTAAAACTGCTCAAAGATGTAAACAACCATGCATGAGCAGGGCCTATTAGACGGAGGGGGTACGACAGCCGATCAGTTCCAGTCATTCCACCAGGACGAAGGTACGCTGCTCATGTTGTCTGTAGTTCTACCATGCCTAGAAGGTCAATACCGCAGTTAGATCGCGTCCGCATTGTTACTTTGTGTCAAGAAGGGCTCTCAACAAGGGAAGTTTCCAGGCGTCTCAGAGTGAACCAAAGCGATGTTGTTCGGACATGGAGGAGGTAGAGAGATACAGGAACTGTCGATGACAGGCCTCGCTCAGGCCGCCCAAGGGCTACTACTGTAGTGGATGACCGCTACTTACGGATTACCGCTCGGAGGAACCCTGACAGCAACGCCACCATGTTGAATAATGCGTTTCGTTCAGCCACAGGACGTCGTGTTTCAACTCAAACTGTGCGCAATAGGCTGCATGATGCGCAACTTCACTCCCGACGTCCATGGCGAGGTCCAGCTTTGCAACCCCGACACCATGCAGCGCGGTACAGATGGGCCCAACAACATGCTGAATGGACCCCACGGAATTGGCATCACGTTCTCTTCACCGATGAGTGTCGCATATGCCTTCAACCAGACAATCGTCGGAGACGTGTTTGGAGGCACCCTGGTCAGGCTGAACGTCTTAGACACACTGTCCAGCGAGTGCAGCAAGGTGGTGGTTCCCTGATGTTTTGGGGTGGCATTATGTGGGCCGACGTACGCCACTGGTGGTCATGGAAGGCTCCGAAACGGCTTTACGATACCTGAATGACATCCTCCGACCCATAGTGCAACCATATCGGCAGAATATTGGAGAGGCATTTGTCTTCATGGACGACAATTCTCGACCTCATCGTGCACATCTTGTGAATGCGTTCCTTCAAGATAACGACATCGCTCGACTACAGTGGCCAGCATGTTCGCCAGACATGAACCCTATCGAACATGCCTGGGATATGTTGAAAAGGGCTGTTTATGGACGTCTTGACCCACCAACCACTCTGAGAGATTTACGCCGAATTGTCGTTGAGGAGTGGGACAATTTGGACCAACAGTGTCTTGATGAACTTGTGGATAGTATGCCACGACGAATACAGGCATGCATCAATGCAAGAGGACGTGCTACTGGGTATTAGAGGTAGTGGTGTGTACTGCAATCTGGACCACAAATGCTGAAAGTCTAGCTGTATGATGGTACAACATGCAATGTGTGGGTCTCATGAGCAATAAAACGAGCTGAAATGTTGTTTGTGTTGATCTCTATTCCCTTTGTATTTAAAGGTTCCGGAACTCTTGGAACCGAGGTGATGCAAAACTTTTTTTGATGTGTGTATTTATTTATTTTTAAGCTGATTGTTTTCCTCTGAGTTTCAAACTCCTCGCCTATGTAGTTTAAGAGATACTTGCTCCGTTAGGAATCCTTCAAACCCCACTTTTCACCCTATCCACCTCATAATATACACCACATCGAAAAACCCTCAGACACGTGTCTTCTTATTCTTAATGATGAGTTTATATGCCGAGTACCACATCCCCCAATGAAACCAATCGGGAGATATTGTTATTCAATGAAATGCAGGTCTACCCCTTTAACACCCCTTTAGAACCTGAATACCCAAAAATCCTTCCTTAGTGGACGTTTTCGACATACAACGAACATAACCCCAAAATGTCTTGTTGCTAACCTCAATAATTTTGGCTGGGTGATGATGAGCGAGTGAGTAAGTCAGGACATTTTCTTTCATTCATTTTTCGGAATTTCATCCCTCCCATGGACCCCTTAAATTGGATTTATGAAAAAAAAACGGTCGAACACCTATTTGCTTATTTTTACGCGGTTTTCCCCCTGAGTTTGATGAGTGAGTGAGTGAGTCAATCAGTTAGGACACTTTCTTTCCTGTTTTAGGTAGATTTCATTAGAAAGCTAACTATTGCAATGGGTCCCATGTTTCGACTTCCGGAAAATTTCGACATATCTTCGCGTTTCACATCCCCCAGACCCCAAAACCACCGTCAGTTCAAAAGTTTATATATAATTTATGTATATCAGTTTCTTGTGGACACGATAACTGCAGTAATTTTTCACCAATCACTTTGGATTTTTTACATAATATGTATCCCTATAAATTCTCGGTCGAGTTCGTTAATGGGCAAAATCGGTCGAAGGGGGTGAAAATGGGGGGCTTTTTTCGAGAAATTGAAATTTCGCTATAACTCTCTTAATACGTGAAATATCGAATCCATTCAAAGTTCATAATATGTGTCGGATAAGCGCCAACAATTTATGTCAAATAAGTTTTTTGATAGCACCAACCATTGACCAAAGGGGTGGAAAAAAGTGGGTTTTTCGGGAAACATTAATCATATCTCTCTTAATAGGCACAATATCCAAACCGTACAAAATGGAAAATATTCCCCTAATAATTACCTAAAACTTTTGTCTGAAAGAATTTTTGATATGACCCACCATTACGCCAAGGGATGAGAAAAATGATTTCGGAATTATAAGAAAATGCCAAGAGCTATCAGAGGTTGCCATGGCAACACTACTAAATTGATGAGGGATGAGCCGTTGCCATGACAACGCACTTGCACGAGATCAGATTCAGTATTTCCATCTGACTAAGCCGGCCCCGTGGTGTTGGGGTAGCGCGCCTGCCTCTCACCCGGATTCCCCGGGTTCGATCCCCGGCTCCGTTAGGGATTTTAAAACTGACGTGAGGGTTGGAACGGGGTGCACTCAGCCTCGTGAGGACAATTGAGTAGCTGTCTGACAGTGAGACAGCACCCCGATCACGAATACCAATATTAACGGCCGAGGGGACCCGACGCGCTGATCACGCGTCACCCCAATATCTGCAGGCCAAATGGCTGGGCAGCGGTCGCTTGGTCGGCCTTAGCCCGTCATGGGCTGGATGGTGCCAGGGGTTGACTTTGACATCTGACTAAGTGGGAAGCGGCTTCGGTGACGTAACTGGTAGCATGCAGAATGTCTATGCCCAAGGTCGCGGTTTCAAAGCCGGCCGAAGTCGTCGGATTTTCTAAGAGCGCTAAAATCCCTCAGTATGCTTTCCTTTGGAGGGGAAGTTCCAACGTTCGTTACGAGTTGCTGGTTGGGGTGGCATCTAATAGCCAAGTTCACAGCTAGGTGTCATTGACGGTAGTACCTGGTAGCAACATTAGGAACTACTGCTTGAAATTGACCGTCTGCAGTCCTTACCTGAATTACAGACTAATACATCCATTACATTTCACACCGTTTATCAGACAGATTCTACACTCACCCAAAGTACACGGGGTTAGATGACCACGTTGTCGCAGCCCCTAAACTGAGGAACCAACCAGAGGTAGATTTCATTAGAAAGCTAACTATTGCAATGGGTAGGCTACCATGTTTCGACTTCCGGAAAATTTCGACATATCTTCGCGTTTCACATCCCCCAGACCCCAAAACCACCGTCAGTTCAAAAGTATATATATATATATCAGTTTCTTGTGGACACGATAACTGCCGTAATTTTTCACCAATCACTTTTTACCGAATATGTATACCTATAAAATCTCGGTCGAGTTCGTTACTGGGCAAAATCGATCGAAGGGGGTGAAAATGGTTTTTTTTTTTTCGAAAAAGTGAAATATTGCTATAACTCTCTTAATATATGAAATATCGAATCCGTTCAACGTTCATACTATGTGTCGGATAAAGCCCAAACATTTATGTTTGAAGAGTTTTTTTATATCACCAACCATTGACCAAAGGAGTGGGAAAAAGTGGGTTTTTCGGGAAACATTAATCATATCTCTCTTAATAGGCACAATATCAAAACCGTACGAAATGGACAATATTCCCCTAATAATTACCTAAAACTTTTGTCTGAAAGAATTTTTGATATGACCCACCATTATGCCAAGGGATGAGAAAAATGATTTCGGAATTATAAGAAAATGCCAAGAGCTATCAGAGGTTGCCATGGTAACACTACTAAATTGATGAGGGATGAGCCATCAGACGTTGCCATGACAACGCACTTGCACGAGATCAGATTCAGTATTTTCATCTAAGTGGGAAGCGGCTTCGGTGACGTAACTGGTAGCATGCAGAATGTCTATGCCCAAGGTCGCGGTTTCAAAGCCGGCCGAAGTCGTCGGATTTTCTAAGAGAGCTAAAATCCCTCAGTATGCTTTCCTTTGGAGGGGAAGTTCCAACGTTCGTTGCGAGTTGCTGGTTAGGGTGGCATCTAGTAGCCAAGTTCACAGCTAGGTGTCGTTGACGGTAGTACCTGGTAGCAACATTAGGAACAACTGCTTGAAATTGACCGTCTGCCGTCCTTACCTGAATTAAGACTACTACAGCCATTACAATTCACACCGTTTATCAGACAGATTCTACACTCACCCAAAGTACACGGTGTTAGATGACCGCGTTGTCGCAGCCCTTAAACTGAGGAACCAACCAGAGGTAGATTTCATTAGAAAGCTAACTATTGCAATGGGTACCATGTTTCGACTTCCGGAAAATTTCGACATATCTTCGCGTTTTTACATCCCCCAGACCCCAAAACCACCGTCAGTTCAAAAGTTTATATATAATTTATGTATGTATATGTGTATATATATATGCATATCATTTTCTTGTGGACACGATAACTGCCGTAATTTTGCACCAATCACTTTGAATATTTTACCGAATATGTATACCTATAAAATATCGGTCGAGTTCGTTAATGGGCTAAATCGGTCGAAGGGGGTGAAGATGGGGGGCTTTTTTTCGAAAAAGTGAAATATTGCTATAACTCTCTTAATATGTGAAATATCGAATCCGTTCCACGTTCATACTATGTGTCGGATAATGCCCAAAAATTGATGTTTGAAAAGTTTTTTTTATAGCACCAACCATTGACCAAAGGGGTGGGAAAAAGTGGGTTTTTCGGGAAACATTAATCATATCTCTCTTAATAGGCACAATCTCAAAACCGTACAAAATGGACAATATTCCCCTAATAATTACCTAAAATTTTGTCTTACAGAATTTTTGATATGACCCACCATTATTCCAAGGGATGAGAAAAATGATTTCGGAATTATAAGAAAATGCCAAGAGCTATCAGTGCTTGCCATGGCAACTCTACTAAATTGATGAGGGATGAGCCATCAGACGTTGCCAAGATAACGCACTTGCACGAGATCATATTCAGAATTCCATCTGACTAAGTGTGAAGTGGCTTCGGTGACGTAACTGGTAGCAAGCATGCTGAATGTCTATGCCCAAGGTCGCGAGTTCAAAGCCGGCCGAAGTCATCGGATTTTCTAAGAGCGCTAAAAATCCCTCAGTATGCTTTCCTTTGGAGGGGAAATTCCAACATTCGTTGCGAGTTGCTGGCTGCGGTGGCATCTAGTAGCCAAGTTCACAGGTAGGTGTCGTTGACGGTAGTACCTGGTAGCAACATTAGGAACTACTGCTTGAAATTGACCGTCTGCAGTCCTTACCTGAATTACAGACTAATACAGCCATCCCTAAGTACACGGGGTTACATGACCGCGTTGTCGCAGCCCCTAAACTGAGCAACCAACCAAAATCTCTGCGGGAGATATAATTTTGCGTGAAGAAGTAACAGACCGTTACATAGTTACACATCAGTGTCGAAACCTTGCATGAGGACAGTGTGACCACAAGTATAAAAATGGACCCCAAATGACAAGAAGGTTACCGTTCCCATGAGACAATAAAATGTTTAAAATAAGCATAAAATGACGAAAAACAAAGTTAATTAAGCTCCAATTATAAAATACCTTCTCGCAATAAATGAGGTCTGATCCTTCTACGAAAACCTGCATATTCTGCCTATTTTCGCCTATCCCCAAGTTTGTCCGGTGAAATCTACCTCCGCCTTCCGGCGTGCCGAGAGGACTTTTTTTAATTATTTTTTTCTTTCAGAATTTCACCTCTCCCCATGGGCCCCTTAAATTGGATTTATGAAAAAAAAACGGTCGAACACCCATTACTTATATTTTAAGCTGATTTTTTCCCGATGAATTTCAAACTTCTCGCCTATGTCGTCTAAGAGATACACGCTCCGTTAAGAATCCTTCAACCCCCAATGTTCACCCCTTTCAGCTTATAATATACACCTCATCGATAAACCCTTAGACATATGTCTGCTTATATTTAATGATTAGTTTATACGCCCTATATCACATCCCCAAATGAAACAACTCATGAGATATTGTTATTCATTGAAATCCACGTTTACCCCTTAACACCTCTTTAGAACCCGAATAAACAAAAATCCTTCCTTAGTGGACGTTTCCTACATACAGCGAACATATTCCCAAAATGTCATGTTTTCAACTTCAACAGTTTTCGCTGGGCGATGATGAGTGAGTGAGTGAGTCAGGACATTTTCTTTCATTATATTTTATTCAGAATTTCACCCCTCCACATGGGCCCCTTTTAAATTCCTTATAAACAGGTCCTCTTGATTCACAGACCAACACGTAATTTCATATGGATTCTGATAAAAATGAGTCATATTGATATGATAAATATCGTTTAAAATGATATCTGGTAGCAAAAATATCCACCCCGCCCAGGATTCGAACCCTAGATCCTTAGATTCACAGTCATACGCAATAACCCCATGGCTATTTCGACTACGCAAATATTGTGCACAATATGGTGCCTTATTTCCACTTTCCAATAATACTGCATTACGGAATTAAGTTTCATTTATATTTTGCTTGTTTCGATAATGTTCCTGAGTGACATTGAGTTTAAAATGCCTTATGCCAATGCAATGCCGACTACTTACAATGTTTCATATTAAGGCATTTTACCATTTAAAAATACTGATACGAAGACTTCAAACATGTACCATGTCATTTGTTTAAATCACTTGACACCAGAGTTTGCATGAGCGTTTTCTGTTCAGTATGTCATATACATTCCACATGGCCGAGAGTGCGCCATGGTATCAATTTTCGACACCGCGCGCTGATTGTTTCTCTTACCAGTGTCAGCTGGATCGATCGATCGAGTTAGCAGTGCGTCTTATACTTCCGTTCGATCCACCACTGCCAGCTAGGGCACACTTCCATTCGATCGATCGAGCGGGCAGTGCATACTTCCGTTGTCCACCACTGCCAGCTAGTACACTTCCGTTTGATCGATCGAGCGGCCAGTGCATACTTCCGTTGTCCACAACTGCCAGCTAGTACACTTCCGTTTGATCGATCGAGGGGGCAGTGCATACTATCGTTTGATCCACCATTGCCGGCTTGATCGTTCCGATCCACTTCCGTCGCCAATTCTCAAAATCACTCCCACAAAACTATCCAGCAACCGAGCGGAAAGATGTTACACATCAAGAAATGTTCGATTTCTTGCTTTTCGACTGTAGCCATTTCAGTACACATCGACGTAAGAGTATACCGCTTCGTATGTGGTATTCGAAACAATCTCTGCCAGTTTGTGGGCTACACATAACAGCTGTAGGCCCGCATTTCTTGCAAAAGTAGCTTGCTTTCATTTGTTCTCTATGCATTCTCGAGAAAATCAGACATTTTCTCTGAACGCGCTGCCGCTGGTCTTCTTTAGAAAGATTCACAAGGACGTGCGAGGTTACCTCTACAGGTAAATTCACTTCATCGGCCAACAAAGCTTCTACAGGTCTTGTTTCTAGTGGAACGCCAAATGTATTTTTTATCAACTGCAAGGCTAGTGCTGTAGTGAAGTCTGAGTGAGACGTCTTTTCATTGGCAGGTCTGTGCAAGTTTTATGCTAAAAAGGCGTTAGTCTCAATAATACCACATATACTAGCAAACATTCTATGATGCCACTAGCAAATAACGAGCGACTCCGCTGTTTGGAGCATCGAAATAGGTAGCAAAAACATAAACACGGTCACCCTTACGTATAATCGTCGCCATTACTGAACGGTCCGAGCTACCAACTTCAGACTTGCATGCGCTGATTCGTTATTTTTTCTCTTTATAATGGAAAAAGATCGGTCTTGCCAGCAGGACGCTTCGTCCTCATATAAGCAATTGAATTACGTCCTCAAATGAGGACGTAACGTCCTGCCGGCAGTGCCTTGTACGTTCTATCATTAAATTGGATTTATGAAATAACGCTCGAACACCTATTAACTTATTTTTAAGCTGTCTTTTTCCCCTGAGTTTGATGAGTGTGTGAGTGAGTCAGTCAGTTAGGACACTTTCTCTCCTTTTTTCAAGAATTCCACTCCACCCCATTGGCCCCCTTAAATCGAATTTATGAAAAAACGGTCCAACACCTATTTACTTATTTTTAAGCTAATTTTTTCCGCAGAGATTCAAACTTCTCGCCTATATCGTTTAAGATCTACACGCTCCGTTAGGAATCCTTCAACCCCCACTTTTTACCCCTTTCACCTTATAATATTCTCCACGTCGAAAAACCCTTAGACACATGTCTGCTTATTTTTATTAATGATTAGTTTATATGCCGAGTATCACATCCACAAATGAAACCACTCGTGAGATATTGTTATTCAATGAAATGCAGGTTTAACCACCTTAAGACCCCTTTAGAACCTGAATATCCAAAAATCCTTCCTTAGTGGACATTTTTGAAATACAACAAACATATCCCCAAATTGTCATGTTTCTAACTTCAATAATTTTGGCTGGGCGATGATGAGTGAGTGAATGAGTCAGGACATATTATTTCATTTATTTTTCAGAATTACACCCCTCCCCATGAACCCCTTAAATTTGATTTATGAAAAAACCTGTCGTACACCTATTTACTTATTTTAGCAGTTTTTTTCCCCTGAGTTTGATGAGTGGGTGAGTCAGTCAATCAGTTAGGACACTTTCTTTCCTGATTTTTCTCCCCAGAATTTCACCCCTGCCCATGGGCCCCTTAAATTGGATTTATGAAACAACGGTTGAACACCTATTTACTCATTTTTAAGCTGATTTTTTCCGCTGAGTTTCAAACTCCTCGCTTGTGTCGTTTAAGGGATACACGCTCTGTTAGGAATCCTTCAACCCCCAGTTTTCACCCCTTTCACCTCATAATATACACCACATTGGAAACCCCTCAGTTTTTGTCTTCTTATTTTTAATGATGAGTGTATATGCCGAGTATCACATCTCCCAATGAAACCAATCGGGAGATATTGTTTTTCAATGAAATGCAGGTCTACCCCCTTAACACCCACTTTAGATCGTGAATATCCAAAAATCCTTCCTTAATGGGCGTTTTCGACTTACAACGAACATATCACCAAAATTTCATGTTTCTAACTTGAATAGTTTTGGCTGGGCGATGAGTCAGTGAGTCAGTGAGTCAGTGAATCAGTCAGTCAGGACACTTCGTTTTATATAAGAGATTACACATGCTAGTGCAACAATCACAATAACGCAGGTTAACACATAAATCCTACACACACACCCATGTACACGGGGCAACATGACCACGCTGTCTAAGCCCCGAAAATGAAATATTAACTGTGCATACGATAGCATAGAGAATACTACAGTCCAATACAATCCTTCATTGTCAATCGGTCAGTTTTCCCATGTGTCCTTTAGCAAATTTTACCGGACTATCATGATACAGAGTTAATCGTTGTTGCCTAGTGACAACCTGTCCATCAATGGTGTGGCGTTGACTATCATGATACAGTGTTAGTCGTTGTTGCCTAGTGACAGCCTGTCCATCAATGGTGCGGCGTTGACTATCATGATACAGTGTTAGTCGTTGTCGCCTAGCGAAAATATGTCCGTCAAGTTATTAGATCTGTGGAACGGTGTAGACTCGTGCAAAAGGGCCTAAATGCGGGGAATGGAGTGGTCTGTCCGAAATTTAACATAGCCTAAACTATTCCTCTTGAATCAGGCTATCATATACAAAAATAATTTTTCGAATCCGACTGGTAGTTCCAGAGATTAGCGCGTTTAAACACATAAACACACAAACACACAAACTCTTCAGCTTTATTATATTAGTATAGATTGTCAGAATTATGCTGGAGGACCGATAAATTGGCTAAGGGAGCTACTGCTAAAAGTGCCACGGGCAGATGTATCGGTTCCGTTTTTATATTTTAAAATTATTTTTTCCAATCACGCAGTGTTATCATGTTGTAGCCAAGTCAACGCGGGTATCAATCCCTGTATGGATATATCAATGTGTTTAATTACCGTGAATTAACTGGATTCATAATAATTATTCTTTGAACGTGCTGTAATCGGCTGACTTCCCACGCCTGTATATTTGTCAACGTATTTGTTTACGTTCTTGCTCGGAGATAATTAAGATACGTGGTGATACATGGTGAACGAAGAGGAAATAAGAAAGGTTTTAACAAAACCAGCTGTTTAGATTGTTAATGCTAACAAACCTATATTAAAATGTTAAAAAATAACGTTTTAAGTGGAACAAATGAAACAAAGCACTGTATTGATTATTTAAAATCAACTTCTTTTAAAATATGAGGCACGTCCAGAAAGTAAGTTCCGTTTGGTAATAAAATTAAATTGTGTACAGATACAGAAAAAATATTTATTGCACAACATTCTACACCTCTTAAACTACTTTTTCACATAACTGCCGAACTTTTGCAGGCATTTGTCATAGCATGGCATAAGTTTTTGGATACCTTCTTCATAGAAGTTTGCCGCCTGTGTCTTCAACCAGTTGGAAACATCTTCTTTCAGCTCGTCGTCATTGTTGAAGTGTTGACCGCCAAGGAAAGACTTGAGATGTGTGAACAGATGAAAGTCGCTAGGAGCGAGGTCAGAACTGTACGGAGGGTGGTCAAACACGTCCCAGTCAAATCCCTGTAGGAGGGTTTTCGTCACATTTGCAGTGTGTGGTCGTGCGTTGTCGTGAAGAAAAACAACACCTTTTGACAGCAACCCTCGGCGCTTATTCTGTATTGCGCGGCGCAATTTCCTAAGTGTCTCGCAGTAAGCATCTGCGTTGATTGTTTGACCACGCGGTAGAAATCAATGAGTAAGATGCCTTTCCAGTCCCAGAACACTGTGCACATCATTTTCTGAGGTGTCAAAATTTGTTTCGGCTTAACCTTTGCTGGGGATGAAGTGTGCCTCCATTCCATTGACTGCCGCTTACTTTCAGGGGTGTCGTAAGAAACCCAAGTTTCATCTCCTGTGACTATCTGTGTCAGAAATTCTTCGCCCCCTTCATTGTAACGGGTCAAAAACTGAAGTGCACTACCCATCCGTTTTGTTTTGCTCCGTAAGAATCTTTGGTCCCCAACGTCGGCAAAGTTTACGAAAGTTCAGTTTTTCGGTAACAATTTCATGAATTAGTGATCGTGAGATTTGGGGAAATTCCATAGCGAGAGCACTAATTGTAAACCTGCGGTTTTCCCGGATCTTGTCATCAATCGCGTGAACCAGTTCTTCTGTAACGAAAGATGGACGCCCACTTCGTTCTTCATCGTGCACTTCATTACGTCCTTCACTGAACTTTCGGACCAATTTTCTCACCATTGAATCACTCATCGCATTTTGTCCATACACTTCGCAAATTTGCCGATAAATTTCAATTGGTTTCACTTTCCTAGCATTCAGAAAACGAATCACAGATCTGATTTCACAAGCGGCGGGATTTTCAATCAACACCGACATTATGCGAGTAAACATGCACAACAACGCGTACGTGGCTAACAGCGCTCTCCAAATGGCGCACGTTTCTTCTCCTTGATACAGAGCGTCTACCGCGCATATGCGGAACAGCGCTGCAGTGGAACGTACAACTAGTTGAAGATACAGGCGGCACACGTCTATGAAGAAAGTATACAAAAACTCGTGCCACGCTACGACAAATGCTTGCAACATTTCGGCAGTTATGTGGAAAAGTAGTTTAAGGGTTGTATAATTTTGTGCAATAAATAATTTTTCTGTATCTGTACACAATTTAATGTTATTACCAAACGGAACTTAGTTTCTGGACGTACTTCGTATATTTACAAGATACGGATGAATCATTAGGCTATATCTTAAAAATACAGGTATGGGATAATTTTTATAAAAGACTTTTAATCTCACTAAACTTGGCTTGGCAATTTTACTATCATCATCATCATTAGGCCCTGTGCAAGGCACGTTGGGCAGCAAGTCTTCTCCAGCGATGTGGGTCGATCGCAACAACTTCGGCATCATCCCAAGAGATGCCAATGATCCTGAGATCATCTCTCATTGTTTAACGCCAAGTTCTTCGAGGCCGGCCTTGTTTCCTTTTCCCTCCCAGGGGTGTCCATCTTAGTGCAGTTCGTGGTGACGGTATTCGGGCATGCGGAGGACGTGGCCAGCAAGGTGCATCCGACGCTCAGTTACAGTCGTTGACAGGAGTACTGAGTCTGATCTTCTTAAGACGTCTTCATTTGTGACATGATCACGATAAGAGACCCCAAGAATTCGTCTAAGGCAACGTTGTTGGAAAATATCTAACAGCTTAATTACCTTAGCCGTGAATTTCCATGTTTCACAGGCATATAATGCAGTTGGTAGGACAATACTCGTGAAAAGTTTCATCTTCGTAGCGACGCTTATGACTGTTGTCGACCAGATAGAGCGCATACGCTGAAATATGACTGATGCCATTCCGATTCGACAGGTGATATCCCTTTCTGTGCCTCCATCAATGGAGATAATGCTACCATGTGAATTGTAGCACTTGCTCTAAAGCTTGACCACGAACTGTTATGGGCCTGTTATCCTGGACTCCACCGACCTGCATGTATTTGGTCTTTTCATTATTTATAGGTAGGCCAATATTACTGGCTTCAGTATCCAGGCTATAACCACTCATAATAATTTGGCTTAAAAATGGTTAATATCAAATGGAGCAATTGTGAGCAGGGATTAAAAGTAAAACTAGTAATTCCATAGGTATAGAATTCAGTGATTCTTAACCGGTGGTCCGCGGGAGAAAAGGGTCCACCAGCACGTATAGAAAAGTGGCCAATAAATGGGGATTTCGAAAACGATGTGCGTTGAACGAGAATCGTCCGATTGTATTCGCGGCGATGAATATTGACTATTGACTATATAAAATAAGTGTTATTGAGGAAGGATTACAACTGATGAGGTGTATTGGGGAGAAGGAGGGGGGGGGGGAGGATGAGGGGTGGTACGTACATGATTTAATTTCACGCTGAGTGGTCCGCAGACTTCTACGGGTTCAGAACCACTGGTATAGATCTACTAAGGTAAAAGTACCAAAGAACTCGTGCCGGATATACGAACCGATAATCCCTGCAGTACGAAGCCTGTTTTTGTTTGTCGTGTGGCCCTCTGAGAGGCCGAGTGCAGGTCTTTCTAGTCGACGCCCTTGGGCGACCTGCGCGTCGGGATGAGAGATGGAATGGATGAAGATGAATGAAACTGGACAAGGATATGGAAGGAAGCGGCCGTGGCCTATCAGAAGGTACAGTCCCAGCATTTTCCTGGTGTTGAAAATGGGAAACCACGGAAAGCCATTTCAAGGACGGTCGACGGTGGGGCTTGAACCCACGCGTCAACCAAGTCAGCAGAGAGCTTGGCCCCATGACCTAACGCTAGCCACTACTGTCGGTTACGAAGCCTGTATGACAATAGCTCACGGATTATTGTAATCGTGCGTAAAATATCACCCTCAATGATATGCATGCTAGTTAACTTCCCAATTGATTCCCGCCATCAATACAAGATGTACGACGCTCGGGCACAAGTTAGGGCGAGACCTGATTTGGCAGTGACACATTTGGATGTGTTATTTAATAGCGACAGCGAGCTGGGCGTGGTGGCAATTTTAATTCTCCGGAAATGAGTTCCATCTATCTGCAAGTGTTCGTATGATTAATTGCTTCATATTGTGTGTGCGTGTTGCTCAGCTCAGTGACAAACACAGTTCTTACATTGAACTAATGTTCTTGTTTGTACGACTTGTAGAAGAGGTATCCTATAATAATTAGCAGGTTTATATACAGGCTGTGGTGTCGAAACTACAGGGTCATTGAAAAATGGTTGGTTCCTCAGTTCAGGGGCTGCGACAACGCGGTAATGTAGCCCCGTGTACTTTGGGTGTGTGGAGAACCGGTCTGATAACTGGTGTTAATTGTGACGGCTGTATTAGTTTGTGTTATCTGTTTTTAATCAAAGGACTGCAGACAATCGATTTTCAAGTAGTTCCAACTTTTGCTACCAAACGCCAACGTCAACGCCAACTAGTCCTGAACTTGATTATTAGATGCCACTGCAGTTGGGTCCTGGCGACGGACGTTGGAACCCAAGAGCGTCAGTAAAATCTAACCTATAATTTAGCTTCACACAAGTCTATTGGTGGAAGGTTCTTTATCATGCCATAAATCTATGACATGAGACCGCCGGCTTTACTTCCTCTCCGAAGGAAGGCATACTGAGGGATTTTTAATGCTCTTAAAAAATCCGACGACTTCGGCCGGTATTGAACCCGCAACCTTGGGCATAGAAGTTCAGCATGCTACCAACTACGCCACCGATCATCGAAAAATAATGCCTAGATTTTAAATAAATAAAATAATTTTAATTTAAAAAAACTTTTGGCCTTAAAATGCATGGAAAAGATAGCATGTTTTTTTCATACCTTAGTAAGTTTCAATGTGAGGTTTGTTGCTCTGCAGACGTCTAATGTGTTGTCCACTTCGTGCCACGTGCGTTGAATCATATCAGGAGTAACAGTAGAGATGGCGGCAGCAATTCGCTCCCGAAGATGCACCAAATCACGAATCGTTTCTGCGTGAACAAAGTTTTTTATGTACCCCCAGAAAAAAAATCCGAAGGGGTTAGTTCTGGACTTCTGGGAGGCCAGAGAATAGGGGCTTCTCTGCCAATCCAAACGTTTGAAAAGCGTGCGTCCAGTGTATCGCGTACCGCACGAAGCTAGAGAGGCATAAAAATCACACGCTGTCCAGTCTGGTGTTCGATGTATTCTATTTGAGGGAACACAAACTGTTCAAGCATGTTGAGGTAAATTAGGCCTGTGATTATTTTTATGTTCGACGATGACGAAATGTAAATATATTATATGTCAGAAAACTGTATCATAATTAAATTAAATAATTAAAGTACTACTTTTCATTTAGATACAGTTTCTCCAACCAATCAGGGTACAATATTTTCATTCATTGGCCAATTAGGTAAGGATAGCTTCGCACATGCACTCAAAATCCAGCATGTCGGACATTAACTACATGATTTGAAAGTTGACAATGTAGCCTCTATTGGATCAACTATTGTAGTTAAAATCCCAAACACAAAGAAAAAATCACCACGAACCTTTACGGTAAAAAGTAAATACTATGAAATAAGCAATAAATTTAGGAATCTACGTATAGAAGTTTGCAAAACACTATCCTATCCTAGTCTATACCGGCATGGTAAGTGTGCACTATCCGTAATGTTTGCATAAACAAACTGCGGAATATTGCAAAATAAATATTACTGTACCTTAATATCCGCAACTCCAATTTCTATCCACGGCATTACAGTCGTAAGATTTTGCCAACAATTTTAGTGAATGCTGTTGTTGACATAAACACACCAGAACGTCATGGAGGAAGTAGGCTTATGACATTAGATCCACGGAAATTATAATCCAGCTCTTCGTTCAGTAAAGGGATTTCTTATGCGAAATTTTTCCGCCAGATGTCATGACTGTTCTATTTGGGACTCAACTGATTTGCCTGCCGTTGACATTCTATACACATTGAATTTGAAGAATAATTAGTTGATAATACGATACATTTAAATTTTAAAGCATTTGTTACAGCCAATTTTGTGTTATTTGAATAAAATAACAGAATGGCCCAACATAGTACCTGTGCGCTATCTGTTTGTGCTACATCAGGATAAACAATGTTTCAAAGCTTTGGAATTCATTATTGGGTAGAGAGTAAATGCTGAGCCCACACAATTCCCAAGAAGAAGAAGTCAACCGACAGAATCTCGACAGATATTTATGAATATTTATGTTAGAATTATTATAATAAAGTTATAATTATCGTCGAACATAAACAGTCGTATGCAACTCGCTTATAATGGTAATTAAGACACTCGCTTTACTCGTTTTATAAATATACTAGTGTCTTAATTATTGCCATAATAGGCTCTTTGCATCGTGTGTTATTAGATCCAGGCATTATTTTACGATGATCCTGTATTATGGGACACAATGAATCAAAACAATTTTCGCCTATGTATTGAGTTGTTGTTTGAGTCTTCAGTCTTTTGATTGGTCAGATGCAGATCTCCATTCCTCCTTGTCCTGAGCCAATCGTTTCATCTCTACATGGATGCCACACCTTACATCCGAGGCAATCTGTTTTACATTATTATACTAACCTGGTCTACTCCTAGAGTTCTTGTCCTCGACCGTTCCTTCTATAACACAGTTTGAAATTCCTGCGTGTCTTAGCATGTATCCTAACAGCCTACCTTTTCTCTTCATTAGCAGGAAATTTTCAAAATCAGATCTGCTAAAATATAACACATATAAAGATGATTTATTTCTAAAAAATTAAGTTCTTATGTTGAAACATTACGGGAAAAAAGGTATTTCTTAGCATGGAATTGGCATCAAAGCGTTTTATGGCTTTTAGAATATGCCAGCAATATTTAGGATCCCACTTCTTCCATTTTTCAGTAGTTCCATTCTCCTTTACCCTTGTTTCTAATGCCGACTATCACTCTTTTTTTTATGTTTATTGTCTAAATAAATAAAAATGTAGATTCGTAGATATTGAGAGCTGATGAATTATTTCGGTTGTCATCAGGTTGGATGTTCTATATGTAGGCCTTAGAGTTATTTACCAGTAGATTAAGATTATTGCATTGGTTCATTATTCGAATGTTCACTTCGATCGCAAGATTAGGACACAAGAAATGATTGCTTAATTTTAAAATGTCGCACTGCCGCGAACTTCTGTTTATGAAAATAATTTAATTAAATTGGATGCCGGTTGATCAAATCCTGTATAAACATTTAGAGCACCGAGTTTCACTGCGCTCGGATGATAAAATCGCGAGAAAATTCCACTAAAATATTGTACGGTATTTCGTTGGCCGCCGTGTTTGGTTTGTACTTAAAAAGGTATTTAATGTCACGTAGGTGAACTTACCTTAGTATTCTCCATCACCATACAAAATTTCAGGGTGATATCAGTTACAGTTTCGGGAATATACGTAGAATGCCGGTAAAATATTTCGCACTGCCACCATGTTGGATTGGTGAAACGTCTTAAAATTAAGGACACATGCTAACACATCTAGGAATTGCAAACTTTGTTATGGAAGGAAGGGTCGAGGACAAGAACTGTAGGGGTATACCAAGGTTAAAATATGTTAAACAGATTGCCTCGGATGTAAGGTGTGCTGGATGTGTAGATATGAAACGATTAGCTCAAGACAGCGAGGCATGAAGTGCTGCATCAAACCAGTCAAAAGACTGAAGGCTCGAACAACAACAACAACAACAACAACAACCATGATGAGTATCCTGAGGTATAGTCGCGCCCTGACAGGGCTCCCCTGCCCCATTTATACTGTGAGTTTTGAGATCGAACTAGTCAATCGAATTGAAAATTATCAACAGAATTTGTATATATAAATAACTAGCTGAAGTACCCGTGCTTCGCTACGCGTCATAAATAAATTAAAATGTGAAGGTGACAGTTAAAACAGGGGATAGGTGAAGTGCTGCGCAATTGGAGATTAAGGATGGAACATTTTGTCCAACTACACTGATCGGTGTTGACCGTGTTTTATAGCACAAATTTAGGTTTAACTCGCTAACCGTTGGAGATACCTTTCGGATAGAAAATGTAATTCTAAACCTCGTATATACCATCAAAAGTTTGCTATTTCTTAACGTTCTCCTTTTATTTGAAATGGAAATATGAAAGTTTGAAACCAAAGGGTGTAGTGACGTCACAAAAATGGTCGCCATCTTTAAATAGTGCAAAGTATTGAAATCAAAAATAGCCTATATGTTAACCAGGTAAATCAGCTACTTCCATGTAAAATTCATATAAATCGGACCAGTGGTACTTGCGTGATTGAGTAATACACAGACACACACCATCTCAGTTTTAGTCTCGCTTCGCTCGCGTCATAGTCTTGTCATATTGTTATTCAATGAAATTCGGGTTTAACCCCATTAACACCCCTTTAGAACCTGAATATCCAAAAATCTCTCCTTAGTAGACGTTTTCGACATACAACAAACATATCCCCAAAATATCAATCTTCTAACTTTAATAGTTTTGATTGGTCGATGAGAGTGAACATCTAAAAATCCTTCCTTAGTGGACGTTTTTCTTCCAGAATTTCACCCCTCGCCATAGGCCCCCTAAATTGGATTTATGGAAAAACGGTCGAACACCAATTTATTTATTTATTTATTTATTTATTTATTTATTTATTTATTTATTTATTTATTTATTTATTTATTTATTTATTTATTTATTTATTTATTTATTTATTTATTTTTAAGCTGATTGATTTCTTCCGAGTTTCAAACTCCTCGCCTATGTCGTTTAAGAGATACACGCTCCGTTAGGAATCTCTCAACCCCCACTTTTCACCCCTTTCACCTCATAATATACACAATATCGATAAACCCTTAGACATATGTCTGCTTATTCGTAATGATAAGTTTATATGCCGAGTATCCCATCCCCAAGGAAACCAATCGGGAGATATTGTTATTCAGTTAAATGCAAGTCTACCCCCTTAATACCCCTTTAAAATCTGAATATCCAACAAGAAGTTCCGTGAAGAACTATATAGCCTACTTTTCATGCCAATGATTATTCTACAGTATATGAACCTATCTAGAATAATTACAAAATTAAGTTGGTAATATCGAAATATCAAATTAGTTCAAAATATACCTGATATAATGTAGCCTAATAGAGCACTACAGTTGGCAGCCCTGGTGACTGAATATATTCTTAGTTCCATCTCTTAAGGTACAGAATACATAATTAGGTTGAAGTCCAATGGACGTTACATGCAGTTAGACATTGGATCTATCAGCACGCGTAAAAGCATGTTGCCAACAATGCCATGCGTGTGCTGGTCAGAAATAATCTGAAATATTATGATATCTTGTTGTGCCAATTTTGGATGAAATACATTTGTTAGTATAGAAGTTACATGTATTTTAAAATTGGACATATCAGCAGGCATAGAATCATGTTGGCAGCACTGCCTTGTATTAATTACTCCAAATTAATCTACAATGTCAAGTGCTATACGTGTGCAAAGTATAGAGCTGTTGGCTTGCATACTTTCTGATATATTGATATTAGGGTTAAAAAATATAGACAGCATTTATTAACAGTTGGCAGTCCTGATTGCTCTTAACAATACTTACAGTCATTCTGTTATGGTACACATAGCACATACGAAATTTGGTTGTAATCCAACTGATAGTATAGAAGTTACATGTATTTAAAAATTGGTACTATCAGCAGGCTTATAATCATGTTGGTAGAACTGACGTATATAAGTTACTCAAAATTAATCTAAAATGTTAGAATATACGTGTGCATAGTTTAAAGCTGTTGGCTTGCATACTTTCTGATATATTGGTATTTGGATAAAAAAATAGAGAGAGCAATTATTAACAGTTGGCAGCCCTGGTGTCTCTTAAGAATACGCTCAATCATATCTGTTTATGTACAGATATTACATACAACATTTGGTTGAAATCCAATTGATAGTGTAGAAGTTATATGCATTTAAACAATGGACCTATCAGAAGGCTTAAAATTATTTTGGCAACACTGTCAATGTTGGCCTCCTGGAAATTAAACTGAAATAGTATTATCTGCATGTGTACCAATTTTGGAATAGCTCCCATGCATACCTTGCTAGATATCCAACACGGAGCTCACATTTCTAGTGCGTTTTTTCAGCAGTTGGTAGCACTGACATCATTTTCAAATATGGACGTGAGATATTCCGGTGCACATCTTTACTCATACTACATTTGATTTTGATTGCTGCAGCCGTTTAGGAGTTGATAGGGGAGGGGTGTCACACAGCCAGACAGACAGACACACAGACACACATTTTTCCAGATCGATCTCATAAGTCTACTTTTTCCTCATGTTTGCAAAATGTGAAAAGTAGGCTAAAAATCCTTCCTTAGTGGACGTTTTCGACATACAACGAACATAGCCCCAAAATGTCATATTTTCTAACTTCAATAATTTTGTCTGGACGATGATGAGTGAGTGAGTAAGTCAGAACATTGTCTTTCATTTATTTTTCAGAATTTCACCCATCTCATGAACCCCTTAAATTGGATTTATGAAAAAAACAGTCGAACACCTATTTACTTATTTTTGAGCTGTTCTTCCCCCCTGAGTTTGATGAGTGAGTGAGTTAGGACTATCTTTCCTGTTTTTCCCCCAGAATTTCACCCCTCTCCAAGGGCCCATTAATTTGGATTTATGAAAAAACGGTCGAACACCTATTTACTTATATTTTAAGCTGTTTTTTTCCGCCGAATTTCAAACTTATCGCCTATTGAATTCTTCAACCCCCCCCCCTTTCCCCCCCCCCCCCTTTTCACATCATAATATACACCACATCGATAAACCCTTAGACATGTCAAATTATTTTTAGCCTACTTTTCACATTTTGCAAAAATGAGGAAAAAGTAGTCTTATGAGATCGATCCAGGAAAATGTGTGTCTGTCTGTTTGTCTGTCTGTCTGTCTGTCCTTCTGTCTGTCTGTCTGACTGTGTGTGTGTCCCCTCCCCCCTATCAACTCCTAAACAGCTGGAGCAATCGAAATAAAATTTGGTAGGAGTAAAGAATATCTCACGGCCATATTTGAAAATGATGTCGGTGCTACCAACTGCTGAAAAATCGTAATTGAAATTTGAGCTCCATGTTGGATATCATGGAAGGTAAGAATGGGAGCTATTTAAAAATTGGCACACATATAGGCTAGATAATAATATTGCAGTTTAATTTCCAGAAGGCCAAACATGGCAATGTTGCCAAAATGAATATAAGCCTACTGATAGGTCCAATATTTAAATGCATATAACTTATCTACACTATCAATTGGAATTCAACCAAATTTCGTATGTTGTATGTGTACATAACCAGATATGACTGAACGTATTCTTATGAACCACCAGTGCTGCTAACTGTTAAAAAAATGCTCTTAATTTCTATTATCCAAATACCAATATATATGAGAAAGTATGCAAGCCGACAGCTTTAAACTATGCACACGTATAGTATCTGACATTCTATATTAATTTGGAGTAACTTATATACGTCAGTGCTACCAACATGATTCTAAGCCTGCTGAGAGGTCCAACTTTAAATACATGTAACTTCCATACTATCATTTGGATTTCAACCAAATTTCGTATGTGCTATGTGTACCATAACAGCTATGACTATGTATTCTTAAGAGCAACCAGGGCTGCCAGCTGTTAATAAATGCGGTCTCTATTTTTGTTACCCTAATATCAATATATCAAAAAGAATGCAAACCAATAGCTCTAAACTTTGCACACGTATAGTACCTGGCAGTCTAGACTACTTTGGAGTAACTAATATACGTCAGTGCTGCCAACATGATTCTAAGTCTGCTGATAGGTCCAATTTTAAAATGCATGTAACTTCTATACTAACTAATGGATTTCATTCAAAATTGGCACAACAATAGATCATATTATTTCAGATTATTTCTGACCAATACATGCATGACACTGTTGCCAACATGATTTTACGTGCGCTGTTAGATCCAATGTTTAACTGCATGTAACGTCCATGTTATTCATTGGACTCCAAACAAATTTTGTATTCTGTACCTTAAGAGATGGAACTAAGAATATATTCAGTCACCAGGGCTGCCAACTGTAGTGCTCTATTAGGCTACATTATGCCTGGTATACAGTATTTCGAACTAATTAGAAATTTCGATATTACCAACTTAATTTCGTCATTATTCTAGATGGATCCATATCGATTAATCATTGGCATGAATCTTAAATTTTAAGAGAAGTATGCTCTATAGTTCGTCACGGAACTTCTTGATAATGATAAGTTTATATACCGAATATTACATCCCCAAAGAAACAACTCATGAGATATCGTTATTCAATGAAATGCACGTTCACCCCCTTAACACCTCTTTAAAACCCGAATAAACAAAAATCATTCCTTAGTTGACGTTTTCGACATACAGCGAACATATTCCCAAAATTCCATGTTTCCAACTTTAATAGCTTTCGCTGGGCGTTATGAGTGAATGAGTCAGACAGGACATTTTCTTTCAATTATTTTTACCAGAATTTCACCCCTCCCCATGGGCCCCTTAAATTGGTTTGATGAAAAAACGCTTGAACACCTATTAACTTATTTTTAAGCTGTCTTTCTCCCCTGAGTTTGATGAGTGAGTGAGTTAGTCAGTCAGTTAGGACACTTTCTCTCCTTTTTTCCCCCAGAAATTCACCATACCCCATTGGCCCCTTAAATTAATTTGTGAAAAAACGGTTCAACACCGATTTACTTATTTTCAAGCTGATTTTTTTCACTGAGTTTCAAATTTCTCGCCTATGTCGTTTAAGAGATAGGCCTACACGATCCCTTTGGAATCCTTCAACCCCCCACTTTTCACCCCTTTCACCTCATATTATTACACCACATCGAGAAACCCTTAGACACATGTCTGCTTATTTCTAATGATTAGTTTATATGCCGAGTATCACATCCACAAATGAAACCACTCGTGAGATATTGTTATTCAATGAAATGCAGGTTTAACCCCCTTAAGACCACTTTAGAACCTGAATATCCAAAAATCCTCCCTTAGTGTACGGTTTGACATACAACGAACATATACCCAAAATGCCATGTTTCCAACTTCAATAGTTTTGGTTGGGCGATGATGAGTGAGTGAGTGAGTCAGGACATATTCTTTCATTTTTTTCCCTTCAGGTTTTCAACCCTCCCGATGAACCACTTAAATTTGATTTATCAAAAAAAACTGTCGAACACATATTGACTTATTTTTAAGCAGTTCCCCCCCCCCCCCCCCCCTGAGTTTGAAGAGTGAGTGAGTAAATCGGTTAGGACACTTTCTTTCCTGTTTTTTTTTCAGAAATTCACCCCCTCCCTATGGGCCCCTTAAATTGGATTTATGAAAAAAAACGGTCAAGCACCAATTTACTTATTTTATGCTGTTTTTTTTCGCTGAGTTTCAAACTCCTCGCCTATGTCGTTTAAGGGATACACGCTCCGTTAGGAATCTTTCAACCCCCATTTGTCACCCCTTTCACCTCATAATATACACCACATCGAAAAACCCTCAGACATGTGTCTCCTTATTAGCCTACTTTCGATTTTTGCAAAAAATGAAAGTAGACTTATGAGATCACTACAGGGCGAAAAAAAGTGTGTCTGTCTGTGTGTGTGTATGTGTGTGAGTCTGTGTGTGTGTGTGTGTGTGTGTGTGTGTGTGTGTGTGGGTGGGTGTGTGTGTGAGTGTGTGTACTCTGAATGTCTGTCCCCCCTATCAATTCGAAGACGGTGAGCGCAAATAGAACGAAATTCGGTACAAAGATAGCACTAGCAAAGGACACCTCAGTGTCATGTTTTATATCGCCGCCATCTTGACGGAAACGTAATGGCGGCCACACAAATGTTCAAAGCTTAAATCAAATTACGACTAACCTAATCATCCGATCTCTACCAAATTATGCAACAACATACCTTTATGGGGGCAGCATCCTTTGACCAAATTAATAGGTCATCATCCTAATAGTTTGCGGATGGCGGCCATCTTTGTGTGAAAATCGATTGCCCCTATTAATTCGAACACGGTGAAACCGAATGGAACGAAATTTGGTACAGAGGTAGTACTAGCAAAGGGCACCCCAGTACCATGTTTTATATCGCCGCCATCTTAACGGAAACGTAATGGCGGCCACACAAATGTTCAAAGCTTAAATCAAATTACGACTAACCTAATCATCCGATCTCTACCAAATTTTGCAACAACATACCTTCATGGAGGGAGCATCCTCTGACAAATCTAATAGGTCATTAGCCCAATAGTTTGTGGATGGCGGCCATCTTTGTGTCAAAATCGATTACCCCTATTAATTCGAACACGGTGAAACCGAATGGAATGAAATTTGGTACACAGGTAGCACTAGCAAAGGGCACCTCAGTGTCATGTTTTATATCGCCGCCATCTTGACGGAAACGTAATGGCGGCCACACAAATATTCAAAGCTTAAATCAAATTACGATTAACCTAATCATCGATCTCTACCAAATTTTGCATCATCATACTATTATGGAGGGAGCATCCTTTGACCAAACTAATACGTCATTAGCCTAATATTTTGCGGATGGCGGCCATCTTCGTGTGAAAATCGATTCCCCCTATTAATTCGAACACGGTGAAACCGAATGGAACGAAATTTGGTACAGAGGTAGCACTATCAAAGGCCACCTCAGTGTCATGTTTTATATCACCGCCATCTTGACGGAAACGTAATCGCGGCCACCCAAATTTTAAAGGCTAAAATGTAATTCCGACCAACCTAATAATCTAGTCTCTACCAAATTTTGCAACAACAAATCTTTATGTGGGAAGCATATTCTGACCAAACTGCTAGATCATCAGCCCAATAGTTTGCAGATGGTGGCCAAGTATGTGTGCAAATCGATTCCCCCTATCAATTCAAACACGGTGAAACCGAATTGAACGAAATTTGGTACAGAGGTAGCACTAGCAAAAGGCACCTCAGTGTCATGTTTTATATCGCTGCCATCTTGACGGAAACGGAATGACGGCCACCCAAATGTTAAAAGCTTAAATCAAATTTCGACCATCCTAATAATTTGATCTCTACCGGATTTTGCAACAACATGCCTTTCTGTGGAAAGCATCTTATGACTGACTACAAGGTCATCAGCCCAATAGTTTGCAAATAGCGGCCATGTATGTGTGCAAATCCATTCCCCTGATCAATTCAATCACGGTGAAACCGAAATGAATGAATTTTTTTACAGAGGTAGCACTAGCAAAGGGCACCTCATATTCATATTTAATATCCCTATAGCACGTTGTATTTCAACAAGCTACTACAACCAACTTTCAATTATACTCCTTGAAAAGAACAAAGATTTATAACAATACCCATGCATTTAGGAGAAAGTAGGCTATATGTTCTTTATTGAACATCTTGTTTTATGACTTTATATTAGCCTTTGCTCGAGTACAAAAGGACCGAAATTAGAAGAATGAGAAAGACTATCGAAAATTCATGTAGCCAGCGGTTCATTCTGTGTCCTAAACTATGTGTATGCAAAATATGGTTGAGATTGGTGGAACGGTGTAGATGTGTATACGGAACCAACCCACATACATTCATACATACATACATACATACTGTACCCATGTGAATAATTTCCATGGAAAACATGCTTCTGCCTCCAGCCAGCATCAGTCCTCAGGCGTGTACCGTCCACCCACTGAGCAGTTGCATATTTTTGATCTGAGACTAAAAGGTACCAACTCTACAATAATAAAGCACAACTCTATTCTAAAGACTTTAATTGAGCTCTAAATCATGGCTTCACACAAACAAAAACACAATCCCAACAATAATACATAAAACAATGCAAAACTTATTCCTTCATTCCTTAATATTCGCACTTTATTCTCGCAAATCCAAATGATTATTTATTCATTTACCATGCGATTAACATAAAATTCATTCTCAAGTTCGCTGATGCACTGGTAAATTATACATATAACTGTACTTACAATCTTACGTCACCTATTGTGACCACGTTAATTTCACAATCTAGTTGTTTATTCTCAATATATCCTACTTTACATTATGCGTACAATTATGTTCTGTATTTCTCTTCCCACCAAAATGCTCTACCATGCATTAACCAATTTATGGGTTGCACATCATATTTACTTGCAACTCCACTGTTACTTGTAATTATACCCCTTTCTGCAGTTCCACTGTATGCCGTCATGAGTTCAATTTCAATGATTCCGTTACCGCTGTGTCGGATGGTATTTTATGCTACCCTTGCGAGGGCTTAGCATATGGCATCTAGTGTCCATCTACGGAAATTTGCGACATTGTCAGTATAAAAATGCAACTTTCAACATCTCATAAGTTCGCCAAGTATTAAGTTATCACAATGATCCTTAATTATAAATGTGTTTCAAAGCATACAAATTCATTATACAATACAACAATGATTCTTTTATTACAAACAGGGTTTCAAAGTCTTTCCACTCTAAGCGTCACCCTCCAAGGGTCGTTTAAAATCTCTCCCCTGGCTCTTCCTGTATACAATGGATCTGCGCCGGGCGGTAACAAAACACTTGCTACGTCCCTCGCTCTGTCCCTCTCTTTTATCTCCAAGCAGTAGCATGTGGCTTTAAATACAATAGTGCAGTCTCACTGACGTGCGCAACACATATGATCTATCTGAACTGTATGCAAGATAGGGTATGGAATTGTTTAAGCATTTATCCCTATCCTTAGGATATTAATAGCTGGCCTCAACAGGTCCATTTATATTATATGAAGGAACGAGATTCATCCAACACAAGTCGAATTGGGATAACCGGCATCTTGAAACAAACACGGTCAGGTACACGTCTTGCCGTCAAATATTCACTCCCAGGAGCTGAATGTATTCAATAGCTAGTTCTCGGTCGATATCAGGTGTCATGCTGAGGTTTCCATTGTTATCCTCCCATGCACCACTGGATTCGAACCCGGAACATTTCATAGCAATCCTCAGAGCTAGGGTTTCCATCACTAAATACGCTCTGGCAAATAATAATATCTCTGTATGCCCTTGGCTATACGAGATTTCACACGCCGATTATATTACCTGGCTTCCATGACCATGGTGATATGATCCCGTCCTTTAATTAGTAAGATAAAATCTATCAATTACTCTATAAAAGCTTATTCATCAAGCTGCAATCAATTCACTATTAAACCCTTCCAGTTCCTATATTCTTGCATATTTATTTCCATTATCAGAATATACTCTGATATTAAATTCCTTTGCTTAGCCCTTTACGTATAATACTACTGCTTGGATACACAAGTATTCCAATTAGCATATATATTTTGCTAACAACCATTCTCCCTGATGTGTATTCATTTATTCTTATTATTATTATTAGTAGTAGTATTACTGACATAAATTTTCCCTATACCGACACAACGTAACCGTATTTATATAATCAATAACCGAACATCCGTGTTCGTTACGTTAACTTTCTATATAACTCAATTGCCATTTTTACATTAGTGGTAACGATTTATCCACTCAATGATGTTCAAAGACATCTCAACTTGCCTAAAATCAACACAACATTGATATATCGAGGTTCTACCTCCCAAAATCGACTCTTATTGGCATATTCTATAATTTTGACGTCACTCAACATACAGTGGACTATATTCACTACACAATCATGGTTTTTGGGTACTCACATTTGTTAATCTGGTGGCTCCGACCACACATTTCCTCCAGTAATGCCCGCCATCATTAGCAAATTAGCAAGGCATTATCACACTTTTCACACTAATTTTACATAATTTTTGCCTTACAAAACACACTGCACTTTGCTTCTCCATGTTGCTGTTGCTTCCTTATTCACACAACACGTTATATTACTTATTACACTGCTGATTTTACATATATTTAAATGACCATCACTAAAATCACACGATCGCTATGTACATTTCTTAATGGTTGACCCTTCCATGCAGAATATCAAAAATGCAGGCGTTCAAGATCTATCCTTCACTACTATCCAGCATCTCGTTCGAAAGCCTCGATTCTCTGCCTAATGATTCCTAGCGGACCCCCATACTTCTATCAATTTCTATCCTTAGATAAATTTCCCGATATCGCATAAATATGCTTCCACATCGTCCTGAGCATTAATTACAGTGGTATCCCTGCGAAATTTCATCACTCGCATAACAAAGTTTATACCTGCGCAGTTCGACATCCTATTATATGTCTAACCAATAGCTTATATATTGCGCTCGTCCATTGTCCAATGTACTTGTACAATTACAACTTTCAATTGTCCTTCGGCCGGACTTACAGTCCCCCTTGATGATCTACTTATCAAAAAACATTGGACAGTTCCACGTACATTATTATGATGCCACATAATATCTCCTCGTCCTGAGGTACGATTTCCTCATCTGACATTAGCAAAATTTGGATAGATTATTGGCTGAGGAGTAACCTAACCACCAAGGGAAGATGATAAAGAAAAGGAGGTGGGCTTCGGACTGGAGAGAAAGGAGAGAGAAATAGGAGGAGAGTCCCACAAAAATTATAAATTTAACTTTAAATGCACTCAAAGGCGGTTGCCATTGCAAATCCGCTTTCTGATACCTAAAGTGGGTAAGGACCTGGTCGAAGCTGACGGAAAACGCAGCTAGGACTTGGCCGGTTTGCAAGAGCATGGCTTTAGTGTATTCCCTCTCAAGCATGCATATGCCTACTATGAGGAAGGGTGATGGTCTGGCAAGACAGAGAGTAATAGGCCTATTGTATGTATGTTCAAAGGAGTTCGTTTTTGGACCAAAAATTCGAGGAATGCCAATAATTGGAATTAATTTTGATATTTCCAGTTTTCGAAGTTGTAGAGTTACTACAAAGCGACCAAGCGTTTCCAAGAAGTATGGTAATAAAGGAATTATACGTTTGGGAATAATTTTGGTTAGTGCACCAATAGTTGCATTTGGAAATAGCTAAGCTTTTACCCAGCAAAGAGCCGACTAAAAGTTTAGGCAAAGAAAAGCATTTATCTTTTGGAAAACCAACCACAAGTTTCTGGAGAGGATCTCCACAAGCAGGAAGCTGGCGTAGCGAGCTGTACTTGCCTTACTGGCCAGTTAGAATTAGCTATTAAAGCTAAGAGAGACTTTACCACGATCACCACTAAGAGTTCTTGCTCAAATGCAACGAGTGGTGAAAACCCTATCACGAGATTTATTTGCATTAACGAGGGCATGAACCTAGGAAGAGTCAGGAAAGACAGGATCTTGCCTAACCGTTGTATTAGAGAAATGATGAGTCAAAAGGAAAGTTTGAATTTATTTAACAATGCAAAAAAGTCTAATAAATTTGACAAGTATATAGTTTCAATTTTTGTTAACAATTTGGGTTCGCAGACCTCCTAACATTTAAAGTTTGCTCCAGGCAATTAACAATTCTTTAGGTTTCAAACCTTTATATGTACTAAAATCTTTGTAAGATTTAAAAAAACAAATGAAGTGATTAAAGTTTAAACATTAAATCGAGTACAATGTGTGTACTTTCAGAAATTCCCAAGTACCTATCTTAGAAAAAGTTACAACTTCGAAAATAACAAAAAAAGAAAACAGGTAGAATGGAAGAGAAGTTCCTATAACTTCTTGTATTTACGCTGAATTACTTTTATAATAGTTATACAAATTAGGACAGGTCACTTACTGTGAAACCTGAAGAGAAAGTCAAAAGGAAGGTTCTAGACTTCCTATGGTTAAATAGGAATCACGAGACAAATAGGGCAAGTTTCCCTTTCGTGAGACCTAGAAATAATTCACTAATGAGTTGAAAGAATTGTATTCCCTAATTAGAAGGGAGAAACAATGTAAGTTTAAAACGTGTCCTAGACAAGTATTTATGCAGAAGTTAATTAATGTTATATAAGAAAAAGGGGAGGGCACTTCTATAGAGTGACACCTCATTGAAAAAAGACTTAAAGTAATACTTTATTATTATGTTTTGTTAGTAAAGGGTTTAGGAAAGATCAATTGGGATTGAGGATAAATGTTCATGGCCTTATTTATGGTAATCGGACCGATCGCGACGCGGTAGAAATGTTGAACAAGCACTAGTTTTCACTATAGTATGTTGGACGGATGAAAAATTCACTGTAGTAACACAAAAGTTTATGGCAAAGAAAGTTATTGCAATTGTGAAAAAAACTGGTTGCACTAGGTAGGCGAGAGTCTATTGCTTGAGAAAGTTATAGATTGTCATTAAGTACACCAGAGAAAATCCAAACGGAGGAAGAAAAGTTAGCTATTGAGCGTTAAATAATAAAGAAGATCCTTTAGTTTGAGAAAATATTCACACATATGAGTGGAAAATACATGACGGCGTGACTGGTAGATTCTGGAAGGTTCCAGAGCAATCTTGACTAAAGAATGGGGCCAAAGTTATTCCAGCGGTGGAACGAGCAAAATATTTTATAGACAGCGGGTATTCGATAATATCCCACGTTGTGAGAAGATTTCTCATTTAATTAGCCTAAGAAAAGCTACTTTCTATTAAGGTTGGCTTAGACAGCCAAAAGCCCAACATGGTAAATCCCGCGAAGGATGATATTTCCCCAAAATATGGTAATCTCACACTGCCTATAAAATGATAGTTAAAAGCATGTAGAAGTAAAACCGATGAAGATGAGGTTAAAACCTGAAGTCTGTACTTATCTTTGCTGCATGGCGAAGGTGAAGTTCCCTTTGACGATTAAAGTTCCAACATGGCGTGGAATCTAAAGAATGCCTCTTTAGTTCAGGAGGCTGGCTCTAGTTGAGCCTTGACTGAGTCGACGGTCGACGTACAAGTGAGACCCACTCAGCGAAGCGCCGAGGGACCAGGAAAGGGAAAAGAGTGGGGGTAGGAGACAAAAGGAATACATATAAGGATAACCAACATAAGAAAATTAAATGTTTTTCTTGATGAATGGTCTTCAAAGAGTTGATAGCAGACGATACTAGCGCAGCCTGGAGAGTGAAAAAGTAGACGAAGTTCTCTTGATCACAGAGATGATAGCTGGCGATGATGACGAGATCTGGTGGCTAGATGGAAAAGGAAGTCCTCTTGTAGAGGGAAGAATTGAGGAACTTCACAGATTCGCTGCTAGATGACGCTATGTGAGTCATGGAAGATATATATCTAGAACAGACTCACAAATGACATAAGAGACATGACCACCAAAGAGAAACTAGGAGATCACTGCTGGAGTTCGAGAAAAAAAGGGTGAAATGAACAAGCAAAGAATATTAAAAATATACTCTATCACACCGTGTATTCCAAGAATACAACATACTGGGTTGGGAAAACACCAACAGAGAGCAGGAAAAAGAATTAAACATTTAAAGATAATGAAGCAATTGAAGACAGTGGTCTTGTGATATGACCATTAGTGGTCAAGATTTTGGCCACCCTGACTCTCCCATCCCTTCCAGGATAACACTCGGTCACTCTACCAGAAATCCAGACCAGGGGAGGAGAGACATCCCTAACCAAGTCCAAGTCCCCCACTTTAATGTCGGGACTGGAAAGAAACCACTTCTGTCTCCGTTGCAAGGAAGTTAAATATTCCAAGTTCCACCTCTTCCAGAAAGAATTGCGAAGGGCTTCAAGTTTACGCCAAACAATAGGCAAATTAGAATCCCTGAAAGAATTGGAAAGGGGAGGAGGAGCAGAAAGAGATGTGCCTATAAGGAAGTGACCAGGTGTGAGTGGAAGCAGGTCATCAGGGTCATTGGAAAGCGGAGTTAAAGGGCGAGAATTGACAACTCCTTCAATCGGAACAGAGAGTGAATTAAATTCTTCATAAGTCAGAATGCGATTACCTAAAACCTTTCTTAAATGACGTTTAGTGAGCTTTACGCAGGATTCCCACCTACCACCGTGATGAGGAGCGTAGGGAGGTATAAAACGCCATTTGAAACCCTTTGAATAGGAAAAATTAGAGATCTGGTCCATGGCAGGAGAAGATGTGAGAGCTTTTTTCCACAAGGAAGCTGCGCCTTGAAAAGTGGAAGCATTATCAGAGAACATCTCTGAAGGAACACCACGCCTAGCAGCGAAGCGAGAGACAGCTGATAAAAAAAAGAAGTAGAGGCATTCGTTACTAGTTCCAAATGGATTGTGCCAGTAACCATGCAAACAAAGAGAGAAACATAGAGCTTACCAAACAATTTGCGTTTAGCTTCAGGGGAATTTCGTTGATATTGAAACGGACCCATATAGTTTACACCAGTTGGAGCAAATGGACGTATATGAGAAGAGCGAAAAGAGGGCAGATCGCTCATTAATTGAGTATTGACTTTAGGTTTCGCTTTGAAGCAAGGAATGCACTTGTGAATTACAGAGGAAACTTCATGAATTCCATTTATAATCCAGTACTTTTCCCTTAGGAGGCAAAGCAGAGGGCGTGTACCAACATGCAGATTGCGATAATGAAAATCACGTATAATTAAGGAAGTTACGTGGTGTTTAGAAGGCAAAATAACGGGATGCTTTTTGTCTGCAGAGAGCAAAGATTGAGAGAGCCTACCACCTACCCTAGGTAATCCATTATCATCAAGGAACAGGGCTAAAGCACGAAGACGACTGGATTTGGGAAGATCCCTTTTAGAAGAAAGTAAAGATAATTCAGAAGAAAAGGCTTCTTGCTGTGTCAGTTGTAAAACATTAATGGTAGCGAGATTCAATTCATGATTGGTAAGGTGTGGTTTTGGGAGAAGAGGTTGGTCAACCACATGATATTTCCATCTAAGAAGATAGGCGACAATTCGAATTAATTTATGAAAGGAAGAATAGCGGGACAACAAGGGATGAGAAGCGTTGGAAACAAGACACGAAGAGGTAGATAGAGATACTTTTGCTTCAAGTAAGTTGGAGTTTGTAACTGGAAGTTTAGAAGGCCAAGAAGAAGAGTCTTCGATTAACCACGAGGGCCCATGCCAGTACAACTGGGAAGCTGCCAATTGAGAGGGTAAACATCCACGAGAGATAATGTCGGCTGGGTTGTCAGCGCTGGGTACATGCCTCCATTGACATCCCGAAGAAAGAGTTTGAATTTTGGAAACTCTGTTTGCAACAAAAGTTTGCCAGTGAGAGGGGTTTTTGGCGATCCAAGAAAGTGTGATCATGGAATCGCTCCAGAGGTAGATTTGCGAGAAGTCGACTTTTAATACTTCCCGTAATTTCTTAACAAGTTCTGCAGTCATGAGGGCAGCACACAATTCAAGCCTAGGCAAATTGATAGTTTTAAGAGGAGCGACCTTCGATTTGGCACAAACAAGGTTGGAAAATGAAGATCCATATAATGAACCGCGATAAACCAAATATGCGCAGCAACCATAAGCTTTTTCGGAACTGTCCGCGAACACATGAAGGAAAAACGATGCATGAGAATGAGCGTTAATTAAATTCCTAGGAATTTCAATAAGGGAAAGATCAAGCAAATTGCTGCGAAAAGAAAGCCATCGGTTGAGAAAAGAAAAGGGAACAGTGTCATCCCATTCAAATTTGAGCGATCACAGCTCTTGCATGAAGAGTTTGGCTATAACGATAACTGGGGCAAGGAATTGAAGCGGATCAAAAATTTTTGCAATTTCAGAGAGAATTTGTCGTTTCGTGTTAGGGAGCTCTTCAGCGAGCGAAACTTTGTAGATGAGAGTGTCAGTGCTGGTGCACCAATGAACTCCAAGACTTTTCATGGATTCGGATTTTCCACAAATTTCGACAGAGGAGGGATCTACGTCTTCGATGGGAAATTGGGCGAGAAACTCAGGGGAGTTGGAATTCCACTTGTGAAGTGGGAAACCTCCATTCCTTAGCAATGCCTGAAGTTATAAAGACACAAAAGAAGCTTCCTCCAGAGTGGGGAAGGACTGCAAATAATCGTCAACATAGAATGACGTGGTTAGCGCTTCAGAAGCTTTGGAATTAAATAAATGACCATCTTGAGAGGCTAGCAAGTGTAGGGATCGGATAGCAAGGAAAGCGGAAGGTTTTAAGCCATAAGTAACCGTTTTTAAGCGAAATACCTTAATGGGCTTACTGATTTCGTCGCGCCACAAGATTCTTTGGAGATCTCGTTGTTCAGGCTGAATTAAAACTTGACGGTACATCTGTTTTATATCAGCTATAACGGCTATGGGAAATAGTCGAAAGTTTAAAAGTATAGCAGATAGATCTGACTGAATAGCAGGACCAGAGTAAAGAGTGTCGTTAAGGCTGTTGCCATTAATGTCGGGTGATGAACCATTGAAAACAACTCGGATTTTATCCTTTACAAGCGGGTTTTTCCACACGGGATGATGATTTAAAAAAACCGTTTCAGTCGGGGGGTGCGATTCATCTTCAGATTTGTTAACAACTTCCATATGATCTAAACTTCCATACTCATCCATGAAATCAATGTACTGCTGTTTAACGAGAGGTTCTTTCTTGAATTTGCTCTCAATGGCAAAGAGAGCTTTTCGAGCTTTGGGTTGAGAGTTAATAAGTCTAGGGGGATTATGTAATCTTGGCATTTGAACAATGAACCGACCATCAGAAGAGCGAGTGGTGGTGTTCAAAAAAAGTTGCTCACAGAATTCATTTTCTGAAGAAGTCACGTTAGGAGGATCAACGCTTTCGAGCCTCCAGAACTGTTCCAGATCAGTATTGGAGAAATAACATTGTGATGCGGGTTGGGGAGAATAATGGGGAAGTTGGCCGGTGACGATCCATCCAAAATTAGTGTCTCTGGCGACCACGTTTGAGGATAACTTGCGAACCTTTTTACGGAGGCAATTCCAAAAAACATTGGCACTAAAGTGTATGTCAATAGGATTTTGTATGTTGAACAAAGGATCGGCTAGCCTTAAATGCGAGGGAATGTTTAACCCTGAAATATCCACAGAGTGACTGGGAGTGTCTTCTCCAATGCTATTGAGAATTAGACAATTCAGTTTGAGAAAGTTGTTTCTGTGACAAATATCTCTTATGGTTAGCTTTGAGAATTGTAAAGCTTGCGATTTTGAGCTGTTAATGCCCGATACATTAATAGAAGTGGGGTTTACAGGTAAGCCTAGTTTTCTGATCAAAGAATTAGACACAAAATCATGAGTTACCGCTGAATCTAGAAGACCGCGTGCACGGACCCAGTTGCCAAAGTTATCTTGAACTTCGATTTGGACAGTGGACAGCAATACTTGGGCACTACGAATGGACTTGGCATTTTGAATATACGATGAAGCATTGGAATTGTTAGCATTATCACTTTTCGGAGAAGTAGATGCTGTCGATGACCTTGCCTGATCATGGCGATGTAGCAAAGTGTGATGAGCCTTTTCACAATGGTAGCAAAGTCTTGTGGACTTGCATTTAGAAGCAGAATGCGTGGGCGCTAGGCAGTCGAAGCAATGTTTGTTTTGAGAAACTAATTTTCTTCTGTCGTCGACTGACAGTTCTTTGAAGGATTTGCATAGATATAAAGCATGGGAATTTTTGCAAAGTATACACTTTAGTGGTTCATTTAAACTCTTGCGAGGTTCGCTTTGAGTATTTAAAACGAGAGAGCTAGCAATACGGCGTTCACTAGACCTAGTTGGGTAACCAGTGGTGTTTGGCTTAAATTTAGAGGAGCTGGACCCAGGTTTTTGGGTACTAGACGCTAAGCGTTCGTTTTTAGGTTTGATAGACATTAATTCAAATTTAGAACTCGGAGATGAGGGTTCACTTTGATTTGCTAGAGTAGTTAACAGCTGGCATCTGGCATTTATGAAAGTGACTAAATGCTCGTAAGAGTAATCGTCTTCTCTAGAAAGTTCAATTTCCCAAGCTTTGAGGGTAGCAGCATCAACTTAAGAAACCACTAAATGTATTAGGAAAGTATCCCAGTGTTCAGTGGGTTGATCCAATTGGGACAGAGCTTTGACGTGAAGTTGTGTAGTGTCAACGAGAGTACGCAAACTAGTGACGTCATTGTGCTGTGACGCAGGTAGGTTGAATAGAGCCTTCATATGGCGTTGAATACGTAACCGTAAATTTCCATATCTTTCTTTCAATAAGTTAAAGGCAATGGGGTAATTTTCGGCACTTAGAGGAAGTGCTTCAACTAACTGCAAAGCTTGATCTCGAAGGATAGATCACAAGTAATGAAACTTGTATATGACTTGAATGTCTTCATTGTCATTAACAAGAGAACAAAATAATTCATAGAAAGAATCCCAAGTAGATTCGTCTCCAGAGAAGTGGGGTAAATCAATTTTAGGTAAAATTGGTTTGTGGTTTGTGAGTACCATCGCGAAAAGAAGTTTGTGGTTCGTGAAGGGAACCAAGAACAGAAGCGTCCTTTTTCTGCTCCTCTTCGAGTTGGCGTATTATTTTGAAAGCAGAACCTATGCCTTCGAAATATTGGTTTTCTACTTCGACTCGATCTTCGGTTTGAATGAGCATACAAGTTTCTATTTCAGTTTGGATGTTGCAATAATTTTCATATGAACGTTCAAAATCCCTTACACGATGTTTCAACAAGTCTAATTGAGCTTCTGAAGGATCTAGCTCTTTGATGTATTTTCTGAATCGGGTAATTTGTCCTTTATAGGATGCACGTTTAGAAGTAAGTTTTTCATCCTTATCCTTTTCAGTAGGAGCCATGTCAAGGTAAGTAGATTAAAGTATAACTCATGAAACTGTGGAACCTTGGAAATGCTGTCAGGCTGGCAGCAGCAAATAAGTTGAAAGAAGGGGACACCCCAAAGGAGACAGGAGCGGCCTCTTTCCACTTCGCAGGCTTTGCACGATGAAGTTATAGCTGAATGATTCAAAGCAGATATTAATAATTTGCAAAGTATTGCCAAATGACACTTGACAAAGAATAAAAATAGCAAATGGACTCTCCCGGGTTTCCGGGACCAAAATTTGGATAGATTATTGGCTGAGGAATAACCTAACCACCAAGGGAAGATGATAAAGAAAAGGAGGTGGGCTTCGGAATGGAGAGAAAGGAGAGAGAAATAAGAGGAGAGTCCCACAAAAATTATAAATTTAACTTTAAATGCACTCAAAGGCGGTTGCCTATGCAAATCCGCTTTCTGATACCTAAAGTGGGTTAGGACCTGGTCGAAGCTGACGGAAAACGCAGCTAGAACTTGGGCGGTTTGCAAGAGAGTGGCTTTAGTGTATTCCCTCTCAAGCATGCATATGCCTACTATGGGGAAGGGTGATGGTCTGGCAAGACAGAGAGTAATAGGCCTATTGTATGTATGTTCAAAGGAGTTCGTTTTTGGTCCAAAAATTCGAGGAATGCCAATAATTGGAATTAATTTTGATATTTCCAGTTTTCGAAGTTGTAGAGATACTACAAAGCGACCAAGCGTTTCCAAGAAGTATGGTAATAAAGGAATTATACGTTTGGGAAGGGCATGAACCTAGGAAGAGTCAGGGAAGACAGGATCTTGCCTAACCGTTGTATTAGAGAAATGATGAGTCAAAAAGGAAAGTTTGAATTTATTTAACAATGCAAAAAAGTCTAATAAATTTGACAAGTATATAGTTTCAATTTTTGTTAACAATTTGGGGTCGCAGACCTCCTATCATTTAAAGTTTGCTCCAGGCAATTAACAATTCTTTAGGTTTCAAACTTTTATATGTACTAAAATCTTTGTAAGATTTAAAAAAGACAAATGAAGTGATTAAAGTTTAAACATTAAATCGAGTACAATGTGTGTACTTTCATAAATTCCCAAGTACCTATCTTAGAAAAAGTTACAACTTCGAAAATAACAAAAAAGAAAACAGGTAGAATGGAAGAGAAGTTCCTATAACTTTTTATATTTACGCTGAATTACTTTTATAATAGTTATACAAATTAGAACAGGTCACTTACTGTGAAACCTGAAGAGAAAGTCAAAAGGAAGGTTCTAGACTTCCTATGGTTAAATAGGAATCACGAGACAAATAGGGTAAGTTTCCCTTTCGTGAGACCTAGAAATAACTCACTAATGATTTGAAAGATTTGTATTCCCTAATTAGAAGGGAGAAACAATGTAAGTTTAAAACGTGTGCTAGACACGTATTTATGCAGAAGTTAATTAATGTTATATAAGAAAAAGGGGAGGGCACTTCTATAGAGTGACACCTCATTGAAAAAAGACTTAAAGTAATAACTTTGTTATTATGGTTTGTTAGTAAATGGTTTAGGAAAGATCAATTGGGATTGAAGATAAATGTTCATGGCCTTATTTATGGTAATCGGACGATCGCGACGCGGTAGAAATGTTGAACAAGCACTAGTTTTCACTATAGTCTGTTGGATGGATGAAAAATTCACTGTAGTAACACAAAAGTTTATGGCAAAGAAAGTTATTGCAATTGTGAAAAAAAAACTGGTTGCACTAGGTAGGAGAGAGTCTATTGCTTGAGAAAGTTATAGATTGTCATTAAGTACACCAGAGAAAATCCAAACGGAGGAAGAAAAGTTAGCTATTGAGCGTTAAATAATAAAGAAGATCCTTTAGTTTGAGAAAATATTCACACATATGAGTGGAAAATACATGATGGCGTGACTGGTAGATTCTGGAAGGTTCCAGAGCAATCTTGACTAAAGAATGGGGCCAAAGTTATTCCAGCGGTGGAACGAGCAAAATATTTTATAGACAGCGGGTATTCGATAATATCCCACGTTGTGAGAAGATTTCTCATTTAATTAGCCTAAGAAAAGCTACTTTCTATTAAGGTTGGCTTAGACAGCCAAAAGCCCAACATGGTAAATCCCGCGAAGGATGATATTTCCCCAAAATATGGTAATCTCACACTGCCTATAAAATGATAGTTAAAAGCATGTAGAAGTAAAACCGATGAAGATGAGGTTAAAACCTGAAGTCTGTACTTATCTTTGCTGCATGGCGAAGGTGAAGTTCCCTTTGACGATTAAAGTTCCAACATGGCGTGGAATCTAAAGAATGCCTCTTTAGTTCAGGAGGCTGGCTCTAGTTGAGCCTTGACTGAGTCGACGGTCGACGTACAAGTGAGACCCACTCAGCGAAACGCCGAGGGACCAGGAAAGGGAAAAGAGTGGGGGTAGGAGACAAAAGGAATACATATAAGCATAACCAACATAAGAAAATTAAATGTTTTTCTTGATGAATGGTCTTCAAAGAGTTGATAACAGACGATACTAGCGCAGCATGGTGAGTGAAAAAGTAGACGAAGTTCTCTCGATCACAGAGATGATAGCTGGCTATGATGACGAGATCTGGTGGCGAGATGGAAAAGGAAGTCCTCTTGTACAGGGAAGAATTGAGGAAAGTAGGGGGGTAGTGAGAGTTCCAAATAGTGTCATGGCCGCCGCGTGAGTCCAAGCCAATATCTCGCAAACCGATGGTCGGATGTTGACATATGAGGTGTCGTTGGACTCGGGTTGACGCCCTCTTTCCAATGGACCACTCATTTCAACCCCTAAATAAAACCTACCCCTACTAGGGGGTGAAATTGTAATTTTTTAGTGAAAGCCTCTTTTCAAATGGGACATGTATAAGCTGCACTGCTAAAATGAACTTAAACGTGGTTGCTCATATCGCGCATGCATTTTACGAGATGCCGCTATGGATGAACATTTTTGTTTTTGTTTTTTACGCATGCGCACTGGGGATTTTTGTAAGAGGGCGAGCTCTTTGAAAAAAAATGATTGATAAGAAGAGGTTTTGGTGGTGAGGAGAGAGCCAGATAGTCGCCTACTTTCCTACGACGTTTGCCGATATCTCTCGAACGCAAGGTCGGATTTGGACGTGTGACGTGTCAAATCGCTTGTTTCAAAGCCCTATATATGTTATTAATAGGTTAAAGTTTTGAGAATGAGGGAAACAGGCGTTTTGGGGTAAAATTATGATTTTAGACTTTTTCTGATATTTCACGAATGCCTGGTCGGATTTGGTCCTATGACGTGTCAAATGGCTTGTCTCGAAACCCTCTTTATTTTGGTAATAGGTTAAAGTTTTTGAGAATGAGGGAAACAGAATTTTTTGTTGTAAAACCGTGATTTTAGACTTTTTGTTATATCTCACAAACCAATAACGCCAGAGACGTATACGAGGGGTCGTAGGACTCGGGGTGACGCCCCTCCCCTATCTCCCTTTCGAATATAGTATTTATGTTTAAAAAAATGCGAAAGAGCCTAACGACACTTATGTTGAAAACATTTCAGTTTTTAAAACTTTTCTTAAATTTGTCTAAAATGTTCATGACGAGTGGTTGTAGATAGAAAGAGACGATACCACTGGACACGTGTTTCAACGAAGCTATTACTGGCCACGGTGGTGATATACCAATACAGTATTCGCTATTTCGATGAGACGGCGGGTCGAGGGTTCGTTTTCTGATTTTTCCTATGATGGAATTCCTAATTCCTAAACCCCCTGAAGGGGGTCTTTAACGTGTAAACGATTATGAGTGACATGACAAATGATAATTCCTTGATTCGATGAAGTTGGCTTTAGATAGAACAAACAGAACTTGGTTATATGTTGCTTGAAGTGAGTATAGAAAACAAACTTGCTGGGGCAGACTGACAGGATGTGAATGTTATTTGATCTTATTGGAATGCATTGACTTGACAGGGCAATGAAAAAAAGCACAGAGATGCTGAGGACACTTGAAGGTCAAACGATATGGCAACCATGGTGGGAGGGGGAAGCTAGGATGATGTCGCCGATCATGTTCAATGGATGAATTTATATTTTGCGAAGCATTGTTCGGAGAGGGTCATGGGACGACTTGTTTTAAGGGTATTTATTTTTTCGATGTTTCCTATGGTGGACTCATTGATTGAAATAATCCAAAACTGCTAGGGCATGGCCTTGAGATTTTATAAACCGATAATGGGATTTTGACATACAAGATCCACTCAGAACTTGACATGATGTCATTCTTTTTATGGCTTATGAATTTCCCCAAAAAAGACCCAAAACAACAAGATCATGGACTTTTGCTTTTCTTAATATATTGCAAACCCATAATGTAAGATGTTTACTGTGAGTGACGAAATCTAGCTAGGTAACGAAAGAATTATTGTAGGATATATGTATGGTGACTGACACGTCTTTGACCATTGGAACTTGTTTTCAGATCTGACTGTAGTACATAGGGAGTATAGGTTGTAGGCATGGATTGACAAACGGTGCACACAAAATTCAATTTATCGATTCAAGAATTAAGAGTAGACTATCATTAATTAATTGGTTAAAGAGTGTAGCTAAAAATAAAAAAATGGTGACTACATTAAACTAAACTGAACCAAGTCGAATCAAACCCAACCGAACCAAACCAAGCCTAAAGCAAACCAAACCTAATCAAGAACAAGCCAAGGGCTTAAGTGTAAAACTTGTGGGGGAATGCAGTCATTGGCAATGTCCAAAGGAAGGGATAACGCTCTACCTCTAGAGGGTAAGGTAAAGCTAGCGCATGGTGCTAATGCATATTCCCAAGTACATGAACCACACACACACACAACTATCCTATGCTGTTTTTATGAGTTAACTGTTAAAACTTACTCAGTGGTTAGTGAGCAAGATGGTCGCTACACACAACAAGCTTTAAATACTTGAGGCTAATAATCTATACACACACACACACGCTTGTTCTAAACTAAACTGTCTTGCTGGCAGTGCTCACACAGTAGGCAAATGACAGAAATGCTTGGCTAACAGAAATACAATCATTTTCGTTTGTCTAATGTTACCAGCTAACCATTACATGCTATAGTGGTGAGCACATGTGCCTCTTGCACTGGAGATCGTAACTCGATTTCTAGCTCTAAGGCCTAGAATGAATCAAACTAAGAAAGAAGGGTATGGTGACGCAGTGGTTAAACTGTTAGCCTTTCACTAAGGTAGACTAGGGTTTGATTTTAGGTTAATATACATGTCATAAACAAACAAACAAACAAACAAACAAACAAACAAAAAAAGCAGAGATAATGTTTAAAACTGATTACACTTGTCTCTTTTCAAATTATTACTTAGATTGCAAATACAAAGGTGGACTGGGTTTGATATTCAGTTAATGCTGCCTATCGCATACTAGCCTGTAAGAAAGCCAAACAAGCAAAAGGCGTAGGTAGAGCAGTGGTAAAATCGCTATGTGTAGAGAACTACCTAACGGTTTTATGAACTGGCAATGGTATGTCGCATAAACAGTGCAGGATACAATCCAGCAACCATAATTTGTATCTTGTGGAGCAGAGAAAACATATATATAGAGAAAGATATAGAAAGCTAGTGTATGTATGGGTAGCATTGATAATTTGACCAGAGAAAATACGATGAGGTAGGGTGGGGAGAGGGAGAATTAACACTTATATATGAATGAATGGTAAATAGTATTTTAGTTTTTTTTCCCCAATAGTTTTGTTTTTTAAATGCAGTGGTAGATAGTCGTTATTTTGTAAAACATTCTTACTTGCAGTAGTAATAAGACTCTATGGTTTCGCTAACACATAGATAGACTGTATTATTGCCATGGTCAAGCACTCACATTAAGATCATTTACAAAATCATAAAATGAAAAATAAAAAATCTTGTTTTGGAAATATCGTTTTTCAACATACACAAAATAAATATATAAAAAATTTGTAAACAGCAAAATGGAAAATCCATGGTCAAGCACTCACATTAAGATCATTTACAAAATCATAAAATGAAAAATAAAAATCTTGTTTTGGAAATATCGATTTTTTTCAACATACACAAAATAAATATATAAAAAATTTGTAAACAGCAAAATGGAAAATCCATGTTTCCATATAGACAAAATTTAAAAACCTTAAACGGACATTTAAGAAAATATATATAAATGGGAAATTGACAAATGTGTAAATATGAAAATGGAAAAATCCATGTTTCCATATCATGAAATTGAAAAACATCAAACTGTCATTTTAAAAAATGCAAATGGAAAATTGACAAATTGCAATGTGTGAAATGTGAAATTGAACAAATGGCTATCATTATTTAAAAAAAAAAAAAGAACATGGTGCTCTATGGTTGAGGTGTGAATCAAACCCTTTCTACTTATTTGGACCACCCGAGACTGAGTAGACTAGTTTAAGTTGTCATACCACTTTTAAAAGTTTGTGTTAAATCTAGGAATTGAACCCAAGAGCTTGTAGGGGAGATCAAAGGTTATAATATGTTAAACAGATAGCCTTGAATGAAGGGTGTGGTAGCTATATAGAGATGAGACGTTTCGCTCGGGGCAGGGAGGCATGGAGATCTGCATCAAACCAGTCAAAGGACTAAAGACTCAAACAACAACATGTACGTTCACCAAAATAATGTTGTGTAACGGTAAATGTTAGTCAACGAACAGTAATGCATTACTAAAACCCATGACACGATACCTAAGAGCTTTTCTAAAATGATTTTAAAATGCCTTTAACCCTATATTGAACACCCAGTTCACAAAACTCATAACTGCAATGTTATGGTAAAACAAAACAAAATCTATATTTCAAAACAAACAAGTGGTTTAGTCAATGTATACTGGAAAAAGTTTTGTAAACACTCAAGTCCTCAAGACCAATTAAATTAGTAACTGTCAGGTTGGCCGAGTGGTTAAGGTGTTTGACTTAAGATCAAATTTCTGTATAAGGAAGCAAGGGTTCGAATCCCTTACCTGACATAACTATTGCCTTAACATGGCTTGGCCACACTGTATTATTATGATACTCAGTACACAAACCATAGATATAGTGTATTGTTTAAGGCCACTCTCTTTCTGAACATAGTCAGAGACTGTTGATGGTTAACAATTGTATTAATAGTGGGACATGGGGATAGCAATTAAGAAAAAACAGCCAATACCCATACAATATTTTTATTCATTTTAGTTTTTTTTTTACAATAGTTACACACTGAATACAACTTTTTATCTCTTTACCATTGTTTGATATAGATTTTAAACACAACGCTTGTTGTAGATCCTTTTACAACTTTCTCTAGGTACTCTTGTTCTTAAAAACTGGGGAAGCCGCAATGGTTTTATAGACATTAAACCCTCATTCTCTTCTTTTTCATTATTATTATTATCATTATTATAAATATTATCTTTATAATTATTATAGTCATTGTCACCATCATTATCATCATCATCATCATCCTCAACATCACTAGAACTATCCAATTCCATTTTTTCCTTTTCAAAAGGGATCTCTTGAAGAGTCTGTGTTGCTTTTGATAGTGTTACGGGTTTATTGAACGTTGACAACTGTCCTAACATGACTTTTTGAGGAGATAAATGTTTTTTCATAAGGAAGTCACTATGTTGAGTAACACTATGTTTTTGTCGGACTTGCTTTTTCTTGTTCTTTTGATCATGTTTTGTTAACACTAACGGTGTTTCATTTGGTATACCACATTGATGAGTACCCACACTTAAGACCTCACTATGTTTACTTTTTAGATGACCTAGACATTTTGTTGTTCTTTGTTTTGAGCACTGCCAAAATATGATGCCATTCGCATTTTCTCGCTTATAGTTATAAGAGTACCCATGATACAGGGCACGTGGTTTACCTTTATTGGTTATAGTATATTCCATAGTAGTCACTGACTTGTATAGTCGATCCGCCTACTACAAAGGTCTGAACACTTGTGGTGAAAGAATGATGTTGTGTTGACGTTTTATGCAGGATAATGTTGGTGGCATATGTGGGTGGCTTATGTTGATGACATGTGTTGTTGGCTGATTTTGGTGGCTTATGTTGATGGTTTATGGTGGTGGCTTATGTTGATGGCTTATGTTGGTGGCTTATGTTGATGACATATGTTGGTGACTTATGTTGATAGCTTATGTTGGTGGCTAATGTTGATGACATATGTTGTTGGCTTATGGTGGTGGCTTATGTTGATGGTATATGTTGCTGGCCTATGTTGATGGTTTATGTTAATGGCTTAGGTTAATATCTTAGGTTGATGGCATAAGTTGATGGCTTATGTTGGTGGCTTATGGTGGTGGCTTATGCTGGTGGCTTATGCTAGTGGCTTATGGTGGTGGTTTATGGTGGTGGCTTATGTTGATGACATATGTTGGTGGCTTAAGTTGGTGGCTTATGTTGGTGGCTTATGGTGGTGGCTTATGGTGGTGGGTTATGGTGGTGGATTATGGTGGCTTATAGTGGTGGCTTATGGTGGTGGTTTATGGTGGTGGCTTATGTTGATGACATATGTTGGTGGCTTATGGTGGCTTATGGTGGTGATTTATAGTGGTGGCCTATGTTGGTGGCTTATTTTTGGTGGTTTACGTTAATACCTTATTTGTAATGGCTTATTTGACAAGTTATTGTTGTCAATGTATTTAGAGGATTTTTCTCTTGGTTTTGGAAAGTATTTCAACTCTTTTTTATGGTAGCATAATGCTTACCGCCATGTTTGTAAGCAACAACAACACACTAAAATTCCAAGAATCCAAAGTACTCTAAGGTTAATGATTGTCTCTCAACTCCATTCAACGTCTAGTCAAAAAACATTATATATTTTTCACATTTTACAAAAAAGGTAAATTGGGAAAGTAAGCTATATGTTTAAACTAAAAATCATATCAAATCATATGCTAACTCCAACACCTACGTCTACCCCAATCTCAGTCAAAAAAATATAATATTCTTCAAATTTTTCCAAAACAGTATTTGGAAAGTAGGCCATATTTTGAAAACTAATCATCCTATAAAGTCATATATATATATATACTGAAACCAATGGCTTTTATATCCTCAATCTTAAGAACAAAATATGGAATTTTTGACATTTTTTCCAAAAATGTTCATTTTAAAACGGGGCTATATTTTGGAAACTAGGAATTTTACAAGAAAGTTTGTTTAACGTAAATGGCAGGTATTTACCCCCACTACCCGCAAACCAAGTCCCAGGTCTCTGGGGAAAAATCCAAAAAAAGTTCAATTTGGAAAGTAGGCAATATTTTGAAAACTAATCATTCTAAAAAGTCATATATAGACTCAAACCAATGGCTTTTATGTCCTTAATTGGTAGAACAAAACTTAACATTTTTTCAGTTTTTCCAAAAAAGTCCAATTTTCAAAAATTGTCTATATTTTGGGAACTAAGAATTTTACAAAAAAGTTTGTTTAACGAAAATGAAAGGTCTTTACCCCCCTCTACCCAAAACATAAATTTCAGGTCCCTAGGACAAAAACTGTGCAGTATATATATATATATATATTTTTTGGGGAGGGGGTCTATATTCACTTTACCTCCCCACTTCACAAGATGGCGGCCATAGCTTAACTTAACCTAGCCTAACCTAACCTGACCTACGAGGTGTGATCAAAAAGTTCCAAAAATGTGGCTGCAACTTAACCAAACCTAGCCTAGCCTAACCTAACCTCCCTGTTGACTAGCCCCCTTTGGACGGGTCCTTTTTGAAGGGAGTCATTTTTTTTACGTGTCCCGGAGGACGGGTCCTTGTTGACGGGTCCCAGTGGCGGGTCCCCTTTGACATAATTTGGATAAAATGCAAGGCCAGTCCATAGGGATCAGTCCAAAGGACCCGCCACAGGGACCCGTCAACAAGGACCCGTCCTCCGGGACACGTAAAAAAAATGACTCCCTTCAAAAAGGACCCGTCCAAAGGGGGCTAGTCAACAGGGAGGTTAGGTTAGGCTAGGCTAGGTTTGGTTAAGTTGCAGCCACATTTTTGGAACTTTTTGATCACACCTCGTAGGTCAGGTTAGGTTAGGCTAGGTTAAGTTAAGCTATGGCCGCCATCTTGTGAAGTGGGGAGGTAAAGTGAATATAGACCCCCTCCCCAAAAAATATATATATATATATACTGCACAGTTTTTGTCCTAGGGACCTGAAATTTATGTTTTGGGTAGAGGGGGGTAAAGACCTTTCATTTTCGTTAAACAAACTTTTTTGTAAAATTCTTAGTTCCCAAAATATAGACAATTTTTGAAAATTGGACTTTTTTGGAAAAACTGAAAAAATGTTAAGTTTTGTTCTACCAATTAAGGACATAAAAGCCATTGGTTTGAGTCTATATATGACTTTTTAGAATGATTAGTTTTCAAAATATTGCCTACTTTCCAAATTGAACTTTTTTTGGATTTTTCCCCAGAGACCTGGGACTTGGTTTGCGGGTAGTGGGGGTAAATACCTGCCATTTACGTTAAACAAACTTTCTTGTAAAATTCCTAGTTTCCAAAATATAGCCCCGTTTTAAAATGAACATTTTTGGAAAAAATGTCAAAAATTCCATATTTTGTTCTTAAGATTGAGGATATAAAAGCCATTGGTTTCAGTATATATATATATATGACTTTATAGGATGATTAGTTTTCAAAATATGGCCTACTTTCCAAATACTGTTTTGGAAAAATTTGAAGAATATTATATTTTTTTGACTGAGATTGGGGTAGACGTAGGTGTTGGAGTTAGCATATGATTTGATATGATTTTTAGTTTAAACATATAGCTTACTTTCCCAATTTACCTTTTTTGTAAAATGTGAAAAATATATAATGTTTTTTGACTAGACGTTGAATGGAGTTGAGAGACAATCATTAACCTTAGAGTACTTTGGATTCTTGGAATTTTAGTGTGTTGTTGTTGCTTACAAACATGGCGGTAAGCATTATGCTACCATAAAAAAGAGTTGAAATACTTTCCAAAACCAAGAGAAAAATCCTCTAAATACATTGACAACAATAACTTGTCAAATAAGCCATTACAAATAAGGTATTAACGTAAACCACCAAAAATAAGCCACCAACATAGGCCACCACTATAAATCACCACCATAAGCCACCATAAGCCACCAACATATGTCATCAACATAAGCCACCACCATAAACCACCACCATAAGCCACCACTATAAGCCACCATAATCACCACCATAACCCACCACCATAAGCCACCACCATAAGCCACCAACATAAGCCACCAACTTAAGCCACCAACATATGTCATCAACATAAGCCACCACCATAAACCACCACCATAAGCCACTAGCATAAGCCACCAGCATAAGCCACCACCATAAGCCACCAACATAAGCCATCAACTTATGCCATCAACCTAAGATATTAACCTAAGCCATTAACATAAACCATCAACATAGGCCAGCAACATATACCATCAACATAAGCCACCACCATAAGCCAACAACATATGTCATCAACATTAGCCACCAACATAAGCTATCACATAAGTCACCAACATATGTCATCAACATAAGCCACCAACATAAGCCATCAACATAAGCCACCACCATAAACCATCAACATAAGCCACCAAAATCAGCCAACAACACATGTCATCAACATAAGCCACCCACATATTGCCACCAACATTATCCTGCATAAAACGTCAACACAACATCATTCTTTCACCACAAGTGTTCAGACCTTTGTAGTAGGCGGATCGACTATACAAGTCAGTGACTACTATGGAATATACTATAACCAATAAAGGTAAACACGTGCCCTGTATCATGGGTACTCTTATAACTATAAGCGAGAAAATGCGAAATGGCATCATATTTTGGCAGTGCTCAAAACAAAGAACAACAAAATGTCTAGGTCATCTAAAAAGTAAACATAGTGAGGTCTTAAGTGTGGGTACTCATCAATGTGGTATACCAAATGAAACACCGTTAGTGTTAACAAAACATGATCAAAAGAACAAGAAAAAGCAAGTCCGACAAAAACATAGTGTTACTCAACATAGTGACTTCCTTATGAAAAAACATTATCTCCTCAAAAAGTCATGTTAGGACAGTTGTCAACGTTCAATAAACCCGTAACACTATCAAAAGCAACACAGACTCTTCAAGAGATCCCTTTTGAAAAGGAAAAAATGGAATTGGATAGTTCTAGTGATGTTGAGGATGATGATGATGATGATAATGATGGTGACAATGACTATAATAATTATAAAGATAATATTTATAATAATGATAATAATAATAATGAAAAAGAAGAGAATGAGGGTTTAATGTCTATAAAACCATTGCGGCTTCCCCAGTTTTTAAGAAACAAGAGTACCTAGAGAAAGTTGTAAAAGGATCTACAACAAGCGTTGTGTTTAAAAATCTATATCAAACAATGGGTAAAGAGATAAAAAGTTGTATTCAGTGTGTAACTATTGTAAAAAAAAAACTAAAATGAATAAAAATATTGTATGGGTATTGGCTGTTTTTTCTAATTGCTATCCCCATGTCCCACTATTAATACAATTGTTAACCATCAACAGTCTCTGACTATGTTCAGAAAGAGAGTGGCCTTAAACAATACACTAT